>JASANN010000278.1:638670-683954 GCA_031762395.1 Calameuta pygmaea | reverse complement strand
ATATTTATAGCATTGTCCCACTTTCTTCGAGTTCACACGACTATCAATTACGTTTATTTCGATAAAAGATTGAAGCAGTTTTTTTCTCTCGAAATCCACCGTCATCGATCTATCGAAAGAAAGAAAAAAAAAAAAAAAAAGCACGGAGAGGATATCGGCGCCTCGTGTTTCCCACGGAGAAATTACTCCTTGTTTTGCGTTCTTTTATTATTATTATTATTATTATTATTATTATTATTTTGTATACATTTCAACGATTTTCATAAACTGTTACTTCATTATTTTCTTCAATGAGCTCGTGCGACTTTCGATAACGTATAAAAATAAAGGGATAAATAAAAATATTGTATTTTCTTTTTTTTCTTCTTCTTCTTCTTCTTCTTCTTCTTCTTTACTCTGAATATAAAAGGAAGCTAACATTATTTTATAAACTATCATTTCGTTTAACTTGCACGCACGCTTTCTCTTTCTCTTTCTCTTTCTCCTTCTCCTTCTCTCTCGCTGCTCTTAGTTGCCCTTTTGAGTCTCTCTCTCGCAAACGGTTCATTCACAGTCTTTCTGTCTCTCGCGTCCATTTTCTCATCGTGCCTTCGCTTCCCCTCGCGACTTCCTTTTTAATATTAAGCACTTCATTGTACAATAGCAAACTATATATTTCGTATTTTCAGTCAATATATGACATTAACGGGGATACGGTGTGCGTGCACATATTTCATATACAGTATACAGTATTTTAGGCTTATCTGACCGCCAATTTCTAGGTACATGTAACTTCGGTTGCTCTCTACGTTCGTTCGTCTAATCTGTATGCTGCGGCTCTTTTTTCCATGTCTTATCAGTTAGCTGTGCATAAAATATGTCTATACGTGACGCGTATCAAAATCGGCACGATTTCATATATCCGTGGATATCGAATCGAAGTCACTTAAATTTTTTCTTTCAGTATCACTCGTAACGAAACAAAACAAAAAAAAAAGATCAAGAACAGAAACAAACAATATTCCAAAATGTAACGCAGTAGCAAGGAACGGAGCAGTAACCAGGAATTCTATGATAAATCCAAGAGAATAAAACGCCATATTCCTCGTACTCCGGGCCATTCGCTACGGTTCACCATTAACTATCATAACGCGTAAATGTCTATGTGGCTAGCAGGTACGTTTGCACTCATTTGTTTAACAATTTTTCTTTATTTTTTTTCTTTCTTTCTTTCCTTTCCTTTCTCCTTAATTTCTCCATAACTTCCTCGACTTCCTCTTGTCCTCTAAACTGATGGCGACGGCGGTGCGGGCGAGCGCTAAACAATGCCTTTTCGGCTCGAAGGATCGAACATTGACCATTATCTATATAGCATAGAGTACATGTTTATGTATACAAGTATATATTTGTATATAAATATATAAAAAGAAAAGCGTCCTGGAGAACTCCTTCGGTATTAAAAAAAAAGAAAAGAAAAAAAGAGAGACCCGACAGAATCCCAGGGTCCTCGGCCGGCCAAGCGAAACTGCCAGACAATAAAGTCATGTCCGTCCGTGATGGCGTGGGCGTGTCCGTCTTAAAATTTGATAAAAAAAAAAGTGATAAAGGCAAAGGATAAAAAAAAGAAAGGGTAAGGAAAAATTGAACTTCACAGTGTGAAGATGCGAGGAGACGATTACGTAATGCGATGACAAAAGAGGAAGGTCCGTGTGCCCATCTTTGGCCGTGAGATTTAATGATATTATTTCATATGATTATGCATGCGCGCGACCCAGGAAGACCGGAAGTGACGATTGTCTCGACTACGAGCACCATCGTAATTTCTCCTTCGTTCTTCTACACTTCTCGAGCGTTCGTCTAGGTACACGTGGATATCGCCTGAGTTTCCGGTAAATAAAATTTTACAAAGACCTTCCCCCCCCCCCTGCCTCCTCCTCACAGAAAATCATGGATCAGACGTATCTCTTGATTGCATTGTTTTGGTCCTTCTCGAGATGAGAATAGGAAGAAAAATAGAAAGTTCGCAAAGTGTCCTGATAAGGACTTCGAGCTACACGAGTTAAAAGTACATTTAAAAATATAAGATCCGCCTAATGGTTAATTCCAGTTAGGCAGGAGAAAAAAGAAAAGAAAAGAAAAGTCATTGTCAACTCGAATCTGGTGACCGTCGGTTGTCGTCAGGGGAAAGAAAAGAAAAAAAAAAGAAAACTCTTAACCGCACGAATCTTGAAAACAAGAGGGTGCGGCGTTTGCTTAAAACGAAGACAATAAAGAATTCTATTAAACTCAGTAAATCAAAGTAAAATTAAACTGCGAAACCGAATCGCACCGAATCGGACAGCTACGTGTAATTTGCCAATCGACGCACACGATTTTTTCTACATCGACACCCGACGAGGACCCAAGAAATCGTGAACAGCAAAATCGGTACTAACGAGAGCACCGGACCAATTGAATTTTAATTTTAATACGAAGGTCCGTCTCTTTATATGTACGAATACGTGTATATATATATATATAGTATATAAATCGCCCCGATCATCTCTCTTTAGATCTATATACTAACCACTATGTGAAGCACTTGAGTTGCGATTCAGGTTTTTTTTTTATTCTTCTCTGTTACTGTATTAATTATTCTTAATCAATGTATTCATGTTCCTCGATATCAAATTACACACACATCCACACACACACACACACACACACACACACGTAGACATTCCCTCCTCCACGCACAGTCTCTGACGCACGCAGGAACCACACACACACACGCCCCCCACTCCTTTTATCGAATCGTTAAAAAAATTTTCAATCGCTTCCTCGTCCATCCATTTATTCGCACACGTCGTCGCAATTATAATTCGCGATAAGAATTAGCCAAGTAACTTTCCTTACCGGGTAAACCTCTTCTTGCCAGTATTTAACTTCGTTTCTATTGCCTCTTTCGCTTTCGTCTCCCGTCTCCCTTCCCGAGCAGCAAGCCCTTGTTTATTTTTAGCTACTGTCTTTCCCCCCTTGCTCCCTCGATTTGTCTCTTTCTTTTATTTCATTTTTTATTTTTATTTTTATTTTTATTTTTTTTTTCCTTTCACTTTAAATCCGTTATTTATTTTCTGTAAAAGTATATATGTAAGTATTGTGTATATATATAAACGAATACTAGTGCCTACTAATGTAATGAACACATTGTTTCTTCCTGAAATGACACGCATCTGACTCGCTCCCGATTAAAGCGATCAACACTCCGTTAATAGTATGCACACCTAGCCCTTTCCTGACGCTCTACTCCATATATCTATATATCGTCATTCGACAGAATTAAGCCAGAAGAAGAGATGAAAAAAAAAAAAAAAAAAAAAAGACGAGAGTAGCGAAACTACGATATAAAGAAAATACGTCAAGAATAGTACACGGTGAGACCATAGTGGCGACGATATAGCTAGATCTATAATAATTATATTATAATAATAATAATAATATATATATATATATATATATAATAATAATAGTAATAGCAATAATATAGCGATGATACTAATGGTAAATATAATAATATCCACACCGAAATTATTTAAACGTGTGGCACGCGATGGATTAATGAATAAAGATAATTAATAATTAGCGTTCACGCCTAGCATCCTTGATTACTGTACGTATAGTTAATTTTTCGTAGAAACTTGCATACGTCACGTAACGCGTTTAAAATTTGCCTACTGCGTGAGGTATCCGTGCGACGGATCGTCGAGTCGTTGATAAAGAAAGAAAAAGAAAGAAGAAAGGAACAAAAGATAAATCGGAAGAAGGGACACGCGCGAAGTTTGTGGCACCGGTGCAGCTTCCGGAACGCTCGCGACTCCTTTTCGAGCATTTCGCGATTTAAAATAATAGGCAATCAATGGAGAAGAGACGGAAGCGCGAGAGGATGGTACTTAGCGAGGTATAAGATAATAAGGGCGCTTTCATTGAAAAATAAATATATATTGCGTCCCTGCATAGCGCGAACGTTCGGCCGTCGGCGTTAAAAGCGTAAAAACCGTCACGGCCAAGGTTAATGATGAGGTAAAAAATGAAACGTGTGTGTATATATATATATATATATATATATATATATATATATATGTATCTTAAGGATAAGCGGCGCCAGTCGGCGAAAGCGGCGAGGAGGAGCCGGCTGGGGGGAGGAGGAGGGGTGGGGGAGGAAGCTCGGGATAGGGGTGATCGTCTAAATCACGCATGCGGATTGAACGTCGTTTCTTTCATTTTTTTTTTTAACCGACCTCAAAACTAAAGAAGGCTCTATTAGGTTTTATGTAGGTAACGTACTATCGTTATCATTAAATTTTATTTTGCATCTTATTCGTTCTCTTTCCCTGCCGAAATGATCCTTTTTTTTTTTTTTTAATAAAACACGTGGAACCTGCATAAACGAATATCTGGCTGCACCTGTTTCCACGAGCAGTGGAAACGACTACGAGGGACGGGAACGAGTATAGAAGCTGAGAGTAGTGCCAAGTTAAAAAAAAAATAATTCCGAGCGAATAGGTCCTACGGTATGGAGAGAGAGAGAGAGATAAAGAGAAGAAAGAAAAAAAGTAAAGACGAAAAGAAAAATTAAAGATAAAACGGCGGAGAGACTCGATTAAAAAAAAAAAAGAAGAAACACACTAGAGTTTCGCGCGCCAAAGAAAATAAGAGTCACTAACCAGGTCATGTAAAAAAAAAATGGGGGGGCGCGTAACTTATATGTACATTGATTACATATGATTTTATATAATTAATTCTATATCCGCTATCTATTGTATCTATGTATTTTAATAATATAGTTATCTATATGCATTTTTCGTCTTACTTTGCAATATACCTTGCTACGACTTTCGGGACTGCAATAGTATATATATAAGTATATACATATATATGTATAGCGTGCCCGAAATTTTATTCGTGAATAACGCACAATGATGCGCAGATGCATTTATTCTGTAGGTTTTTGCATCCTACGGGATGCATCTGATACGTGCACGTTTCTGTGACTCCCGGTATATGTGGAATCGCGTAAAGCCCGGGACACAATATACGAGACCCACGTTCCTCGAGAATCCCTATTAAACGACGAATTTAATGAACCCCGAACCGGTCGAGGATACCTCTTTTTCTGCGTCCATGAGGAACAGTTGCATTTGACGTGAATTCGCGGGAAACGTGAAAGAATGATAAAGACAGTAAAAAAAAATCATGAAAGCACAGCAATCACGTATCGGACGTATCTCCCGTGAGGTATAAAAATAAGTCGGGGAGAGACTGAAAAAAAAAACAAAAAAAATAATAAGATATTGCGAGGTAGAATTTAAAAAAAAGAATCTCTGTCCCATAAAGAGAGTCAGCGAACGAAAAGTGCACGTACGTTTATTTAAAAAAAAAAAAAAAAAGAGAGACAGTGCAAAGCTGTATTTTCCTAAGAAAGAAATAATAATAATAATAATAAAGAAAAGAATTTGAGAAAAAAAAACTAAAAATTGCCTAAACCGGTCCGAGCAAACGACCTCGATCATATATCGTACACTGCGTTTTTTTTTTATACATAGTAAACGTTCCTAAAAGTATCACTACTCTTCCTTTAATTTTGACGCGTAGGCGATCCGCCCTTCCTCTTATGTACAGCTAATGGTTATCGACTACGTCACACCCAGAGCCAGATCGGATCATCCTAGAAGAACACGATGAACGTACCCCGGAAGTTCCTGCTGCATAATGCATGTCCAGGCAGGATCCAGGTACCCAGTGCACCTGGACGGGGAGGGGGGAGGGGGGCACCGTGACACGTCCCATCCACGAGCAGTGTCGGCACAGAACACATCGATCCCGTCGCATCGACTGAACTCCGAGATCAAAGTGAAATCAGCCATTTCGACGTTTCAACGTGCGGACGCCAAACTTCTTCTGAGTTCCCTGAGTCGCGCTCGCAGCCTCTCCTGGCGCATCTTCATTTCCGTCACCTTCTCTATGGTGACTTGACTGACTTCCGTTAGCATATCACAGTAGATGGCTGCCTGCCTTAAAATTGCGACCTTCGGCGCCTTCTCCTTCATCTCGACTTCCGGCACCAGTACCCTGAGCTCCTCGAATGCATTTCTGAGCTCTATTCTCCTCTGCCTCTCCATGTTGTTGTGGATGCTCCGCTTCTCCGTATCCGGTTCCTCGTCGCTGCTGCTCCTCGAGGTCGAACTGGATTTATTCGACATCGCACCGGAACAACTGGCCGCCGCTGCGGCCGCGACCGCGGCAGCTTTCGTGACTTTGCTGCGCTTCTGATAGGTCCTTTGTTTCGCACGCTTTGCTGGTTTCGTGTCGGCCTGGGCACTCCGTTTACGTGGACTGTTGTTAGATGGTGGTCTACCGCGTGGTCTTGATTGCGGCTTATCTTTCAATGCTGTATTGACCGTCAGCTGAAAGCGATGATGATCCGCAGGACTTGGGTAGGTCGGCAGGGCAGCTGGTCTGGACGGCTTGTCGAAAGACACTACGTCGATTTCCTCTTCTGAAACAGAAATGCGACGACCTATAGATGATTTAGTGTCTTGGATGATTATTCGGGGTAACATTAGCCCATGCCTATGCAATCATTAGGACTACTATACCTTTCCAAAGAGGAAGGCTTCCTTGCAAGAATCAATGACTCCTGCATAACCTAGGCAAGAGGGATTGAGAGATCCTTCGATAGTCAAGCGAATCGATGTTCCTTATCGAGAATCGACTGGACGATCGCGATCAGACATCGAAGCGCGACGAAAATGGTAAAGCCGAGTCTCCAAGCGACGCGTTTAGCACATCAGAGAAAGGATCGAGAGAAGCACGTTCTTCTGACTTAATCTTTCTACCACCAGGCGAGACTCGCCAACTGGAATCCCTGGGTGAAGGGGTACAATACCGTAATGCGCCCATAGCACCTATACCATGCAGCCGGATGCTGATTTCAGGGAGCTGGACCAGAGGCTGAAGACAAGTTCACAGCGAGAACCAGTGAAGAGGAGAAGAGAGGAGAGGATGAGCAAGGAGGATAAGAAGAGCAGCAAAAGAAAAGTAATTGGAATTGAGATCAGAGTTAGGCAGTTTCCATGCTGACGACAGTGTCGCTCTGCGGTTCCCTTTCACGAAGGCGACCCAAGCATCGGCACAGCTGCCGGTCCCGATTCGGGCGGATAGTCAGTGGCGACAAGACGATAACGCCTATCGGAGAATTCGCGCAGGAGACACGTGACGGCGCGACACGTAGACCGGCCGAAGCGGGAAAGCAAGGGGAAGAAATAAAATCTGCCTGACCTTCGTGCTTGGCCACGTGGCCACGTGGAGGAGCGTCTGAGGTCACTCGATATCGTGTGGGCGTTTCTGAAAATTACTACGCGAGGTGCCATCTGTCTGAACAAATTATTCCCTACTGAATCGGATCGACTTCCTTCCTTCCTGCTCTTGCTGGTAGTATCTTTCCCTCATCCACTCTTTACGAGGCCTCGAGCCAATAATTCACGATTCCTTATCGCTTGCATTCCCTCGGAGGAATTCTCTGTTGATCAGGAATGAGTCGGTGGCTGTTGGGTGTCTGGTTTGAATAGGAGATACGATCCCATCGAGTAGAAGGTCACGACGAGACGCAGGATGAAGGACACGGGAAGCGAGGAGATGGACGATAGTATCTAGGAAGGACAAAGGACCTCCATGGAACCAGGAAGAAGAAGCTGTCAGAACTGGTGATCGTGAAGATGATACGTAATAACGCTATAGCTACTCCACGTGCTAGATTCGGAGAGGGGAGCAGGGGGGCGGGAGGGGGGAGAATTTGGCCGTTGGCTGGCAGCCTGCCAAGGCCCAGGGTCGGGGGAGGAAGACATGAAAATTCTATAAATAGGAAAACTCTGAACTGAATTAAGCGCGGAAGGACTTTGAGGTCCGTCATCGGGCAGCACCGGAAAATATAGAACAATATGGATCAGCGGAGTCATCCTCGTGCGTGAGATAGTCAATAGTCTCTCTTATAATTCTATACGTAACGCGCAGAGTGGCACGTGGAGCAAGAATCAATAGCGACTGACGTCGATACGACATGTTAATTGCGAATCAGGTATGAGCATCTTGGCAGATAAGTACTTTTTGAGTAAAAGATGGTTAAGTGGTGGAAGGACGCGCATGCAAGTATAAGTTCTTTATTGCCCGTTCCACCCACCCATTGCCAAAAAAAAGTGCTCGCACGTGGCAATGTCAACCAATAGCAGAAGGCTCTTTTCTATTCGGCTCGCAAACTGGAGTATCGCACGAGATAAAATATATAGAACGGCGCACGCACGAGAGACACAAGGAAAAGCGGCCACGTGTACGAAAGTGGGGTACGGCAGTGAATGTGTGGATTCATTCGTGTAGGTGGTTCGGCGCAATGGTAGCGACTAGCGAGCGGTGCTGCGTGTTGGTGGATCGGAGGAGGGAGGAGGCGAGAGCATACCGATGGCGGGGGTAGATCTGCCGAAGGTAGCGGTGGAGGTGGTTTAGGCGATGGAGGTGGCGACGGAGGTGGCGGAGGTGGTGGTGGGGTCAGCGTAGATTCACAGCAGCACGTGCAGCCACGTAAGAGCGACCTTGCAGGTCAGTGCTCCCCATGTAAGCAGGCCATAGTACGACGTCGCGTGAACGCGCGTGTTGGGATAGGCGGGCCCGGTCGACGCCTCTCGACGTTATCGAGCGCCTCCGTCGGCGACGGTGACGCTCTACGTCATGGACGGGGCAAGAGTTTCAGGAGGGAGGAAGAGAGAGAGAGAGAGAGAGAGAGAGTACTAAAAGGAAGGACAAAAAAAAGAAGGAAAAAAAGGGAGCCAGACGGGGCAGACATTAGTGAAGGGTGAGTCGCTCGCCGAAGGGCGGAAAACTCAGGAACTTAAGGGTGAAAGGTACGGCGTGCCAAAATTACAAAGAATACCCGACCGATTTCCTATAGGGACGATCGTGGACCCGAACGAGACAAAGTCGACCGAAGACGGAAGCCACGTCTCCCGGATGGAGCAGAATCCAATGGTTTGCTCATCATTGCGATATCGATGGACCATATGGGCCTCTTTCCAAGGAACGAAGACGTACGTCTCTTACGGAGGTAACCCACGCGGTTCACCGACTACGTCATACCCTCGAGCCTCCGCTCTCCGCAATCCAGTTACGATATTACCTTTGTGTCTGGAGCAGGAAGATGCTGCGTGAACGAGTCACAGATGAGTCATGGGCTGGTACGGGGAAGCGATGATTTTTCACATAGAAAGACGTTGCTTTAGTCGGGTACTCGATGGCAATAGGTGGGGGGGGGGGGGGATGGAAGAGGATCGGGAATCGGTTCGCGAGTCCGCAGACACGAGAAATGCAATAAGAACGAGAAGACGAAGGAGGGAGAGGAAAGAGGAGAAATACTCGAGGAATGGTGGGGGATGAATTCCGCGAGAGAGAAGGAGAACAAAAGAGAAATATATAAAAGAAGGGGAAGGCAGCATTCCATGTTTTATGTTCCACCCGATATACGCGCGGCGGTCCCGGCCGATCGATTCCCAACAGGATATCACGAATTTTGACTCGACTTCAAGCGGACCGACAATGCAGACTTTAAATGGGACTTCGTTAGCTCTCATTGAGGACACCTCGTGCCGTTTCAAAAGGACATTCTCGTAGCTGTAGAGGGCGCGGAGTATTTCGATCAACGTAGACTGAACGGAAAACCGGAAGTGGAATCATTGAAAATTTCGTATCGGGACGTCCATTATTTTTCTACGGTTTGAAAACGGGATCAAAGCGAAGCAAAGGATAATTAGTCCGAGACAACAAGCGATCTCGTGAGACGCGAATTTGGCAATGGACGGGGAGTGGGAGGAAAATAAAAAAAATTTTTAAAAAACCGCAAATCCCGTTTCTCGCCCGAAGCGCCTTCACGCTTCTTACGCGAGTCGTGCGGACGCCGAACTGACGCGGGGACGCTCCGCGTCGTCGCTAGGCGCCGGGGATCCCTGGGCTTAGACTCTTAGTAGCCTCCGAGCCCGATCGCCTCGCCGGTAACAGCGCGGATCGGCCTTTCGAATTCGACGGTGACCGCGACGATAATTTCTCTAAAGAAATATTCGAAATTACTTCGACGCAGGAAGAGTTCTGATCAGAATGCTCGTAAAGCCCGTAGCCGTTCGATCCTTTTCTCCGAATCCACCCAGTCGGCTACATCTCCGATCGATGTCGAAGCTGGATGACATTCCCGAATCAGGTTTTGCGCTTGACATTTCAGACGTCACGACGGACCCTTAATTGCTAGAAAGAATAGATTGGCAAGAGAGAAACCGGTTCGCCGAACTGTTAGATTCATTTTGCCCCCCCACGCAACCCCCTCACGCTCCTCGTACGTCTTACGTCAACGAAATGGAAATAGAGAAATTGCCACGAATGTTGAAAAACAGATGAACGATTGTGCGAACGGACGAGCGCCGTGAATCGATAAATCGTTCGACCGAAGTTGAAAGAGTTAAATATTTTGCATTGAACGAGGCAGGAAGCGACGAAATCCAATACGATGGGAAAATATCGGAAAAGGAAGCCGAAATATCGAAGCCGATATATTGCCGGAAAATGATAAAGAAAACATAAGCAAATCAAAGTGTAAAAAAAAAACCTAAAATGGCTTCTATTAAATAATGAAAAAAGATATCGCAAAGTCCGCACAGCAGAGACCTCCTCTCCTCGTAGAGTCACGAGCGCGACCTAAGGCCGCGTGGGTGTTTCGTCACGCCGGTGTAACATGGGGCACTTATCTACGCTCTCTCAGACACCAGGCCAATTTAATGAATGAATGAATTGCGTCATCGGGAGATGTGCTTTCGCACGCAGTCGCCGATCAAAAATCCCAGCGACGATGAGATACGGCGATACACGGAAGTACGTGGAAATTCGCATGTGCAGAAACTGTGGGACCGATTAAAATTCGAAAAGGTGACTCTCGAAAACGCACGCGCTGAAGATTAAGTATCAACAACTTTTTTTTTCCTTCTTTCAATAATTGGACTCTTTTTTTTTTAATTATTTTTCCCTCTTTCAAACATTCCTTCACGAGTGACCGCCGCTCCCGTACTCGTGTGGTGTCTTCGTGCGTATGCGCGTCCCACGAGCGTGTAGGCGCATAGCTGGACATTTTTATGTACTTCACGAGCAGCCACGACGCGCCAGGAGTTTTCTTGGAAACCGAAAGGATTTGCATATGCAATGAAAGCAAGGTGGGCTTCCCGTATGAATACCGCGAAACATCGCCTAGACATTCCCACTCTGGCATCCCCTTCGTCCCTCTGCGCCTGCGCCACATCCGTTCCGCGCAGGCATCTAATAAATCCGAGTCGTTCGATTAAAAACAATTCTTGATAGACCTCTATTAGCCATACGCAATCTATAAATTGTTAATTTAAAACATCAGGCGGGCTTCTGGTTAAACGTGCACGTAAATAGGGTCGTGGTTCTTGGAACTTTCAGCAAATAAATTTCTATTCGGAATCGTGAAAGGCCCCAAGGATCAGCGTCTTAATTAGAATTAATGAACGAGATGGCCCACGATCGTACCACTTGGATAGCTTTACGAAATTCATGAAAAACCTTGAATACGATTATCCGTTTCGAAAATCGCTGCTTAAGGAGACACTGAAGAAAATAATGATTCTGCGTGGCTGCCGGGACGAGAGCTGGACGAGAGAAAATGAAATTTAGTGAATTAAACGGTGCCGGCACTGCGCGCGCTGCACGCAATAGATACGCTCCTGGCACGAGCCAGGGCGACTGCGCGACTGGCGGACAAGAATGGCAAAAAGGGCTCGCCGCATTCCATCGAGCATTTAAACCACGGTTGACCGCAGGACGCGCTCGGTGGCTACCAGTGACGTCACTGCAGGATGACCTTGAGTCGGCTCATTTTTCGAGAAGCAGCTATGCGCGCGCTCCGGCAAGAAAAGGAAGCCGACGGAACGATTTCATGAGACGAATCGACGTAACGCGGTCGTAGTGTGCGAGGGTCAGGGTGCACGAGATTCAAATTTCGTAATCGATTGCGAAGAGACATAACGAGGAAGAAAAAAAAACGAATAAAGCAGAAGCAATTTATAAAGTAATCTTGACTCCCCGATGCGACGTGCACGTAACAGGAGGAGCCGATGATATTGTGCGGGTGCAACGAATCACCGCAACCTCCCTGCTGACCCACGTCAGAAATGACCTCTAGACTAAGCAATTACCAATCACGCGTAGTTCAACGGTACGAAGGCTAAATTCACGAGCGGTCGTCCGGTCACTAATCTTACCGCGCTGGCCGAACTGGTCGTTCCGAGAGTGGGAGAAAGAAAGGATAGAAGAACCGGAAAAAAAAAAGAAGAAGAAGGAACGACAAGTAGCAAAAGATAGCAGAATCGAGTGCGAAGCGGACATGTAATACGCGCATGCGTAAACGCATGTGTATGCGATTATGCAGGGAAACGGGTATTCGCATTTCTCTATAAGCCTAGTAGATACTGAATTTAATAACGACGTCGCACATGACAGTATATACTATAGATATATATACGGCTAAAGTAGACTCTATATACAGTTAGAGACGCCAGACGTCGCTGCTAGATAAATTGTTAGCAAGAGGAGTACATATATATATATATATGTCCCAGCACGTCTTATTACACATAATAGGAGGATTTCAGCATGTGGTGCAATGTTTTCAGGGCCACCCCCGTCCCCCTCGCCACTCGTCACGCCTTTCTCCCTGTAACTGTCGCATACGAGTTAGTCACGCGTATGTGGCTTCATTCTATGTGCATGACGATATCTTGATTTTTACGCCGTCAGATAAATCCGAGAGATAATAAGAAAAAGTTAATTCTTCGCGTGATCGCTCGGCGCCTTTTTCATCCTCCTTACTCATCCTGAGAACTTATTGAAACTCCTCGAAATGGTTTTCGCGATAAGAGCCTGTTTATTAACGGGTGGCTGATTAATTTTGATATTTATTTTTTTCCTCGAAAGCCAACTACGTAGATTTCAATGGTCAGGGTCTCCACCGTATGCGGGTGGGTGGTACTCGAATTTAGCGAGGACGCAATTGCACCTTGTTGACCCTTCGACGAGCCGAATCCACTCAAGAGTATTTTCCTTTTTATTTCGCACTTAAATAACGAAATGGACGAGTGCGCGAAAGAGTATAAATAGGTACGTCGAGGTAAAAAAAAATTTGTTTAACCAAAAACGTCAACTTACCGGAGTCCGATGGAGTCTGGACGCCCAAGTGGTCCAGCTTTTTACTAGCCGTCTGATTCAAATGGTAGCAATGATCGCTCAGGGTGTTTCGAATTTCCGTTTCCTTCCTCAAACCACAACTGCTTGTCTCTTCCGTTTTCCTTTTCTCGTGGGTTCTCCTGACAAGTTGACCTGTGACCTCACTGACGGGCGCTGCCTTAGCGACGCCCAAATACTCCGACAGCTTCTCGTTGATGCTGATTTGATCGTGTTTGAATTGTGGCGGCTCGTCGACCGTCTCAGTATCCGAATCCGAGCTCTGTGGCGTTTCCGGTCTGGTCGAGTCGCCGTCGCTCTCGAGATTTTTGACATTTTGACAAGATTGCGCGGCACGTGATATCAGGAGACTTCGGCCGGCCGGTACTTTCTTCTGAATCGACTGATTATCCTTCTTCGCCGGAAGCGTCCTGTTGTGTTCTTCGCTTATGCAGAGTCCGGCCCACATGCAATCGTGATGACGGATCTTCCGGAACTTGACGTTTGCACTCTTATCTCGGCAATCCACATTGTTGTCCTCTGGAAAGCCACAGTCGTATTCCGCACGGTCACTGTAGATGTCCAGAGGAAAGTCGAGGTTGAATTTCTTCCAGATGTCCTCGGAGACGACCGTAGCTGTGTCCACGGGTTCATCTATGAGTCCTAGATCGGAACAGGCCCAGGTCGGCACTGGCATCTTCAACTGTCAAATTCAAATACGCGCAATTAATAATAAAAATACCTCGAGCATAAAGTAAAGAATTTTTCAAGAGAAGGAATAGAATTTGCAAGTGAAAAAAAAAAATAATAAAATTGGCAAGGTGGCCACCAGCTTAACATTCACGAACGAACTGGTGACTCAGAATTCTTAGTAAGTCTCTGTCCTGCAAGTCGGGTCCATCCTATTAATAATAATCCTCTTTCATCGTGCTAAATAACTCCTGGGTATATTGGAACAGGCGCTTAGAGACGCATTTCAAGAAATAATAGATAATCATCGCAAAGGCGAAGTTAGGCGAAGCCGAGTGTATATGTGTAGCTCGCGATAATGAACTCTCTCTTATCGCGATCTCACGTTAATTATTACATACTTCGATTTGGATAATATTCGAACAAGATAACGCGTTGCATGCCACGGTAAATTCCTTTTGGCTCTGGACAATTTTAATACAATTGAAATGTAAAGAAAGCCATTAATACAAATAACAACAAGCCCCTTGAGACAAAAAGTGTGACCTGACGGCCGGGCATTGAAAATAAAAGAGAATAGGCTTAGAAATTGTTCACGGGTCAACCTTGGCTCCTGACAAAAAGGGCTTCGTTTGTTTAAAGCGTGTAGTAAAAAAAAAAACACACACACACACACACACACACAGGTAAACTCCTGGAATACGACCCCAATCCGAAACTCTCGCTGGGACTTGGTAGGCAAAAGCCCGGCAAACTCCTGTGCTTCCATCGTGCGGCAGAACTAGGAACGTTCCTAAGATTGGCTCGAGTAACGGACTTGTCATGAAATATAGTGCGTAAGGCCAGCCGAATACAAGTCTAACAATAAATCACCTACGAAATGGCCAACAATATGTTGACTTGAGAAAATTAATTTTTTGATCTCCTCTCGGATCATCAAGGATCGCGTATCAGTTGTCAGGAAGCGATGCGCCTTAAACTGCCTTTAAAAGTGGAACATTGAGAACATAGGATGCATATTGTGTAACACATTATACGTTTGTCTTTTTCTTTTGCTTTCTCTCTAATCTCTTTTTTTAATTATAATAGCTTTGATAGGTCAGGGTAGACTCTGGTAAATGATCATGAAAGGGATACAGGAGATACGCATTTGTGAAAGTGTATCTGACGTGTAGGTATGTATTTATAGGTACAATAGTTTCAATATGTAGAGCACATATTTTTTTTTTTTTTTTTGGATTTATCAGTTAAACTCGAGGAATGAATCATGCACTGGTTCAAATTCCGCGACAATCGTCGCCACGGTTTTATATATAGATTAGACTGCTTTTGATGTATGAGAATAAAGCTGAGAGAATGCACGTACGCGGGCGGCCACTGATCCAAATTCTCGAACCGGTCGTGTACGGAGAAAGATAGAAAATAAAATGAACCACTTTCGTTCCGACCTTTTCAAATTAGCAGGATCGAATGAGTCTCCCTGCAGCAAATTTTACGGCTGCCCCCGCTAATCACATGACGCAATTTTAACGGTACGCCGGGCACACACATTCACCGTACGTCGTGCGAACTTTCCTGTCCATAGGATCGGGTACGAGACAGAAAGAGAAAGAAAGAAAGAAAGAAAGAAAAAAGAGTTTCAATGAAAAAGAAAGTTGGCAAAAGTAGTCGCGAGCAGTATGACTTGCCAATACAAAGAATATCAAAGTCGAGTAAGTCTAAAAATGACCTGTTTGCAAATAAGCCTACGATTTATATCGTTAAACTCAAATCAGCATGGGGGGGGGGAGGGGGGGGGATAAAAAAAAATATACAATTTAACAATAATTTACAAACCTGCTGCTGGTAAATGTAATCCAAGAAATAAACAGATCACTGAAGATCACACGTTTTCGCCGCGTACAGATATTATAACGTCAATTAGAGATTTGCACGAAAGTATATCTCCGTAATATTAAAAAGACCAAAATTTATGAAAAAAAAAATTATTAGTCCTACGACCGTCGCCGGTCAAGGCCGCCTTGAAATGTATTATTTCCTCGTAATAATTTCGATTGAAAAATTGTATTTTTCAATGCAAAAATATATTCGCAAATGCGAAGGAAAAGTGTCAAGGGGTGTGTGTGTGCGCGCGCGTTTCCTTACAACGCGACTACTAATCTACTACCGGACTACTTGGAGGCACTACCGGTACTGCCTTTAGGACACCAGCACAATCCAAGGAGAGTCTCTTCTTTAAGGTTGCCGAACAATACAAAACCGTAGCTAAGATCGGCCAGACTGAAGAAGTGCATTATAGGTGCGCGAATGAATGGCTTTTACAAATGTGTATAGGCGGTGGTTGGTGCTGGCGCGCGCGCGACCGGCTACAAGTCGTTCTCTCCTTCTGGCCGGTTATAGGCAACTGAACGCTCCTGCCAGCGTTACTATCCTCCATGGCCATATCCACTGCTCACCACACTGCTCTGCGACCCGGCGCCAGGGCCGTGCATCGCAGCGCCGGCTAGGGAGTGCCCCGAGCAAGAAGACTTGCCAGCTTGGCCACTTATTCTAGACGACGATTCCCCTGTGGACATTCAGGTGAGGATATTTATTTGTTTCGCTTTTTTCTTTGACCAGATACTCTCTCTTATCAGACACAACTGTCTGTGGATAACGTTTAAAAGTAATTTGTGCACGTGAGTAGACATATGTGAGAGGGGAAAAAAAAAAAATTGTTACCTTGTAACAATTAAATTTTTACATTTCATATCGGTTGGCTTTGCGATATGGAATACGTATTATCAGCTGTGACTGTACAATGATGATTCTCTGTTGCCGGTATTTTTATATGGATTTGGATTCGTAAAGCAGAAGGGAGATGTGAGAATTTTAGGATCCTTTTCACGGGTTCAAAGTTTTATTGAACTCAAGGAAGTTGCTTCAGATGGTTGTTAGCTGCTTCTATACGCGCTGGTAGGAAATTAATGATAGGTTAACGATAGGACTGAACGCACGGGCCCTTGACATATTCAGTTACACAAAAGCCATGCATGTTTATAGTCGCACTGATAGCGACGCAAGTTGCGTCATTGTTAGATTCCAGAATCGACGAGGATGGAAGACTTTTCATTTTTTTCTACCAGTTTTTTTTTTCTCATAAAGTTCATGGTGTTATCACGGGCTAGAGACCATCCAGTGTAATCGGGCTTTCTGACAAAACCGTTATCAAGATTAAACATATGCAATAGATTTTTTTAGACAATTCACTGAAATTAAATGCAGATAGAAATTATAACGAGTTTGATTATAAAATAATGGTATTAATTGTTGCTTAATACGCAGGGCGACGTCTCCAGTGTTACGTTCCTGGGACGACCGCGTGAGGATCCACCGACGATGCCGCGCCCGCCAGACACTGTTCCATAATGTCGCATATTTCGCAAAATATACGTCTTTTTAAGAGGAACGAGGACGAAATTTCTTCTCCGAGAAAGTAATCAGACATTCCGACAAAGGCAAAGCTGTTGTCGTAGCGTACTTCTAGAGATTTCTGCAAAAACATCGATGCCACTCGAACTACTTTTCACCGGCGCAGTAGCGCCGCGCCACGATATGCGGCGCTGCCAGTGAGTAGGGAGAGTCGGAGGCTCCCGCGTCGCGGCGGCCAACATGAACTCACTCTCCTGGCGTCTCGTGCTTCGTACTTAGGTGCTATAGGATTATATGGCACGTTCGAAGTGGGGATTCCAGGCGCGCGAGAATTTCTTGAAATATGCAAAGCAGATGGATATTCCTGGAAGCGTGAGACGCTTGCGGAAACTCTATGCACTTTGAAACAACGTGATAACGTGGGTTGACGAATCTACCAGAATTACTACGAGTCCGCATCTTTATTGTAGATAGGCCCGCGCAATGCGACCGAATAAACTGTAACGGGGGGCTGCGCATCGCGCATGGAATTTCACGATAAATGGCTACGTGAAATTCCTTGAGGATCCACGTTACGTATCCTGCAGGATAGTTTTCTCGCAGACAGAATAAGAATTCCGGACGAGTTTTAATTTATACGAGGATGCAGCATGACTACGTCAGAGGATTTTTATAAAGGATTTTTAAGCGAGACGATGACGGGGCGGAAATTTTTTAGAAAGGAAAAGGTACCTCGCGCTTAGGGCGGAGGGAAGGACCTAAGGTCCTGGAGCGGCGCTTCGTGAAAAGTTCCAAGGAAATTGAGGATCGGGGTCACGTATCCTGGGGCGTGGTTGGCTCGAGCACTATCATGGACAGGACATGCGAAACCGTGTGATTTTGAGAATATGTTGTGACAATTTAGAATAGGAAAGGATACACATAATGGGCAGAGACAGATCATCCGTGACAGATCACACTTGGCTGATCCTTAACGGGTGCACCTCTCCCCTCCACTCCTCCCTCCAGTCACAATTGTGCGTCCTGAAATAAGAGCGGGTGGGGCGGAGTAGAAGGAATAAAAGATGATAGAGATAAAGGGACAAAAAAGAAAGAGGACCAGAGAAGGAAGTCCAGTGCAGAAATGCGATAGCTTTGAAAATTGATCCACTTTCATGCTACGACTGAACCGCCTGGTCCTTCTGGTATAAGGGAACAAATTTTAAGGAACATTGCTTTTCAAGGGAATTCGCGACTGTATAATATCGTACAATGGAAGCTTCGTACAGTCTCTTATTAAATTGTATATACATATATATTGATATTCACTGAGCAAATGGTGACCATTGAAATCAAAGGAACAGAATATTTGACGTGTTCGATAAATTTTTTTTTGCCAAAATCTTTCAGTAGTTATCAATAATGGAGAGATGATATTAAGAGAGAAGCTGACATGTGGTTTAAAAAAAAAAACAAAATTGCTCTACCCATCTACTTAATACGAACACGGGAACGTTAAGAAATTAGCATGCGGTCAGAGTGTAGTATTTCGATAAATGATCCGGTTCTCACGCTCTGCGATCAAGGGGAGTCCTAAGGAGTATTTTTTCGCATTCGCTTTTCTGTGCAAACGGAGGATTACCTGTTTCCTGAAAAAAAAAAGTGAAAGTTTATCTAGGAAGGATCACCCGAGAGGCTGATCCCTCAGGATCTATGTCCATTGCTTCTTCACCTTTTTTTTCTTAGGATCTCAGTTTTCTTCTCCCACGACAGCCAGGAGACAGGACAATGAGAACAGAGTCGTGGTTAGATCAATATTTTCATATTCTAGTCCCGTGACAGTGTGCTACAACTAATCACAAAACCCAAGTAAACCGTAGTAGAGACAACGTTACAAGTTAGAAGATTCACCCGCCCATCTCAGCTTTGGGACGTCTCGATCCTTTGTCAAGGAACTGGTCAGTGAAACGTTTTTCGAATTCTAAATACAGACACGGCATTCACGACTTGTGAGTCTCTGGTTTTGCCGGAAGACTCGTTCCTGGCTCAAAGATACAAGGAAAATCATAAGAAAAAATAATAGCGTCCAGCCGAGGACGCAAATCATTTAGAATTCAGTAGCGTCGTACCGTCCATACTACTAATCGTCCTTTTCGAGAAATTCATCATTCAAAAGGACCAGGTGAATACAAAAGTCTTGGTAATCGAATTCACTAGTCAAATTGAAAATCTCTAAAAATTCAAACAGCTAGACTATTCCGTCCCCTACCCGATGGACAAGCTTACAAGGTGCAGCGGAAGTCCTGGTCGCAGGCAGCAATGCGCCTCAGCGTAGTAAGGCTGGACTGTTTATATGTATATATGAATAGGATATACACGTAGAGTGGGTGTCGGGCGGTTGGTAGGTGTCTGCGAATTTAGACTTGGCACAGGAGCAACTGTGCGCACACTCGGCTGGGTGTGAATAACCGACTCCACAGATGACCGCAAGGTCAACGGATTTCCCGTCGTCCCTCGAGCAGTCCAGCGAGTCCAGCGACTCGACGAAGAGGACGACGATGTCGCAGGTAGCCGAGCTTTGGCTCCAGTCCTCCTGGACTCGTACGCGATAGTGCTACCTGGAGGATAACGGTAAATGACTTTGAGCAATAAATCCGTTTACTGTCCAGGATTAGTCCTCCGACAGTCCAAGAGTACCGCTGGGTTTTACCTTCTATTTGTTTTTGGTTGTTCAGCGACACTGTTTATGGGGGGAATGTGGCCATTGCGATGTCCGCCGCAAGTCCTGGTGCCTACGGGACCCGTACCGCGATCCACTCCGCATCATTAATATCGTTGACGAAGTGGGGGAAGAAGCACTATGGGTTCCTCACAATGTTCCCCACGTTTCGAAGATAATACATTATGTTGGAAAATCGAGAATCATCCGGGTGCTGTGTGTTCGCTAGGGAGTGTTCACTAGTCTGGATCAGGCCTAAAGAGTTGCTCCCTGGGTTAGGGTGCTTTTCATGTCATTACCATGCATTGGTTCGTGAAAGTTAACCATGAGAAATCGGGGACGCTTTTGTTACATGGGAAATCATTATTTTTGGGGTCTTGGGTTTTTTTTTAGGTCGGACCCTTCGAGAGGCTACAATTTTGTTGGACTTACAAAAAGGAAAATTTTTAATGAATCGACAGTAAGAAAATAGATTTTTCAGTAAAATTGTGCAGTTCTTCACTCAGAGAGAGAGAGAGAGAGAGGGGCGTCCAGGACCATCAATCTGCAAGATGTTTTTCGCAAAGGCAAATCCATGAGAGAGGCTGCTGGTTGCGTTATGTGCGGGCGTACCTAGAAAGGAGGGCTCAGGCCCAGGATTTGGGTCCCAAGTCCCAAAGTATCTCGCATTAGGCCTTTCTAGGAATTAAAGGGGCGGCCATGTTGCCAAATTTCAAGGAGACCCCGTAACAGTCCGAGATGCTTTATCTCGAATGGAAATCTCTTCGTGAAATCTTTTAGGGCGGGGACGCGCAGGATAGACAATTTTTCAGCGCACTAACAGATTTACAGAAAACTTTCCGTCTCACAAAGCCGAGCCTGCCAATAGTAACACCTAAGACCCCAAGAGGCTCTTTTTGCATTTACTTTTTCCTTACGATAATCGCCCCAACCTCGCGATAACGAATAACTATCTCACGAGATAGTCGACCGACCAAGTGTTAATCTCCAGATAAAAAGTTTCAGCGGTGGTAGAAGATAACGCTGTTAAAACTTTGTATTTGCGTCTGTTCCGCTATCGGCCTGGGAGCTCGTTATCCTTTTTTTATTTTCCTTTTAACTAGAATCTAGCGAAGAAAAAGTATTTTCAAAAATACGATATCCGTGACAATCTTTCTTGGTGTACAAAATTTTCTTCCACTGTGACGAAAGATAAGGGGAAGATTGATGAGATATTTTTTTCGCTCGTACCGTTTCATGGGAAACTCGAAAATTGGAATATTAAAATTTTCAAAAACTCGTGTTTCTCTCGCCCGTGTCAACCAAGTCGATTGATTGTTCCTACTCCCTCCTACTCCTAAAGTTGAGTCTATAAAAACGTCAAAGTGCGACCCCAAAATGTCACTTAAAAGCCGATCCACCGAAGACTCTCAATATGGGTTTAAGCAAAAAGATATTTTCTCTTGTATACGGCCACATGTGCTATCATAAATCTCTTCCTAATCCAAAACTCTCATTAAGCCTCACGAATGGCATTTTAATTCCACAAAGAAAATGGCGAATTTTCAAAAAAAAAAATTTATTCAATTGCCAATATTATATGGCTTTATTATAGGCATATATAAAATTTCTTGCAATTCCTACGACCCTCGCCTGTGAAGGGATTTGAAATTCCAGTGTTGTCCATCTGGCAGTACTTTCGAACGGTACTGACCCTCCTTCATATATTGGGGCCCATAAAATACTCAGGCCCATTGAGCAGACAGTTTCTTGCCGTTTTTCCCCGTAGGAGTCCTTCAACGTGAGACCCAGGTCACGTGACTCGGCAAGTCAAGAATTTCAGTTCAAAGACTTCTCATGGTTTCGTCAAAGAGAAAGAATTACAGCCGCTGCAATAAGTTTTTATTTTCGCAGAAAAGGAGAAATGGAGACGATACAAAGTTTACCTGCGTGAAAATGACAATTTAATAACTTTTTACTCTCGAGCCTTTTCCTAGGAATCTGCGCGGACGATATTATTGAGTTTTGAGAATTTCATAAGTGACACACACTTTTCTCAATCATCGTGATTCATTTGCTTTGCTTTGAAGATCGATCGATCGTACGATAAGTCGATGTCTAACTTCGCTGGGATCGTTAAAGGATTCACGGTGTTTACCAATATCCTGATGGCTATAATGATTCATAAGTTTACAGGAAGAATAGGAAGTCAAGCTTGGCGAACCCGAAGACAAAGTCTTGAAGGCGCACCAGGCTAATTTGATAGTGGACACGGTCTGGTGGGAGGCCTCCGTTAAATTTAATTGGCCTTCGTGATATCCTCGTTAAGGTTTATATGTTAATTACCTCGTGTTACACCTGAAAACGTGAAATAACGAGTAGGAGCCCGTAAAAGCCGACCTTTCAAAAGTGCCAACTGCGAAGTTAATGACGCCCGAAAATTCATCAATATTCAAAAGTCCAAAGTTTACCCGGTCAAGCATATTACGATTTCGAGTAAATAGCCATAGCGATACTATAATTATATTTGCACATGTAATATCGGCTTGAAATTTTCTAAGGGGCAGAAACGGACCTGAGAAATTTTCAATAGATTTTCAATAGATCAGATTAGACGGATGGACGAGTCGTAAATACTCGCGGGTTAAGTAAAATACCGAATTAGCCTCAATCGATTTACAGTGAACGAAAAACCTTGGATAACGCGAAGATCGGTCGACGCAGTTAGGAAAATGTCAAAATCAAAAGTTTGAGGCCGAGAATGAACGTCGCTCAAAACCTTGTAAAAGCAATAAAAAAATAATGAATGTTATAATGTGACAGGATAATAATAAGACAAGGGATAATATCTTGATTAACCGTATCCTGGTAGAGTCCTCGTTAAAAGGACATAATTCTGGCTCGAATTCTATTTCGACGTAACAGTCAAGAGAGCGTTGGGAACATTAAAGTCAGATAAAGTCAATTAAATGGGTTATTTGAATCTCTGTTAACTCTTAGGCTCTGAAGTCTCGAGGATCCCTTTGTAAATAGCAGAAGGACACTCGGGCCCTTTAAGTGGGCCACTTACGGGCTAATTGCTAATTCGAGCTGACAACAAGGACGGCGCATCGAGTGCGTTTCACTGGAATCTGAACAGGAGCTGATCCATAGGTTGGGTACATGGATGGGGGGGGGGGGAGTGGGGAGGAACAGGGGGCTAATGGTATGCATAAAGGCGATGCATGCATCGAGGGTGCAACTAAGGGCGAACCAACGAAGCGCAACCTGAGGATCCCGTAACGACCGGAGCCCCTAAAAACGATTCCGCATAAGAAGTGTAATTAGGCTGTTTTATTAATTAGCCAATTAAACCGGGCTCGATCTAGATGCTGAGCGCATCCTGCCGCGCACTTCGTTAAATTACATGATTCGCAAGGGCATCGCAGGACCGAATTACAGCCTGTGCCGGCCCTTTGCAAAATTTTTTCTTTTTTTTTTTTCTTTCCTCGACGCAGAAACGGGAAGGAGGATTCTTAATAAGAAAGTTGAGGAAACTTCCGCTTCAGCCTCGGAGAAGTGGGAAGCTCCGATTATTTCGGAGAAGGACACGTCCTAAGGGTGCTTTCTGGTGGCGAAGCAGAAGGAATTGTGGGAACTGGCGACAAGATCCCAGCGTATCCGAGCTAAAGAAATGAAGGGAAAGGGGGGCTGCTCCAGGGGCGGTCTAGTGGGGTGCAGCACAGGTGCCGGTCTAGACTCCTTTATCGGATGCAGCGCCCGAGAAAAAGGGGGCCGCAACCCACCAAGAGGGAGGGATAATTCGGGCAAATGGGAAAAAATGAGATAGAGTTAGCGGAGAACCAGTTCGAAACGGCGCATTATGCCTGCGCTGGGACCTGGGACTGCCAGGCGGTCTACTCTGCTCGTTGCTCCTTGGCTGGTTGGATGGCTGGTCGGATGGCTGGCTGGATGGGCTACCTACTACCCCAGGATAAAGGATAAAGAATAAAGGATAAAAGGAGGCATAGCAGAAGTCTCCGTTCGCCGTAAGGATAAAGGAGAGAGTTTTTGCACCGCAGACGAGGTCACCGCATCCTGCAAAAATACGTTGGCCACAACGCATACAGAGGCTCTTACGACCAGCTAACTCCCGTAATGCCAATCTCGATTGCCTATAGCGTGTAAGAGGCTAGTCTCTCCCTCTCGCCCGACTCTTCCAGCTCTCTCTCTCTTTCTCTCTCTCTCTCTCTCTCTCTCTCTCTCTCTCTCTCTCTCTCGCACGCCACACTCCTTACTAGCTTGTAGATACACGCACTGTGTGGTGATCCTTTCTATATACTCGCACCACTTTTTATCGAGTATTAGTGCCTACAAGGATCCACTTACACTCTTTCTCCTTATGCCTCATCCATACGCGCGCCAACGTCCTCACGAAGCTTTATACGGATTTTACATTTCGTATGCAGCACGGCTCCGCTCTCTCTTCAATGGCCGAAAATAAACCAGCTCGAATGTCCAGTCGCAATTAATCATCTGCATTAATGAAACACTCCATGGATTCCTCGTTTCTTTGGTCCTCGTCAAATTCTTCTCCACCTGGAATTTTCCGTCTAGTCCGACTGCCGGAAGCCTAAAAGGCTTATAAAACACAGCAGTAGAAAGGCAAGAGGAGCCATCGGTTTTCTTAAGGTTTCGAAAACCTTAAGGAATTTCTGGCTTTGGAGTTTAGCACCTTTAGCCGCGCAGCGCCCTTTGTCCATAGACGTTGTTAAACAACTTCTAGCCCGACACCTGAATACACAGTCCGACAGTGCCAACTTCTCCGTCACTATTTTCGAATCACCCTCCCCTTCAGCCCTTTCTTCGAAATCGGGCAATTCCTTTGAAACCTGCAAAGCGCGATTGCGCCTTTTCTAGGTTTCCCCAGTTGTTCGAGTCTTCTTTGCCCCCCCCCCCCCCCCTATACCATATATCTCATGCACCGATCCTTCGATCGTGCTACAGTTTGTGCTCTTATCGCTGTAACAGATTCCTCGTAACTAGTATGACGCAAGAGCACGTCTGGTTACCCAGTTTAATTGTATCCAAGGGTGCGTAGGGTGCAGGTCGAAGCAAACAGAAAATTCACTGGGAATACGTATGCTGAAAGGCATCTGGTGCCCATATAACGATATAACATACATAGACCTAGTAGGGGTGAGTTTTGAAAATATATCTACCCCCGAAATTCCACCCTAACCGACCTCTCTCCGTTGCCACTCGACAATGTCACATAACTAACCCATCCTTCTGGCCTTGTCGAAATACCTCCTGCCATTTAATTCCTCTAAAAGAGATGCCAACCACGAGAAACGGCTCAATCCTCTTCACGTAACTCGTCAGTCGTCTCATTGGATTTGAATAAGAGGTATAAAATATTATCCCGTTACGTTTGAAATATGCTCGATAAAAAAAAAAAATCCTTAAAATTCTTTCATAATCCTACTAATTTAAATTTCATTGTCTTTCGTCTAGCCGACTACATTTCTCCCGGCTCTCCTGACACGTTTGACCACATATCATAATCTCTCGGGTTAACCACGTATCATGGACGACATACCACAGGCAGTCGATAGGCATGTATATATAGATATAGATATATATAGATACGCATACGCCTACCTCGGATACATATGTACAGTTAACCTTGAGTGAAACTAGACAACCAAGATGGTTGATATGGTATTTGAGACGGTGCATATACAGACCACCTACACGAACTGCTCCAGATCAAGAGAGCTCGGGTCAATATCCTTGACAAGATCCAGCTTCCAGGTTCCAGGACGAAAGGCCATGGTTACCGATCACGGTTTTCGCCGAACGCAAGATCTCCGACTGGTAAGACATTTAATTATCGAAGTGCCCAATTACCGATTTTATAAATATTTAACGTCAACGTTCCGATAAGGATTATTCGAACTCTTTTGCAATTCCTCATTTGCTCTTTAAAGGCAAGTACGTAGGTATGTAATCTACCTGGTTCAAGACCTACTTCAAGATCTCCAAACGGATATCGGTGGGAGAGAAGAGACTGGCATGTGGACCCGTTACCGAACCTCTCGTCCGATTTCGATCGTGTTTTAATCGGAGCGCCATTACTCCTTTATTTATCTTGAACGAGCGCACGCCTTTAATCCTGTTGCGCGAGGAGTGCGATACGCCAAGAGAACCAGCCGTGACGACGCTCAGCCACAACCACTGCTACCAACGTCGTCAACCGCATCCACCACCAGTAGGACCACCTTTACTGCTACATTTGGCAGCAGGTACCGGTTTTTCGTTTAACGACGGGAAGCGAAAAAATTTTCGGGAGAAATTAGACTTGGCCGCGCGGCTCAATGCGGTCCAATTCGGCCGAACGCGGCCCAATCCGGTCCTCTTTGGTCTTCTCGTTCGTTCAATGGTTTCCCAAGAGTTGGCACTTCCCGTAGTATCGATCCGTGCCGACAGAGAAATCCTTAAAGGATCTGTCACTGGCTACCTGGGGCCGCAGGCTGCACCCACGGGACACTAGAGGTTCCATCCACGGAGAGAGAGAGAGAGAGAGAGAGAGAGAGAGGGAGTCCCTCAGGATTAAGTGGTTGAGTTAAGTGAGTGGAGAACCAAATACTACGAAGACCCGTAGTAATGCGCGAGAATATACACGTTAAATACTTAAAATTTTCTTATTCTTTTTTTTTTACTTCGGAATTTATAATACTACCACCATCGTCCTTATCGTCTCATGATAACTGCATCCGGTCTTATCCCTGGGCAAACGAAAGGACCACGGAACTTTCTCGGCATGCATTATACCATTCTCTAACTGTACATAAATATTAAGATCTTCGAAGGAATCTCAAAACTATTCGAGTTTATTATCAAACTTTCTAAATTAAATAAAATATCCTGCAGTATCTCTCAACCGAATATCTTAGCGAAGGATAAATCCTAAAGGACAGATTCGACATTAAATTAAAAGAGGACGTTGGATGTTGCGTCTTACGCATCTCGCTTAGCTATAGTTCCTGTCGACAGGTAGAATGCCCTCGTCCTCTTAATTTCTTTATTTTTCGCAGACGGGTCAGTCTAGAACGCAAAAGCGTAATTTTCGCCCCCCCCCTCCCGCCCCTTTCACGACTTTTGCCTATCCTCTCCTCCCTTGCTTCTTCCTCGGCTTCATTCTCTCCATCTCTTTTCTTCCTTCTCACTGAGCCTAGTAAATGTCCTACTAGCCACTAGCTATTAGGAATTCGATACCGCGTATACATATCCCGTTCTAGTTCATGGCCACTTTCACACTATGCGTACAGATACAACCTTCAGCTGACAGAACTTCCTTTGTTTAAAACTGACCTGAACGAATGACCCCTTGCCAATTTTAACCCCAACTTTCCCATGAGTTCTTTCTATTAGCAAAGTTCCGAGTACAGAAGGGACTGGAGGAAAAAAAAAATGATGATACGCCAATAATGACGAAAGGGTGAACCGACGTCTCTGTGTGCCATATGGACGGCGTGTTCATTGACAGTAGTAGGTACGAACGGGGAGCCAACAGTTGCGTGGGACTTCCGAGCGGAGCCTCGACATTCCCATAATCAAATTCTACTTAAGAATGATATTTTAAGTGTCCACTCCCCGAGATGTCGGAATGACGTTTCTAAATCTAATCCTTCCCTAGCGCCACTTGTGTCTCTTCTTGTCCCTTTCCTCCCCCAAGCTCCTCTTCAATTTCTTTCTGTTCAAGAACAACCCCACTTCGGGCCGAGTCGCGTCTCGCTGCTTTCTCTGCTCTGGAAACGAGGCGACAGGTGCGCACCACGTGCCTCGGGATCTTCTGATCCCTACCCCTTTAACTTACACCCCTTGCGCCCCTCCCCTCCCGCCGCTTACAGCACTCGGACTCACGCGAGCCATGGGATTCCTACCTACTGGAGGAGCAACGGAGCCAGGTAGTGTGCGGACTGGAAATTTTCATCGTTTTAGCTTTTTGTCTGAAGCACTTTCAAGGAAGGCACGTGACGTTCGATTGACGGGAGAGGCAGACCAATTTAATTGGATCGTTGTAAATGGTATTTGATTATTATTTTGTCAAATAGAAGATTCCCTCCTTATCGAGCGTCAGCGGCAGAGATCTCTTCGTTTAATCACGACTCATTTCTCTTCTGGCTCCCTTCGGCCTCTTCGGCATCTCCCCTTGGCTTATATCGAGACTCCTACTTCCGACCCCAGGGAGGATCATCGGGGATCCTGGGGAAGGTGGTCCCGCATCGTCGAGACGGGTCAGGGTGAGTCTTCTCGAGGCCGTTCTCCCTGGGCGTGTTCCTGACCGAAACCGCTCGATGAGATCACCATGGAGACAGACATCCCCATACCTTTATCCCAGGAGATGCTCACCCTGGAGGTTACCCCTTGTTTCATCCTGGCATTCTCTCAACAGCCGTACCCCCTGAAACGAAGGTCACGTTGAGCTAGGTCGCATTGCGCTATCTTACGCAGCATCGCTCGAGTACCAACAGTTCAGCGATCTTTGAACAAAGAAATCTTTTAACCCCCCTCCTACTTTTTCTTGCTAATCGAACTGCATGTATATGCAATTCTACCACGGGACTCCGCAGCAGGTTCCCGTCGATCCGTTCCGGCGTCCACGAAGCTGGTGTCGGCGACCGCCGCGAATCCCATTATGCGTCGTTGTACTAGTCGAACGGGGAAAGTTTACCCGGCGATAGGGATAACGAAAGGGGTAATGCCCCCGGGGGACGTCGACAATCTCGTTACGCGGATGTCAGCCGTAAGAGCAGCCACCTCCGTCACCTCCGTCACCTCCGTCACCTCCGTCACCTCCGTCACCTGTTTTGCCTCCCTTCTATTTGCAATCTGTCAACTTTACTTCTTAACTATGAAAATCGTACTCGTTGTCTTTCCCTGACTGCGTTGCTCCTTTGATCAGATCACAGGGCGACACTATGGTTGCTGAGCAAGATATAGTTTTTGTAGAGGGAGGGAGGGAGGGAGGGAGAGAGACAAGCATTGATTTGATTCCCAAGTGCTTAGGTTTCGTTTATGGCAAACGTTAACGAAGGGTGCGGGCGGGGAGGGGCGGGGAGAGGAAGATCATTTGACGTTACGATCGACTGCTCAATTCGCAGCAACTTTCCCAGTAACTTGTCTCTGGGCACTTTGAGTAAGCACATCGATCCGTGTCGGACGATCGCGTTGCGCTAGGTCATGGTTCCGTCGCTATTGCGCCACGTTGCGCCATGTTGCGCCACGTTGCGCCACGTTGCGCCAGTTCTGAGGTGCGATGTACGTACAGTGTGTTGCGCTCTGACCTTTTTGACCTGCCAGAGACTCGACAGATGCTTGGGAATAAATGTTCTCGTATTTCTTATTGGATTTTCTCATTGATTCCTTGGGTGGTTATCCATTAATTAATTACACGGCTAATCAGTGGATTGGGAACTTGAGATAAAGGTTTTTCGTTGACGGGAAGAAAAAGTGAAAATGAGACAATAACAGGAGGGATTTCTCATTTTGGGGATTAAGGGTGCATATGGGGAGCAAATGTCGGTACGAAACTTTCCTAATTTACAAACTTTTTCTCGACTTCTTTTTTCTCGTAAGCGACGAGATTCACCGACGACGGGCGTCTATTGCCAGGGGAGAAACTGGCCCTGAAATTGAAAGAAAGAGAAGAAAAAATAGGAATAAACATACTCGAATGACTTTTGACGTTTTCCTATGGTCACAAATTGTACCATTCTTGGTACTACGGGCCATTGTCGACCTTATGTAGAGACTCTAATGCGTTTTAACCGAGCCGCGTGTTCCATTATTCAGTTTTTAAATGAAATTCAGGGCCCCTGCTAGACCTATGTGACCTCCGAGGACTTTTGGGTCCACCACATTGACGAGCTTTGTCGTTCTAGGATACCTTCGGAAAATTGACCTTTACGAGCCAACAGGCCCACCCGCTAATCTTCACTAGCCACTTTCGGACGCTTCGTACGATCTGAGTGCGTCGCGACGCCGCTAGTCTTCTTCTTAAATTTGAATGCGTGAAGAGCGAAGAAGCGGAAAAGAAGAACGCGTGCGTGGCGCGTCCAAGTGGGGTCTCTCTAATTATTCTAGGACGTTGAACTTCGACGTTCGTATTTTTACTGGATTTTCTTTGGTTCCTTTTTTTTTGTTCTTTTTCTATTTTCTGGTAACGAGTGATCTTCTCTCCGTGAGTCCGTGTCTTCTCGCGATACCTCGTGCCCCTGCATGTATCAGTGGGCATGACTCGTCAATTAAAATTATGATAATTTCAATGTTTGCGTCATTGCCAGACGTTTCCATTCCTTTTAATTACTCTGAAACGTCAAGATTATTTATCGGTTATTGATGACGAAATTGTTATGAAAGAAATACTTCGGAGAAAGGAGATAGTAGAAAAGTCTCGAAATATCTTCGATTCCTTTCTTAAATTTACCTTTCAAACGTCTCGGTCGTGTCAGGCAATTAGTTAATTACTCAAAAGGACTCGAGTGTCTTGCTAATCGAATCGAATTATCGAGGAGCTCCTCGTTCATCTACCTCGTGGGTCGAGGACTTTTCTCACGTCGTAATAACAAGGAGGCACTTTCGTTGGCGCTTCAATAGGCCTTTTTCACGATCCTGCTGGGGACCTTTGGGCCTTTTATCTTTTATCTGCCCCGTTAAAGAAACTTGTTCGATTTTTGTGTCTGGCCCTTTGAGTTTTTGTCCCTCGAAAATTTTCCACGACTAAAAATAGGCGAAGCCCCGAGTGCACATGCAACGGAGGTTAGGGGCCAGCGTGCCAGAGAAAATCGAAACTGAGAAGGAGAATCCCTCGTCAGCTGTCACCGTACTTCATAATTGGGTCGCCATCCCATTTCTTTATCTACAGGGTGTGATCTTGTCTTTGACGACTGTAGCCGAGAATGGCTTATCGAGAATCTTCATTATTTTCTGCACCAACGAAACCTACGAGTACAGGATTTAAAAATTTTTACAGTTCGAAAACGTATCTGAATTATTGTCGCTGCTCAACGATGCAGCGTTTCCGTTGGAAACTCATAACGGCTATTACGTCTCTTGCGTGATACATGAGAGTCACCGGACTTGCATAATTAGCCGTAGAGGTTATACACGTGGCTGTGCTGTATCACGTGCCCGAACTATGCAGATGAAAAGGAGATTCTATTAAATGTATCTATTTCTGGGAAGCCATTACGTGATTGCGGATTATTTGCAGACTTGGACAATTATTTAAACAGATGCCATTGTGACTTACGTGATTGGTGTTTCGTGACGGTAATTTTCTAAGGGCAGGTAGGGCTACGTAGAACCGTAGGGCCCAGAGCACGAAGTCTAATTTCGAGAGAAAGACTAGGGCCCCGTTGCTCGGAATCGAGTGGGCAACAATGGAGAATCAAAGGACGTGCGGTGAGCCACGTTGAATTTCGAAATTTCTTTGAGCACGCGCCACCCGAGGCTCCTTTCAAAATTGGGCCTCGCACCGTCGATTCTTCTCCAGCCGTTCTCGTTCTTCCACTTTGTCCTCGTCTCCTTATTCTTCGTTCCGAGCCACCTTTCCCACCCATCTATCTTTCGGAAGAAAGGAAGGGTGGCTCGGTACAGTAGGCTCCTGCTTCCACCTGCTCATGAAAAATACCAAAGCCACGCTAATTACGGATTACGTAAGGCACAAAGGGGCCTGGTTAGTCTCGTGACGCGCACTCGCAGGTTTATCCGGGACACCTCCTCAGACTCGTGACGAATGCTTGGAAATTTGGGTAAGAAAGGGAGAAGGCCGAAGCGTCGGTATATTAGATATTCATGGGGCTGAAGGATATTAGAGGGGGGTTGGGAGGGGGTCCGTTTTAGGTTCTGAAGATCGTTAGAAGGATTTGGAGCGAGAGAAGTGTGAAACGGCCGGCCAGAAAAAACTAAGTAAACAATATCGTTTAGACCCTCTGAAAATGTGTCGTGTATAAACGCTACTAATGAGGTCTTTTGAAAATTTACATCTTTTCAGAATGGGGCCTCACTCGCTGCCCTCGTGGGACTTAGATATTACGAGGCGGCACGACGTACGTGAATTGAACGGAACGGCTGAACGAAAATCGTCCGAGCGCCTGGGATCCCTAATGTGGAAACGGGGCCTTCTCAGCCGGCGTCGGGCCCTACGGAACAATCGAGGAGCAGGTGCCGCGAGGTAATAAAACGAAAATCCTCTCGAGGATTCTTCGCGATGATCCTTCTTAATGATAATGTGGACGAGGACGCGTGCCAGCTGGTAATGCTTTCGAGGTGTCTCTCGTCTTTTATTTTTCTTTGGACTTTTTATTCCTGCCTTCCCTCTCCTTGCCTCTTTCTCATCTACCTTTTACTTTTATTTCGTAGCGGCACCGCAGCGCGCTGCAATCTCGGGGCAGATGCGCCCTGTCCTCGGGAGTCTACCTTTAAACTCGTTTCACAACTCGAGTAACAACCTTTAAGGATTTTTACACGGGTGCCGAATGCGCCTCCGAACATTTTTCCGAGAGATCGGATCGTCAAGATCCACTTCCCATTCCGGGCTAATAATGGTCAACGACATGAAAAAGGTACCCGAGTAAATTCTATACTCGATCGATAGGGACTCTTCGTTTAACCCTTCGGTCGCTCTCATAGAAATCACATCTGCTTTATCTGTTTGCAATACACTGCGAAGGTTATCAGCAAAACGAATTTCTCTTCTACACTCGACAGTCTCCCTCGGCTCAACCTGACGACTCATCTTCCAGATTCAAGAAGGCAAAAGAGATACGCCGATAACTTCCACCTCGCAGCATCTTACCTTGCGGTTCATAAGGAAAGACGATCGTTCAAGTTCTCGTTGCCGTCGCAATCGTGGAAATGCAAATCGATCCAATATTGTCTGCGGGAAGCAGACACCGGATCCGAAGGACTCGTGCCAATGGGATTTTGAGTGGTCCTCGAGTATCCACGGGGTGGCCTGAAAGTTCACTGCTGACAGGATGGGGTCCGTCCTTGGACGAGCAGCAGGAAGTTTCGAATGCTAAAGTCGATTTCGTCTCCGGCGAACCTCGTGCACGAGGGTTCCTCGTAAAGAAACCCTCACGGTTTTATTGGCACCCTTTTCCCCATAGATTCTCATACAGGGTCTCCAGTACCCACTTGACTGCATCGGTACAATTTTCTACTTCCAGGCTTGATTACGTACTACCCCGCATCGTACTACCAGCTCCTAGTATTATTTATTCAAGATATTTACTTAGTAACCTTGTCAGCCTACTATCGCTAACCACACCAGCACATGGTCCCCGACAGAGAGAAAGTCAAAAAGAAAGAGTCACCCCTGCATCCAACACCCGGTATAGTGGCGGTTCAATTTTTTGGTAAGAATGGAGGGATGCATAATGTGTGTCACGTAGTTGTATAATAAAAGATGGGGAGAAAAGTCATCGTAGGAAGAATACTAATGAACAGGGACCACCCCTCTGGTCTATCCCCCATTTCCATCGACGGAGAAAGAGCCTGAATTCCTTATTTCCCATCCACTTCACTGTCGTTACTTCGTTATCGTCGGCAAGTCCAAAAAAAAAAAGATTTTTTCCTCGCCGAATCTTCACTTCCTTGTTCCTTAACATCGACAGCTGTCAAATCTGACTGGCAGCGTTTTGAGCCGAATGACCCTGTATTACCTGCATTATGTATGGGACGTACAAGGTGCTGGGGACTTGTGGTAAAAGAACACGGACTTGCACAGTCCGTATTTACACGAGGAGGATTGATCGTACAAGGCAGGTGCTCAGCGCGCCGACAGCTGCATATTCGCGATCTTCCTTTGGAGGATGGAAAAATTTTGGCCTTACCGATGCTGCCTGACGCTTGTGCCACCCTATATGTTTTCTGGATGATCCTCTTTTCCCCGTTCCCTTGCACCCCTTTTTTCTGTTATGAGTGGACCGTGACGCATGGGGGTTGCAAGGGGTATACGCGCGTCCTATACGCGGAAAAATTTTTCCCGGCTGAATAAATATTCATCGACTTTAAGGGGTGCTGCCTCGTAGAATCGTGAAATTAATTTGCCGCCATGCCTCTGAGGGTTCATACATCGACTGAATTCTCTTTAGGACATTAACTGCTACAGGAATTTCGGTTTAATATTCCTATGGTTTTATACTCTGATGTATACTGGGTGGTCGATAGATATATTTTATTCTTACCGGGGTAAGCTTCAAAATATTTCCAGGACTTTCGGACTGGTTCGGGATGTCGTCGGTGGATGCTGTAACAGGGACGAAGGGAAATTCAAACAGTGATACCGATAAGGTAATTTCCGAGGAAAATCTTCGGTCGTCTATATACGTGTTCTCGTAAAAATATAATTTATCATTTAGTCCAGGGGAATGAAACGAGATTTCATGGCGGGTATGGGGATGAAAGGTAAAGCAGAAGTAGAACGAAGGGAGGAAAATGATCGAGATCGATCACAGAAATTTGTCAAAAGCGGTTCTAGCCTCCCATCGAGCAAGAAATAGGGATTTACCGGGACTGAGAGACTGGGGGGATGCGACGGGGCTAAATTCAGCTGCGGGCTGAATATTGGCTTTATTTATTCCACCATATGGGATTAGCTAATCCGTGTAAAACGTCCGCACGCAGCTCGGTCGGTAGGGACGTAACCTTTCGATTTTTTCCGGCAAGGTGCGACCTCCTCGGGTTCAGCCTGGGCGTCACCCCAGAATCTTTCACGAGCTGCTACTCTTATTTTTCTCCTTTCGATCTCACAGGACCTCGCCCCAAAGTCTTCTCAAACACTGCGGAACAAGCTTCCCCATAAAATTCTACGTCATCGTTTTTCCGCAGATGCGAAAGTCCCTCTGTCGCTCGCTTGTTCAACCTATGCGTATACGATAGGTGCGCATGCGCGCACCTCTAAAGCCCAATCGGCGTCGATGATCACGACTGCTGAAAAACTTTAGTTGTAACCGCGTCGTCGTTAGGCCGACAGGACGCTTCCCCTTGGAGCAGGATTTTTCTCTAGGATATCCTCATGCGGGTATCAGCTGTCCCCATTAATGCTTACGTGCGACGCCTGCCTGTAGTGGCTAAATGATACAGGAGGCGAAATGAGCAGCGTACGACCACTTGCGATAATGGGGGGAGGACTGCGGGGAGAGGGGGAGGGACTTACTCAATCTCATGCAACGCGCCGACGTGTGTACAATTGGCGTCGGGGTAATTAGTGACTTTACTTCGGCGTCGCGGGACACGTGTGCAAACACGCGCGCCGCCTCTGACGGATGCAGAGGACTGTCCTCCGTACATCAATTTACTGGCGCCGTCCGACACGTCGAATACAAAGGAGATTCTACCGAAGAGTCCTTGAATTGTCCGAGTAATTATATTCAGATATTCTTGGAAATTGCGACGATTTTATTATCATGAGGCAACCAGTCAATAAGCGCTGCGTCGGAGTTCCGTAATGTGGCAAAGTCTTGCATTTTTCAAAAATATTGGATTCTTAGATAATTGTGCTCCGTCCGTCATCTAATGGATCTATTCGTTACTAAGATTGAATTTTTCATCGAGGAGGCTTTAACTATTCTTGGGACTGACGGTAAGTCCCATTTTTATATTTTAATTCCGAGAGTTTATCTACGGGAGAAAACGTGAGTGACCGACCGATGATAATTGGTAGAGTAAACCGTGCGTCGGTAAGGTAGATCCCGCAATGAAAAATGTATCGACTGGAAGAATGCTTAAAGTATACAGAACTTTAGTTCGTTAACAATCGAGTCGAATAAGACGCGAGCGGAATATTATTATATTAAGCTTCGTCCAATACAAGTTGACTCCGAGTCACGTACGAATTGTACGTAGCACGAGGACAATGTGTCGGTACGACGCACAAGTACTTCTAGTAGGTTCGCTTCTACAGGACGCAATGCTGTTTCCAAGAAAGCAGCACGTCCCGTCTCGAATTACGACTCGGCCGAACTCCTGTTCATCTGATCTCAGTTAAACGATTCGGTTCTCCGCCCTTTACAGCAGCGCAAATCCACTGAATTTTCTCAATCCTATTGAGAATGGAAATTTGCTCTGGGGAATAATAGGAACGTGGCGCGTCCTACGTGTTCGACATAGAAATTATAGAAAATATTTACCAGTCTGTTGTTCTATCGATTACAGATATAATTGAGAGTTAAGTACTATCGTATCTACAGTTCTCTATATCGTGACAAGAACTTTGTCACAGGGTTAATTGAAAGAGCAAAGTTCAGGCGAACAATGAATTAAGGCTTTCCCACACTGAGCCACCTGATGCACCAGACACGTGTATTTGTCGAAAGTGCACTTGCGACACGTACCTCCAGAGTCATTGCACTGTTCGATAGAAAGAGTCACGAGGTAAAATTCCAGCAGGATAAAGCGAGGTAAAGCCGAATAAAGATCAAGAAAGTTTAGCAGACACAAAGAGGAACGAGACAAGATCGTTGCCCAACAATGGAATCTGATGTAAATATAGAAAGAAGTGCGACTATTCGCTAAGTACAAACATGCCTGTTTCTTCGAGCGATTCAGGCTCGAGTTTCTCTCGTAAAGTTTCGGCAACGAATCCACCGACTATCTAGGAACCTTAAAACGCTTCCTTCTCTCTCTCTCTCTCTCTCTCTCTCTCTCTCTCTCTCTCTCTCTCTCTCTCTCTCCCACCAATAGGGTAAAGGGTTAAAGTTCCGTAACGTTCTGTGTACCCTAGATGACTAGCGCAAGAGGGATCCGTGAGAGCAGGGGGGACCTTCGGAGCGGCTCGACTGGCAGTGGGGAATCAGCTGACTTCGTAGAAGGGGCCCAGACGTACTGGAGTTCAGAACGAATTTGTCACGGCGCGCTGCGCCATCATATCGGCGACTACCGTCGGTTTTGACAAGAGTGACGTCAGTGCTGGATTCCATCGTGCTCGGGCTCGACCGATTGATTCTTCATCAGTTTCCAAAGTGATTATTTCCTATCGGTGCACAGAAAGAAACAAGATCGGTGTACGTGGAGTCAGCTTCTGACAGAGGAGAATTGTCTTATCGCGAGTGTATTCGCGATAGCGTTATCGCGAGTGCGTGCGCTTAGACGATCGCGTCGATTGCCTTCTACGAAAGTCGATCCCTTTTACCGATCGAGTGATACGCGTCTCCAGTGTCAATTTCGTTCCTCTTCCCTGTCTCGCCTGCAACATCAGTCGACTCTTTCAGTAAAACTGGCTGCTTCTACTATTTTGGACCTTTCGGACTTTGGGATTCGTCGCGAATTAGACAAGTCACTCACGAATGCTTCCCAGAGTCGGTCTTATCGTTGCTTCTAAGGTAAATAAGCTGTCGATTAACGCGACTTAAGCGTGGGGCCGTCTGTATCACTGTGTGGAATGCTTATATATATATATATATATTGAAGCGCGTCGAGACGTCGACGCCAGCGTCGGTACCACGAGGGTGACTTTGGCCTCGGGCGTCTTGCTTTCTTCAGGCACAGACAGTCTGGCAATTTTCATTTTCTTTCGCAGTCGAGTCTTCGGACGTCGCGACGCCGGTAAAACCTCGTGCAAGGATCCCAGAGAGAGAGAGAGAGAGAGAGAGAGAGAGAGAGAGAGACAAAAGAAAGTTAAAGACTGAACTTTCCAGCGTTGCGCAAGGTGGTGTTCTCGCGATGCGATTGCTTTTTATCACGCGACCAAGGAAACTGCGGTTTCGCATGGGAACCCGCCAACGCGAAATTAAGCGCCTCCTCTCGGTTTTCACGAGTCGTCACTCCGCGCTATACGTCAATGAGGTATCGACGCGTGTCTGGCCTTTTCCTATTTTTTTTTTTCTTTTTCCTTCTCGAGCATTAATAGCCACGACCTTTTTTAAAAATTGTGCTTGCTGACCATCTACCGCCCTTTTTTTTTTTTCTTTTTAATTATCGGATATACCATGGTTGGTAATCAGAGCGTTATCATGCCAACCAATTAACAACTAGGTCGCCTGTCCGTACGCGAAATTACGAAGGGAAACCGTAGCTGCTCGTTCTTCCGAACTGCGCGTCGTATGTGTACGTGCCAGCAAATACCACATACTCGATCGATCGCTCAACCAAAAATACCAGCGGCCCTGGAAATTGGTGTAACAATCGATTTTGATCGCTAAGAGAGAAACACTAATTCCGTAGAATTACCTGATTCTCCGAGCATTCAATTATAGAGACGTTAACGTGCAGGATCCCCCATGCGGAAACGTCAGACTGGTAAGCGGATATAGGGTCAGTGAAATAGACAGAGAGAGAGAGAGAGAGAGAGAGAGAGAGAGAGAGAGAGAGACGTCCATAGAGACCGCGCACATGTGAGAAAGTAAAGCCACACACGATGTTTTCTTTTCATATTAACGAACCAACCAAAAGTTTGTTCCCTTTTAATTCCTCAGTACGCAGACACCTCGCGACGTCGAATTAGCGACGCTAAAAGCAAAGGAGGGAGCGTCCATGGCGTCTCTTAAAATTTTGCTAATATTCGTAGATTCCTTTAAGGCTGCACATGTGACCCCGTATTCTGGCCACATAGCAGACTCCACCGGAATAGTAGATGCAGCTGAAGAGCGAAGGCTTTGGGAGGTTGCGGGGGCTTCGGTCGGAGGTTTCCACCATTCGTCCGGGATATGACGATATCCCTCCTGGCTCGGCCATTGGCGTAGGCATCGCACCAGCCATTCAATCCCACCACTCGATATTGAATCCCCATTGGGAAGTCGCGCGCGATCCTTTTATATCCTTGCGAATCTAAACTGGCCTACACGATGCAACGAGACTTGCCGATGCAATTGCACCAGTTGAGTGCAGTCAAGATTTTATTATTGTTGGTGACCCTCTTTGTTTTCTCATTGTACATGTGTCACGAGAAGGACGACGCGAGGCGTTACTGATAAGAGAATTCCTGGGTTATCATTTTGGCGACTATTTAAAATTACCCAAAAAAAGGGAGTCTCCAGGCTTTCAACTGTGTCAAAGATTCTGTCATTTAATTCAGAGTTCTTCATTCGTTCTCTTAGTCTTATGCAGAGTCCTGGAGTGACACCGGTAAGGCTCGAAGTATTTGCAAGTACTAGGCTAGAGTCGAGAATCCTTTATACCCAGGACACGGTAACACTGGAGAATTTGCCGGACGAATAGGAAAAGCGTAGGGCTCACAGGCGTTCCTTTTTAAGATAGTTCACAGGATAATGTGCCAGATTGAGTTCAGTGGCGAAGCCTTTTTTAATTAATTTAGGCGAGTGTAACGAGGACATTGCCAAATATAGAAGGAGGAAAACACGCCATATATAAAGCAGACGCGTTCAAACGGCTCGAGCATTGCGCATTGGCTACGTTCACGGCCGTCACGTCAACCCACTGTACGTGCATTATGCACGTACGTGTGGAAGAATAATACGACGATATGCGCCGTCACACTTTGACTACTCCTTTTATTATAGCATATATATACTGTACTATGCTACGAATATGTCTTTAGTATATATGTATCTCTTGATCGATCCTTCCGATTAATGATCGTTACACATTCGGCAGTCCTTAACTTTGTATTTATTTTTCAACGACTATTCGATAGACTCACGTCTGCAGGACGATCTACGTTCTTGTGTATAGTCGTGAACGCGATAGTCGGGCTGGTTAGGCCGCTTGGTTACCTAGTGCTCCCAGACGAAGGGCAATGGGGCCTCAATTGATTTGCTGGAATTGAAGCACAAAAAGGCTTTAATGGACGATGATTATCCTCGCCCACAATTTCCGACGATTATCCAATCGCGCGTCAGACGAGGTGCAAAAATCTCACCGCAGTATTTAGTCGTCCAATTTGATTATCATTTACGAGAGGCTTGTGTACAGAGTGGCGATGCAGTGACGTCATGGACACGACATGGGCAACGTTACCCTCGGGGGGCCACCGGCAGGATAATTCACAGCGTGAGACAGCGAGTTTACCGTGAAAGCTTAGAAATTCTAATTTTAACGTCTAATTTTAGGAAAGCAGTTGCAGCTTTCCCTCCCTTTGACTCGGATATTCGAATTCTCAGCGCCACTGCGTCGCGCGCCATCTGGCCGGGGGGTAGACGAACTACTGTCCATTGATTTTTCCCTAACGTGACGACGTTTGTTGACCAAATAAGGAAGTGCCAGGAAACTAACCCCGCGATCATGATTTCGCTGTGAATCTAACTTTTTTTTCACTGATTACTCATTGGTTTATATCGAAGTTAATATGCACACCGTGTATATTGCCACGGTAAGATGCAGAAGAGCCTCGGACAGAAATTCCAAATTTCATTATCGGACATCGAGGCGGACGGCGATTTTGTGACATTTTTGGATTTCCAGTGGCTCCAAATTATCGCTTCAGTGAAACTATTTATAATTTTTTTTATTAAAAATTTGTGTCGATCGTCATATCGTTTGTTCGATTAATTAACGTACAGTATTTTTCCCGGTAATGTGTCATTGTATAAACGGTGCAAAAAGTTATCTTGTTTTCTCAGTATTAATTAGACTTGACGTAATACTCGTTAGACAGTAGAATCCGATAATGAAAATTCGACGTTACCGTTGTGGTAGACTTTGCAGAATAAATATCACAAACCACGCGACTTCCAGGCGAAGTCAGCTGCTACTCGCTGATAAAAGATTATACGTTCTTGATTCCTCGTACTTCGATTTCACGATGGACGTTTAAAAGCTCGCTAAAATAATAGAAATATAATGAAACACAAGTGCCATTGCTTAGAAGAAAATTCTATGAAATTTTGAGTAGGACGTTGATCCATCCAAAAAAATGTGAATCATTTTGCAGAATGTCTCTTGTCATTCTAACCTTTTATTTCAGATGCCATTCAGAGGCTAGACTAGTTGTCGGTTCAAGATCAGCAGTCCAGAATGGGCAAACTTCTGAGTCTCTTGGCTCGGGACGAGTCCACGTGTTGCACCCCCCAGAAATACGACGTCTTTTTGGATTTCGAAAGTGAGTATACGAATCCTCGTTAACGACGATAATCGATAAATTTATCGATAAAAATTTACCATAAAATTATCATTTGACAGACGCGCAACCATCCGACATAGAGAGGGAGACTTTCGAGGCTGTACAAAGGGTGCTCAAAAATTCGGAATCTATTTTAGAAGAAATTCAGTGCTACAAGGGAGCGGGAAAGGAAATTCGCGAAGCCATTTCGGCGCCAACCGAGGAATGTCAAAGGAAAGCTTATCTAACGGTGGCGCCACTAGTTGCCAAACTCAAAAGATTCTACGAATTTTCCCTGGAATTGGGTAGGTCCTTATCAGGAATAAATCGTCGAATTTTATTTTTCAAAATGAAATTACTTTGTTCCCTCATCCAGAGGGCGTCGTTCCCAAGATCCTGGGTCAACTCTGCTCCGGCAATCTGTCGCCGACTCAACACTTGGAAACCCAACAGGCCCTCGTGAAGCAGCTCGCCGAAATTCTCGAATTCGTATTGAAGTTTGACGAGCACAAGATGAAGACACCCGCCATACAAAATGACTTCAGTTATTACCGCAGGACCCTAACCAGAGCCTCGCTCTCTCAGCAGGACAATTCCGAGAGGGATCTTGTAGTCGGTAACGAATTGGCCAACAGGATGTCCTTGTTCTACGCACACGCTACGCCAATGCTGCGCGTATTGAGTCACGCGACAATAACATTCCTGGCGGACGTAAGGATCATCATCGCTAATTATTTACCTACTTTGCTCAAGTGCTGATCCAGTTACGGGTGTCGTCTCATTTCTTCCTAGAACGAGGACATCCCCAGGGAGAACATAACGGAGACTCTGGGCACCATGGCCAAGGTTTGCTTGAGGATGCTGGAGAATCCGTGAGTAACATCCGTAGATCTGAGAATCCTGCGGGAATAATTAACCAAAGTCCTTTCCAGGAACCTGCTGGCTCAATTTCAACGCGAGGAGACTCAGCTCTTCGTTCTTAGAGTGATGGTGGGTCTGGTTATTCTCTACGACCATGTGCATCCTCAGGGCGCCTTTGTCAAAGGGTCTAACGTGGACGTTAGTATTATTAGGCTTTTTATTTTTTTTTTTTAATATACAAGGAAACACGGTACTGCGATGTGAGGTTGGATGTCATTGTTTTTTTTTTATTTTTTAGGTAAAAGGATGCGTAAAACTATTAAAGGACCAACCACCCTGCAACAGCGAAGGACTTCTGAATGCTTTGCGTTACACGACCAAACACCTGAATGAGGATAATACTCCAAAAAATATAAAAAATCTGCTGGCTGCATGATTACCGAAGCAGCGCGGCTGCTGCATCCGAAGCTGAGGCAGAGGCTCGCGATTTGTCAGTTTCTCGAAATGTCCAGAAGGCAGTGGACGCCTCCAGCGTCGGGACGACGTAAAATTAAGAAATGAGAAAGTTCGCCGGGAAGATCTTGACGAGATCTACGACAGCTGCTTAATCGCAATGATCCGTCGGAGGGATCAAAATGGGGCAGACTTAGCTCACGTGACTTTCCTAGACGGATCTATCGATTTGGCAACACTGCGAAAACCCTGAAACTGCCGACTAAATACGCGAGACTATCAAACGAGGAATTGGATTTGCTTACGTGATAAGCGACTGCTTAGATCGACGCGGTAGATCGTTATTATTAAATTACTTTAAAAATCCAAAATTGGATAATTTCACGATCGGGAGATCATTAATCGCGATTGATAATTATTAATTAATTATTATTAGCATTCTTACTGTATAGGAGCGTATTACTGTGAATAGTCCGATTTAATCTGTTTAGGAAGAATTGAGTGCGGTAAGATCGCACGCTGGTTAATTAGGGCATATCATAGTAATTATTAATTAGAATAATTTTAATTATCGAGCGACACGGGACGACCGATTGCTATAGGCTGATTGTCAATGAATCAAAGAGAGGATTTAACTACGTTATCGACTTCGCAGATTTTTAGCTCATGTTTTAATCGGACGATTGATTACTCAATTATAAAATAAGATAATTTTAAGTAAATTCGAGTGCCGTACCATCGCGTCTAACGTGGACAACAAAAATTACATACTGCCAAGAGAAGAGGTGGGTGCGGCAAATAGAAATTATTGCCTTTTATTTTGAAAGTTCTCGAGTGACGTAAAGAACAAAATCGAAGATGGCGATGATTGATAAAAAAAAAAAAAACATTGCAATAATTTGATCCTAGTTACCGAATCAATTATTACATCGTTAATGAGTTAGATCGAGGTGAAGTCGAAGATGGAGAATTTACGTAAACCAAAGATAATATATATTGTACATTATTGTATCGATATCTCAATTCAAAGATATCGATTGCGAGTGAAAGTGTGAAAATGGGCTGACGGAGAAAATAGCTGCGATTGTATAATTCTCACGTTTATTATTATTATTATTATTATCAATTGATATCGTTACCATCGTTACCGCGTAATAGATTCTTAGGCCTTGTCGATTTATTATTGTAAATTGCGTCTTTCTTCGGCGACGACAAATGTTGAATCAGCACAAAGGAAGCAGTAAAAACTGCACGCGTTTAAGTACCAAAGTTGCATTTATTAAAAGGGCCGCCACTCCTTATCGCTGTACCTTTGACAGCACCGTCATTTTTCATGACGTACGCCGAAATTAAGCATAATAATATTCGCTGAATTTTGCACGAGGTCAAAGTGGTTAACCTCAGAGCGCAAAATACTTTTTGGATTTACCTACTTATTCTCATCCAGTACAAAGGAGGCCCTGGTGCCGTATTGAAAAAAAAAGAGAAAAAAAATAATAATTACAAGTCTTTCATTAAGATGGTGTACTTCTCATTTTTTATCGTTACCAGATAACTGTCATAATCCTTTTGAGATTACGTAGATAAGGAATTGTATCGAAGGCACAAGGCGAACTGTAATACTTGGAAATATATATCTATTACTTATTGCTAAATTTAATATCGTATTAATACCAGTCCTCGGCCTTGCCCGATATAAATGAATTCAACAGGGAAATAGAGCTATCACGGATAATTTAGAAAATGGTAAACTGTAAAAATGTTAATCTGTGGTTCTATGGCATTTCCTATAACATGCGTCGATAAGTAAATCGACTTATGGAAAGGTCACTGTTATCGTTGGCGGATGATAAATGAATTAAGGAATTCCCTTGTTTTTCGTGACGCATGAATCTGACGTACCGACGCACCATTGGGAATGCCATCTGTGGGTTGAAGCTGCCATTACTCTGCCCACGCGATACTGTGCAGAGATGAGTAGGGAGATGCACAACGCTACGATTTTAGGCGACACCAAAATCATTCCGCTAAATCGTAGCGGCGAGTCTGGAAGTAGGTTTTGTGATCATCGCCTCCGTCGACAATGCGAATTCCGTCGTAGCCGAGCAAAACGTGAAGACGAACCTGTAGCTTGGCGGGCAGAGGTTCTCCGCTACCTCTCTGTTGGTTCTCAAATCAACCCTTAGAACGAGACCAGGAACTACAGAACTTCTCTAGAACTATTGAAACAGCCTATTGTTGAAACACTTTTGAGACATTTTTAAGAAAGTGCGGTACCAACTTGACATCATGTAGGACCTTAATTTTTGAAAAATGCTTCATCAATAGACAAAAAGAAATAAGAAGAAGAAGGAATAAGAGAAAAGGAAAGAAATTAGTTGCACAGAAATACTGAAAATTCGAAAAATTGAATAAAGCTTTCCAAATACTACTAAAAATGATTGGATCTTGACTTACTTTCGCAATTTATTCGAAATATTAAATCGAGGCTAAATCGAAACCTCGCAGAATATACGGAGTAGATAAAAATTGAATTGAAATTATAGACTATCAAAAATGAATTACATTCAAATTGAAATATTAATAAATTAGGTGTTTCGAATATTAAAATAATTAATTAAATCAATAAAGTAAATTATTAATACTTAGAACTCGAAAATATTCAGCAAACATATTTAGAAGTACTGGAAGTTGCCTAAAATTGTGTGCGCGCAAATCCGTTGCGCAGGGCTCGGTTAGTGGGAGAAGGCGAAGAGTGGGGAGAGCGCTTGAGGCAGCGCCCGGACTCCCAGCGCTCATTCTTCCTCGAGCCGGTCTCCTATACTGGTCTCTTGGAATCAACCCCTCTTATTGATCTCCAACCTT
>JASANN010000278.1:595541-638542 GCA_031762395.1 Calameuta pygmaea | reverse complement strand
ACATTTTTCAAAAATTAAGGTCCTACATGATGTCAAGTTGGCACCGCACTTTCTTAAAAACGTCTCAAAAATGTTTCCACAATAGGCTTTTTCAATAGTGCTAGAGAAGTTCTGTAGTTCCTGGTCTTGTTCTAAGGTTGGTAGCGGAGAACCTCTACCCGCTATGCTGCGGGCTCGGTTTCATTTTTCGCTCGGCTATGACGGAATTCGCATTGTCGACGGAGGCGATGATCACAAAACCCTTCTTCCAGACGTAGCCAGAGATGAGTAGGGAGATGCACAACGCTACGATTTTAGGCGATACCAAAATCATGGCGCTAAATCATAGCGGCGAGTTCTGGAGTAGGATATTGTGATTAACGCCTCCGTCGATAATGCATATCCCGTCGTAGCCAAAATTTTACACATTTACTGACTAATTTAATGAATGATACGACAACATGTTGGGGCCACTTTGCTCTCATTGCTAGAGTTAGCTATTTCCCTTCCAGGAGTACAAGTTCTATGGAACATCCTGTCACAAGTGTGTGCGAAAATGAACCGAGGCAACGATGCTCGAACCACTCTCGGCTGATCTTCGAACGCAGCTATCGTAAATGTGTTCGTAAACTAATCATATCGTTTACTATTACAATCGAGCTAAGAGGAAATTAAATTTGACTTGTAATTTAAAGATGTTTAAAGAAATAAAAAAATAATCGCGGAGCAATATGTAATAAATCGAGAGCAAATAATTCATGAAGAAATCCATATGAAAATCTGCTTGGTTATTTGGACTGGCAATAAAAAAAATTTTCTGTTTTAATGAATATTTGTTAGACGTTAAAAAGTTGAAATCTGTACCTTTTGACCTTAATTTCCCGACGATTAACTCCTGGTCAATAATGCAATTTGATTTCCAGTGAACGCGTCGTACCATCCATCGACAGTTTGCGTTCAGTCGGTGTGACTGGTGTGTAAACGCCGACTACGAAATATGGTTGGAGCATTAGCTACTGTCGAGAAAGGTTGTAGAAAATGCTAAGACAGGCAGCACGCTTACCGACAGATGGTACTTTCATTCCAAAGAGCCTAGAAGTTGAAGGACCTTCCCGCAATGGTCCGAAGGTGTCTCAAAGGAGGAAACCCCGACATTACCCGACGCCAGGACGGTTATTAAGGCGCAATTCTTTAAATATTGATTGAAAGTATATGGAGGTCGAGCGCAACCGGGGGAGGTTGAAACGAAGGCGGTGGTGATGAAGGTGGGTGGCGGAGATGAAGGAGGACAGAGAAAAGGAGGAAGCTGAAGAGCATCGAAGAAGCAGGAACTCAGGCCAGGTGGCACAGTAGGGGGAGGGGAAGTGTATGGAAGAAAATGAAATGAGAAGAAAGGTTAAAGAGAAGGAGGAGGAGTAGAAGAAGAGGAGGAGAGGAAGAAGACGAGGAAGGGGAGTGCGTCTATTATATATGATGGGCGCGGTCGCTCTCTATGGATTTTTTCCCCATTATAAATGCAGTCGACTAGTCCTGTAAATTATTAATTATGACACTTTCATTTGACTCGTTCCCTTAATAAATTTTAACTTACCCAAATAGAGTTCTCGAGTTGTCCCGCAGTCAAGTTTTCGTCACGCTACAGCAATAGCAATGCATTAAAATATCCCATGGTGCTCGCGTGGCCTCCATTACCAGGGTGGATGTTACCTGCGTTTGCTATTCCGACATAATGTTATTTAGAGGGTTGGTACCTGAGACGCAGTAGCTGCGCCCAAGGACAATGACCAAGATCCCTCCTCGTCTTTTGCATAAGGGCTTATTTTAGATTCTCTAAGAGGAGCGACGTCCTCCCCTGCGCCGGGATCGCTTCCAGCACCTACTTTAATTCCAACCCCTCCCTGCCCCAGCATCAGCCCGAACAACTACGTCTCCTACAGTTTGTACGGGGCCGCCATGTTTTCCAAGGCGTGTGGAATGTCGCTAGCTTTTGTTTTGCCTTTAGCACGAGCCACCCTCTCTCGATTCTCTCGGCGTTTTCTGTCCCTGGCCTCGTCAACCCCCCCTCCCCCCTCCTTCCCCCTCGTAAACCAGCCAGTCCCTTTTTTATCCAAGCAAAGAGACCCCTATGGATTTTTTTTCTGTCCCGCGGGCACCCCCGGCTAACCCAGCCGCGTTGTGCACCCCTCGTCGACGACTTAAAAAATTCAACCCCCAATTTGTAGGCCGCGGCTGTTTAATTGCGATATCCAAGCCACCCTGCGCTTCGTTCCTTTCTGCGTTCATTTTTTTTTTTCTTTCACCTTCACTCTCCCTCCCCAATTTAGTAGCAAAGCCGCGGTTTCACGGGTCGCACGACACTCTTCTTCTCGTTAATCTTCCAAGTCCCTGTTTTTTATGCCAAATGCCCTGACTCAGTCAAACCGAAATAACTGTTGGTATCCCTGATGCGCCACGAGTAGGGTAACAAATATTATTGGAATATTAAAATTAATATCTAGGAGTCTGAATGGCCTCGGTAACGTAACTTCAAAAATGATGCGTTCATCCTACATGCGATTTGACGGCTTTCGCTGTCTCTCTCTCTTGCATGTGGAAATCCCTATAGCACCGTCTCTCTCTCTCTCTCTCTCTCTCTCTCTCTCTCTCTCTCTCTCTCTCTCTCTCTCTCTCACTCACGCTCAACATAGGAAATTCAGAAACTCAAGGATCAACACTTTTCCTACTCGGTCGGATGAGTCTGTAACGTGTAAATGCGAGAAATCAAGTTCAACGAGAACGAAAAATAGTCGCTACACATACTACATGCGAGCCTACATGGGTGGTGTAAAATGCACCCCTTTCGCGCACGCTCCGCTCGAGAGACTGCTCCTCCCAATTTGAAAGGGGGAAAACATCGCATCCGTTTAATTGCGCTATCGCTTTTTTTACTCCTGGTTTCGATTGCGGCTGCTGAATGAAGTTTTTTTTTATTGTTGGGTGTAGTGGCGGGACGTTTTTTTTTCCTAGTATTTTAGCGGCGTTCGGTAATTATGTGGGCGCGACGGACCAAACAAGGGTCGCCCTTTACACGGGTACAGAAAGCAGTAGAGGAGAAAGATCTAAGAAAAAAGTCGTTTAGCATATTTAAATCGCAGGGACAGAGGATAAAAAAGGGGTTGTTGGTATGGTGGCTGCCCTGACGGTCCCCTTTAGGAACAGTCGCGGGCGCGTGCGCCGCACGGGCCCCGCGGCTCTCCTGTACTGCTGTGTTTGCACACCCGAAAATTGCTCGGGTCGACACTCGGTGAACGAAGAAGGAAAAAAAAAGCACACGAGACAAAAGGGAGGAAATTGCAAAAAATGCAATGGCTCTAAATGTTGCCACTACGTACCTGCACTCCATTATGCTTTATACATACACATAATTCATTGAACCTGCAGTACCTAACGCTGCCATTTTGGGAATTGAATTTTTCGTCCGTGGATCCAAGAACGTCGGCTGCGGGGTGTTAATGAATCATTATGGAGTATCGATAGGATCGCAGGCGTGGATGAGAATTAATTAGTGGAATTACATCAGGGGTGGCTCATTGATTAATTTCGACCTGAACAAAAAATATCCGCGGAACTAACGAAGGGGAGAAAAATTGAGAGCGATAGGCAATATAAGAGTCCCCTCTTGATTTTTCGGATTTTATTTTTAAGCGATAGCCAGTAAAGGGATTCGACGCAAAATAGAGAGGCAAGAGGGAAAATAGGGGAAAGGCTCCCGGAACTAATAGTTTTTTTTTTTTTTTTTCTTCTTCAGCCGATGCCCCGCGGTGCCTGATGGGACGCAGCCATTATGATTATGATTTTCTATAGGCTCTCAGGAACCTCGTCCTGGAGGAGTGCGGATATAGGAACCGAACCGTTCGATAGGCATCGAGGACTGACAGATGTTTCCCATTTTTTGCCCCTCTTACCTAGGAACACCGTTATTTCGCAAAAAAATCTCCCGAAAACGATCAGTTTCCGAGTTCATGTACCGTTTCGAAACTATGATCGATTTTATTCTCTCTTTCGTTATTTTATTATTTTCTGAATATTCCCTGACACTTTTCGTACGACCAATCGCACGTTCGCGGGCTCGCCTTAAGGACAAGCCGTGTCAGTCCTATTGAATTTCAAAGATTTCAAAATCTTAAAACTCCTACGAGGATATTCCTGTTCCTATGGATTAATTATGGCTTTACAATATATCCACTAAAGGCTGGTTTGCATGCGAGGTCATCGCTAAATATCGTAACCGCCCTCGTGAAAAGAGCGAACAAAGGACACGCTGGTCATTTCGAGTAGGGATAACGTTGTAATCCGCGGCGATACACTTAGATAGTAGGAGTCTCATTTTTCGGTGAAAAAAAGTATCAGGAAAAAAAAAAGAACCGTGGTAATCCCAAACGGACAGGAATAACAAGAGTTTGATGATGGTACGTAGCTGCTACCCAAAACCATCCTGTAGCCTCACATTCTGAGGGTAAATTCTCTTTTTTTCTCTCTCCTTTGGCTCTGTGAGAAAAAAACAGTGTGGGGCACGCGCGTTCGCTGGGGAACGTTTTCCTACCCCATGAAAAGTAGCGACAGCTACAAGCGGACGTTACCTCTGAGTTTCGTTCAAGGTCTCTCCGAAGAATTTCTTAAAAAATTTCACTACCTAGTTTTGGGCATTGCCAAAGTCCCAGAGCCGGATCCCTCATCTGTAAAATATTTCTCCATAGCGATTATTCAGGAATAAGAAAGGAAAACTTTTAATTTTGACGTACCAGTAAAATTCGTGCCATTCGAATACACTGCTAGTTCCTAGGTAAGTGACCCCCTTCGGTTTTTATACAAGGGTTTTTTTAGCCTAGGGGGACCCTTTTTTTTTATAAAAGGGGGGCCTCACACGCATGGGGTGGAGCTCTCTCGTTTTTTATGGGCCAGCATCTGTACCCCTGTGGTGTAGCACGCGAAATTTTTCATCGAGCCAGTCACTCACCTGGTCCACATCGGAGCGGCAAGTCTCTCCGCCAAAAGTTCTGTCGCTATCGTCTTTTTTTTTTTTCATTAAACATTTATTCACCTACCTCGGACGTATCATCATTAGTTACCCGAAATCCTTTGGGCCCCGATTAACGAGGGTTGCGCAGCATCGTTAACCATCGACGTGCAAGTGCCTTTACGTGAGCGTGAAACGTTACTCGAATGAAAAAGAAAAATGAACGGTTGAAACAGTCAGTCGGATACAAGAGGAATGGCTCGAGAGAAGATACGTAATTCGGATAGCAAGAGAGAAGAGTGGTTAACGTCGTTCTGCTAATTTAGAGTAATTTTTCAAAACCTACCCTCGCGAGTGGCAAAAAGGGGAATCCGTGTCCGGGGTCCCTACCCAGAGAACCCACCCTTCTCAGCCGACAGACTTCTTGGCCCAGGACTGTCTTTCGTTTTTAAGAGGAAAGAAAAATAATCCCTTACGTATAAGGGCACGTTATAATGGAGATCATCCCCAGCTGCAAAACAGCCATCAGCCTCGAGCCTCGAGAAAACAAGAAGACTAAGGATTCCAAGGTACGTGGAATATTCAGCCGATATCTTTGATCCTGCCAAAGGAAATTAAATTCTCATCCAACTCGACGGACTGTACTGGCTAGCAGATATTACGAAACAGTCCTTCCGACTATCGCAGCCACCCTGGTGCAATCAATCCTGGACAGTCTCGACGTAATTATTCATACCAGGATACGAGTCGAGTATCCTCTCTACATCCTGCATAATCCCAGAGCGTTAACGCATTCCCATTTACAATAGCAGTCGAAGCGAGGGGCGAATCTCCTGCAGTCGGTGCGGACCGTCTAGAAGGCATTGAATATTCGTTGGACGTTGCCGTAGGAAGCGAGTTAGGGAAGTGACCGTAACGATGGACCCTGGCAATTATCCGGAAGGCTTTGCCGATTTCGCATTTGCATGAGCGAACGCAGGGCCGTAGTGGAAAGGACCCTGGGAAGGATACACTTTGCAACGGAGGCGGCGGAGAAGGTGGTGGCGGCGGAGTATAAGCGGGCTCCATTTTGTCCTGTGGGGGTCCTTAGACACCCACACGAGCACCCCGTGACAGTACGTATAGAATCTCGAGGATTCTGAGAGAGTGCTGGTGGTGGTGGTGGTGGTGGTGGTGATGCTCGCACACACTCATTAGCCTGGGACACACAGTGCTACGTTACTCCCCCTCTCTCCTCCACCCTCGCCACCACCCAATTCCTTCTTGCTTACTTCAGCTAGCTCTTGCTCCTCGTGACTTCCCCGTTTCTACATCCCCATGTCGGTTACATGGCTCACTACGGGTACATCGATATACGTACAGGAGTCTTTACAACCCCCTGGCCGTGCGGCGTCCCCAGGAGGGTTACGTGTGTGCGTGTGTAAAGGTATCGGCGGAAGGGATGCTGAGCCCGAGAGGGTGCGCAGACGCAGCGCGGAAGATATTGATAAAAATACGCGAAGGCCCACCCCACGATGCGCCCCTTGCACCCCTCCGCATCTAAGGAGATATTCTTATGTCGAGGACCACCCTTCCACCCTTCCACCCTTCCAACCCTCCCCTTCCATCTCGGTCGCCCCTTACCGGCAAACCTACCCCTCCTCTTCGTCCTTCTCTTACCTCCTTACAAGACTGGCACCCCGTGGCCATCACCTTCATCCCCTTATTGCGATATTAACATAATTATTAATATTTCGGGGAAATTTAATTTCCGACCCAAGTAACCAAGAAACGCTAACGAGACCAGCCACGATGATACTCTTTTCTATTTTTCATTTTTTTTTTTCTTCTTTTTCATCCCTCACTTCAGTTCTCTCTCCGTCTCCCTCTCGTTCTGTCTCTCACTCTCACTCGCTTTCTCGCTATTCCTCCAGACTGCTACTAGATTTATTTGAAACGTTCTCCCTCTCAGCCAGGGTCCTCGCTCTTTCTCACTGGGTCCAACTTCCTCTGGTTCCCTCTTGTCTACGCGGTCCCCGTGTCTCTCTGCAATGCAGACTCCGGCGACCAGGGAGAAACGTTTCATTAATCCTAACGATCCTCGGGCTTATCCAATGATCCGGTCGCGGCCGCCACGGTGCCGCGCCATTGTCCTCGGATTTCTCCACTCGGCACGAAGAATACCCCGACTCCCGAGACGCCAAACGGAAACGCTTTCAACGGTGCTTCGCTCTTTTTTTCCTTACCGTGAAAAATTCAGCCTGCTCGCGCGCCGCCATTAAACTGCGAGTCCTTACAGCTAGGCCCATGTGCCTGAAAGTCATTCTGATACACGTGACACCTGTCGACCGAAGGAATCGGTCACTGGGCGCTGGAACTTTGTCGAGGACGAAGAGGACTGGCGCTCGGAACGACAAGGTATAAAGCGAGAAGAAAGTCCTTAACGAGATCCTTGGAAGGAGGCTGTTTGAACTTCCTCGTTATTCAAGCTGGAATCGACGAAAGAAAGAGGATAACGTCACAAAGGATTTCCAAGCGGCTCTCTAGTGGTATCAGTTGATCTTGGTCCTGAACCAAGATGGTCCCGACCGATGCTAATTCAGTCGTCATAAGCCCAATTCTCAGTAGCATTGTTTTTCGTTGCGGCACACGAAACGAATGGCAGATAATAAGGGTGGGACGAGCCGCAGGATAAAGTTTTATCAAAGGTGGCGTCGCGTATTAAGTTTATCGATTATAACGAGCCGGCGCTTTCGGTGGGGACTCGACGAGGCAAGGACACTTTTCCCTTCCTTTTTCTTAACGCCGCGCTGCTCCATAAGAGGGATGCTGTAGTTAGATTTTTTGTGGGCAGATGCTGCGGCCTGAGGAGGAGGGACGCGTCCTTTCCGCAATCAAAGGGCGTATCCCCGCGGTTACGCGGAGACTCTTTAAAGAAACGTTTTAATCCCTTAGGATACGAAGGGCGAATCGAAGTCGCCACGTTCGAATTTCTTGAAACAATCGAGCTGGATGGCTACGGGGCTTGCAATTAAAACCTTCCGGCTGAAGTCTTTCCTTCTGCTCCCATTGCGGATGACGACCCCTGGCCTGGGTGCGGAAGAGAATTAGACGGAAGACGATCAAAGAGGATTATTTCATTAAACGGACTAATCGCCCGGCGCTCGAGCGTTTTACGTTCCGCCTGCCTTGAATGAATCCATCGTCGTTTGGGAATCCTTCGAGGACGCTCATCCCGTATGTGAATTATCGGAAGGAATTCGCGAATGCTGTCATTGACCGAAATGAAAAGTCGGATTCTATAGGGTGGTCGAGTAAAATAATATTTTTTCTCGGACCGACACATTCAGCCCCAACGAGATGGTCGCATCCCGAGGGTATTTAAAGACTTTTCGTTCTTCTTCACGGGGATGAGGATGGCAACTCCTAAGGCAGTAATCCTTGGAGCTCGAAGACATGCCTAGAGGCATATACGTAAAGGCGGACCCACACAGTGCCATCTCGGCATTAGTGTCTCGTAGGAGACAGAAACGTTCACGGGATTCGATGTGGAGAGACCTCAGCGTATGGGAGCAGAAGGCCGAGCACGGGGCCATGAGGCCAGGACCGAAAACCGCGATCAAGTAGGATTACTCTGGAGCAATATGCTTCTAGTCTCCCGCCCCCATTCTATCTTTTTTTCCTCTCTCTCTCTCTCTCTCTCTCTCTCTCTCTCTCTCTCTCTAGCTCCAACTTCGTCTCTTCTTTACTCTCTTGGCCGCCTTCTGCGTTTCTACGACCTTCGGCCAGTCTTCGGTACACGGCACGTGTCTCTGTCTCTTTTTCCTTCGTTTCCTCCTTCCTCCTTTTTTCCCTTCGGTTTCCTAGGACAAGGGACGCCCGCTCCTCCCTCTCGGATGGGCAATGCCCGTTATCTGGAAAACTACCCCGAAATGAGAATTTGCCGTGTGTATCGGCGCGATGCTCGCACCGCGTCCCGGGATGTGACTAAATGCTGACCGAGGGCATTAGTTATCTTTCGGGAGGATCTTCTCCCATTGGATTCGCCTTTACTTTTTTTTTTTTTTCTTTCTTCTATATCTTTGTCCCTTATACCCGCGTATCTTCGGGATACGTCATGATTGTCTTGCGTACTGTTGAGATTGGCTCGCTTGGCCAATCAAGCCAAACGTCCTATTCGCGTAATCTTATGGTTTTCCTGCAAGCACGGTTAACACGCTCGTCCCAGTAACAAGGCTGTGCAGCATGGAGAAATTTGAAAGAAATAACTAAAACCTCTACACTCTTTGGAGATTACCTTAAAGCCAGGGCTAACCGTAGTTACGTAGTCGCAGCCACATGGATAGAGGGTAGCGACATAATATGCTCGGTGCGCGCAAAGTAAAGTAGGTGTCGCAGAGAGAGAGAGAGAGAGAGAGAGAGAGAGAGAGAGAGAGAGAGAGAGAGAGAGAGAGAGAGAGAGAGAGAGAGAGAGTAAAACGAGAGAAGAGAAGACAAGCGGGAGGATGAGGATGTCAGCGCAAAGAGAGAAACATGGAAAGTGTAGCAAAGGGATGCGAGGACGAAGGAAGAGAAGAAAGAAGAATAAGAATAAGGTAGAGACGCTGGAAGAACGTATCCGGAGGAAGGAGGTTATGCGGGGTAAAAGTCCGCGAGCCATTTTTCCCCATATAATTATAAGAGAGCGACTGGGCGTTGCCATGGAAACCACACACCACGGCCACCCCCCTAACACACCCTCCTGTAGCCCGTTTACTTATATGCCACAGGACGCGCGTTGGCACACAACCTCGTCTTCGGCTTCCTATGGGAAGGTGTGTGCGTGCGCGCCTGTGTGGCCCAGCATCACAGCCATCGCCAACACCGCTAGTCACTACTACAAACGCCATAGGAAAGCCCTCCTTATGGGGGGTGGGAGCACGGGGGGTGAAATTAATGTATTTGTTCTGCGGCCACCCTCATATGCCCTCGCACCTCTCCGCACCCCCCCGCACACACCGGCCACCCACCCTCTTTTTCGCTCATTCCCTCTCGCAGCCTCCGCGCGTCCTTTCGCTCGCGAAAGGTTCAGCTCGTACGAGCGAGACAACGTGGGACGCCATATAGAATATCTACGGCCATTATTGCTTTTGTGTGTAAGGGATGTCGCTATTCTCCGGAGCGCACAGGCCTCGATAACGCTGAGCTCCGACGCTGCTCCCGCTGCGAGCTGCAGAACCTTCTGCTGCGATCTGCACCGTTGCGACAGTTTAACTTCTCGTTTTGCCTGATATCGATTATCATTCGGTGTGGAGTATTTATTTTTAACATTTTTAAATTCCTTTGTTTATTATCGGTTGCACCGTAGCCGAACGACTGTGCGTCAGAGGGTGGACGGAGGCGCCGAATATCTAGATAACTCAGAAAGGGATGCTGAATAGGTTTCCTATAGATTCCCTCTGCCTAGAATGTCTCTACGATGGGTTTTGGAATTCGCAGTAACTAGCACGGGGAGGGTGCTTTCCTTCTTGGCTCCCCTTCGAAAAAAAAGCCATTTAAATAGGTACGGTTCGGCACGAGGGTGATTCGCAGAATGGTGGCTCCTCCATGACTTCATTCCCTGCGATACGGGAATCTTTGCTACTCGAATGCGCGCCCATCGAGAATCCTACTATTTTTCGAGGATTCTTCCCCGAAGCATTCGAGAGTTCCTTGAACGAGACAATAAAGTTACTCGACGGCTGTATTTAAAAGTATCGAGACGAACTACGGCGGAAGATCATCCCTTTGATGCAGGCAGCAGCATCCCGTGGAAACGATCCAGGCTCCTCTAGGCGTCCTGCAGCTTCGTAGGTGGCAGTCAAGACCCGGCAGGACATTTAAGCAGGGCAGGAGATTCCCGTGAATAATTGAGTCGCGTAATTTATCGCAAGGAATGCAGGCGAGGCTCGCGTTCCCGGGTCCTTGGGGGTTGGGGGGGGGGGCAGAAGGTAGGGGTGGAAATTGAATTTCGATCGAAGACGGGAGGAGAGTCTTGGAGACAGAGAGGGTGGGGAGACGGGGGGAATTGTGCTCTCGATAAGGGGGTCGGCTGGACAGGATGCTGTAGGACATTACAGGGCATCCTCGTCCTCTTCATCCTCCTCAGCCTATCCTAGTCCCTTCGACGAACAAATGAGCAATTCTCTCATCCCACGTGTCCCATGATGTCCTGCACGTAGAACCTGCCGTGTTACACGGCTCGATTCACTGCGACTACCCTTACCCAATAGCTGTGGACACCTATTTTCGAGTATCCCGCCATCTCTCTTTTCCCTCCCTCCCCCTCTCTCTCTCTCTCTCTCTCTCTCCTGCCTTCTTCTAGGATCCTTTCTTGATGCTGAATATGGACTCGCTTCTTTTCCTCTTCATCTTCCGCCTCTCCCACCTCCTCCGCCTCCTCCTTCTCCTTGTCGCTTTTGCTCTCTTTCCCCGAAGACCGGAATTTTTCCCGATGCCGCGGGATGATCGTAGTTTAAAATTTCTCACACGACTCCAGCCGGAAACTACGTCGACGACATCGGGGACCTGCGTCCAGACCTGCTGACGAATTATTTTACAAAGTTTCCTATTAGAGTTTAATGCGACTCCATGCTTTTCTCGATGTTCACGGAAGACGCTACGTCAAGTAGAACACTTCCGGTTCGGAATTCGTCTTCACATGAGTCACAGCTCCTTCTTGATTCTTCGTACGTGCTGTTTTAAATATCTACAGAGAACGAATTTACGGGGAATCAGCTATGCGATAGCTTTTCTTTTGCGTTACTCAAACGTCATTTGCAAAACGTTTAAGGATGCAACGGACACGGTAATTAACGTGATTCTCCGGCTGATCCTGACTTCCTGAGCTTCTCTAGGAGAAGACGCGAAGATGCTCCAGAAGGATGACGAAGCAGAGTCACGCTCGGCAACTCGTGGAAAAGTTGTGACGTAGCCGAAACTTGATCGACGAAAGGCAAGAGGGGCGGGGGGGGGGGTCTACTCCTCCAGGGACGGAAGTAAAAATGGCGGACTCGCAATTAATTAATAATAGAAGAGAAACGTAGTCGCGAGCCGGTGGAGAGGGAAAAAAATGATGAAAAAGATAAAAAAAGGGAAAAGAAAATGAGAGTAAGTAGAATAAGAGAAAAGAAGAGAGAAATACGAAGACTCTGAACTGGATGGTGGTTGGGGGGGGGATGCAGGGGGTCGAACGGGTGTGCCAAGGGGGTGTGGAACGGGGAATGGATTTTATGCCCAGAGCGAGATATATGGCGGCCGCTACGCCCGGGCAAAAATAATATTAATATCGGAAAGGAAAGGAGGGAAAGTTTCGCAGGCTGGCCCTGCTTTGGGCAGGGGATATCAAGTATAATCATAATAATAAACGCCCGAGCGGGGCGCCATCGCCATTGCTGGCTCTGGCACCCCCTACCTACTCGGGAACCTCCTCGGGAACCTCCTCGACGACCCCTCGACGACCCCACGGCGACCCAACCCCTGGCTCTACCCCCCTTCGAACGCCCTCTCATGTACACACTCAATACATAGGCACGCGCGCTCCCGGACATTATACGTGGCTACTGTATTCTAGCTATACCTATATTATGTATATGTACATCTACACACGTTCATATACCATCGGTATATACAGATATACAGTATAGATGTATTCGCCGCCTACTAGCTACTAGTAGCCATCTATATGCCCGAGGATTAGATTAGCTTCCACTGGCTTCGCAAAGGCTTATACGCCGAAAGCGGCAAACAAAAATGGTTTATCGGGACATGCACCTTGTGTTTCCCGCGAGCCACGGGGAAAAAGGTTTTTCGGTTCGTTATGAAAATTAGGGAAAAGAAAATAAAAAAACAAATAAATAAAGAGCAAAAGATAATGAGCCCGACTCAAAGTGCCGTCGCGAGTGCATTTGCGGTATATCGTATTGCAAGGGCTGCCCACACGGTCGCGGTATTAGGTTTCCAAAATGGATCCTTTTGTCTTCCAGGATGTTTTTACTGTAAGTGCGGATTTATCCGTTACACCCCATAACTTGGATTGACTCTTTCTCATTTTCCCGTTCATCCCCTACTTCATTCTCATTTCTTCTCCTTCCCTTCGTAAACTCCTCCGGTGCGTTCCATCTCCTCGATTGTCAGTCGTCCACGTTTCGTTCACGGTTGACCACCCCCCCAGGTCGGCCGTCCGAAGTCATCCCCTATAGTGAGCTTTTTTTCTTCTTCCTCCCTTCCTCCCTTCCTCCCCCCTCCGTCCAGTGGTCCGCCGGTTGTTTTGGGGAGGAAGTTAGTGCCACGATCGAGGAAAACGTTCACGCACACGCATACGCACCCGATCCACGCCGTTTCAGTACGTTTCATTTCATTATCATACCATTATTTTTTGCCTGCGTCATAAATTGCCTTTTTCCATGGGTTTCTATGCTTTATGCGTCCCACTTCTGCTATTAATGTCATGCTGACCCCCCTGTTCTCCCTCCTCCCCCTCGCCCCGTGCCAGCCATCTCTCTCCCAGAGGACAACCAACAGAATACAACCTACAACCTACGAGTTACTGTACCGTGTATGAGAGAACCAACCACCACCTCCACCCCCCCCCCCCCTCGACTACGAAATCCACCGATATATTCCTTTGCTAGACGATCGAGGGTGGCCTCGCGACTTTTCTTACCGAAAACACATTCTGCCCAGGCAGTTATTAATGAACGAAATGGCGATACTTTCTTCCCTTTTTCCTTGTTTTTTTTTTGTTCCAGGAACCCGCCGGCGTCGCACGATGAAAATTGATGAAAGTCCCGTTGACTGCCGGTAGGTACCGGGCCGGATTTCTCTCGTGGAAATTCTTACGGCACCCTATGGGGGGGAGGTGCTTCTTATTGAAAAATAATGAAAATTTTCAACTCCCCCAGAGACCATCGATACTTTTAAACGAGTGTTTTAAAAAGTGGGGCCAACAAATAAATTATCAATCCACCTGATGAATATTCGTTCCCCCTTGAAAGGTACGAGGTAACGTACAGGAATTGTACGAAGTAAAGGGACGACGTTGCTGGGTTGCGCACTGAGGAATTTATTGAATTCGTATCACCCATTCCGATGGATAAGATTCCTGCACCCTAAACTTCCCTTTTTCTCTAGCTCCTCTCTCTCTCTCTCTCTCTCTCTCTCTCTATTGTACCTGTGCCCTAGGTACGGACTATATCGATACTCCATCGAGGCGCATTCATCCTATGAAAGGAATGACAAACACTCCATTGTGCTCGGCGCGACCGACTGGCAAATATAAAGACACACCGCGAGCGATCCTATACGGACCGATTTACGTCCAGGTAAATGGACGCTCTGATAGGATAAGGATCCTTCTATAGAATCGCAATACACGAGTCTATGGAAGGAGAACGCGGAACCGGCTCATACTTATTTCACCGATTAAATAGCTACTGTAGGGGGTCGCAGGTCGTTGGAAAATAAAAAGAGTAAAAAGGTTCCCTGAAACGAATCGGTTCTAATAGAGTTGCGGGACAATGGCTCGATTTTGCAAATCCTTGGCCAGCGGGACCTTCTCCAAGTGAGGGAAATGACGATAGGACTTGGCCAAGGGAGAGGTCATCGAGCATTTGAGCCGAGTCGCGGGACAGGAAGCTGCACTTTGGGTGATTAAAGTGAGTCCAGGAATTAGAGTGAAGAAAAGGGCCAAAGAGAGAAGAAAGATCCACGGAGAAAGAGAGTTAGCGTGGGAAAGGGCGGTGAGGGGGAGGGGGGAGGGGGGCGGCGGTATATCCACTGGCAACTGCGGTGGCAATCAGCGAAATGGCGGCGAAAATAAATGAATGGAAATCGAGTCTGTTCGTAAGAAACGGCACGGCCAGTCAGGCCAACTTGCTAAGTCGCGTCTAGAGAAAGGAGAGAGAGAGAGAGAGAGAGAGAGAGGAAAAAGAAAGGAAGGAGATAAAGAAGCAACAAAGGATAAAACAGGGCGCAGCGAACTTCCTGCCAACCTGGACCTCAACCAGGAATGAATTGCTGCGAGGCCGCATTTGTGATTGTAAGGAGGCTTCTTGGGTCCTCGAAAGCTCCCCGTTTTACGGCGCATCCTGCAGGAGCCACCCCCGACGTTCCAGGACCCTCTTGGATTTTGTCAAAACAAGCAATGGCTACGAGTCTTTCCCTGATTCGATCAAACAAATACTTTCATCCCCAAAACGAGCGCATCCATCGAAGAGTCAAAGCGTCGCATTTAAAATCAAGGGGACCAACTGAACTCGCAGGGAGCATCGAACCAGATGACACTGCATAGGGTTGCTTGTGTTTATTTTATAGGTAAAAAAAAAAGATTCTGAGACGCACAAGCGAAATTACATGAAAAGTGCGTTCCCACAGGAAAAGCGAGCTTGGGTCCAGGAAGGACACAGTCTTTGACCACCTTCCTTCAGGAATCCCTAAACTAAACTATACCTCATTCCCATTGAAGAACAAGGACTCCCCATCTTCCTTGAACAGAATCACCGGCAGCAACACTTCTTGTCGTCCCCCCCCCCCCGGCCCGATCCGGCACACAACCGTCGCCATCAACCCTCCTTCGACTATCCAGCCCCCCCAATTCCACACCCCCGCGAAGGAGAAGGAAGCTTAATGCCTCGGAAAAAATAACACACGCACACGGGCACCGGCGACTGTGCTCGTGTGCGACGTCGCGTATCCTTTTGTTGGCCCGGGGGGGGGGGGGGGGGGTGGACATTTAGGGCGAAAGAGGGACACACTCTGTCTCTTCGAACGGGATGGGGGATGGGGAGGAGGAGGAGGTGGTGGACCACCCACCCAACGTGGAACGTCCTTGCATCGATCTCCTTACGCATTCTTCCTGCATTGATTGAATCTGCAAGTTTTCGCCTGGCTACTTTGGCAACCCTCTATCGCGAACCTGGAACTAGAGGCTGATCTTGCCAGTTGCCAAGATCCCAGCCACCTCGTATCTCTACCTATCTGCACCCCCTGACCAAAGGAATTCATTGGAGAATTTACCAAAGATTCCTTTCACCGAGCAACCCAGTTCAAAGGGATTCATGATCCAAGTTTCACCCTGTTTTTTACCTAGCCAGAACCCACTATCGGCCCTGATAACGAAAGATGTCAGCCCTGAATGGTCTTCCTTATATTACAAAAAAAAACAGCTTATAGGCAGCTCAGGTAATCAAGACCGCAAACATCGCAGGAGTTTTTTTACAAAACTTTCTCAATCTCTTCGTCGCATTCTGAAGAATTTTTGCCACCTTCGCCATCTGCTAGTACATAAAATCCCCGTAAGGACCCGACTGGTAGACCAAATCGATTCAGGATCCTTTTCTGCGTCTAATTAACCCCTAATTAATTAACCCTAATTAAAAATCTTTTAATTGGACAGCGAGAGCCACACCTCCAATGTGCGAGGGACAGTTATGTCGCTGCTTCGAATACACAGGGGGAGTGACATTATCCAGCTCGGTACAGGTACATCCATAGATTGAACATACACATATGTATACCCAAGCAGAGTTCTCCCAGCATCCAGACTACGTAGGACACATGCAAGGGGGGCAGCGTATGCGCAGTAGGCAAAAGACACGAGAGTGAATCGGCGACGTATACGAGGATACGAGGATACGAGGATGGGAAGAGGAGGAGGAGGAATAGGATAGGAGAGACACACACGTGGGAGTCATCCCCACTTTATCAGCTACCCCTCTGTTGCTCCCACCACGTGGGGTCAGCTGGTATCGCCGCCATGTTTGTCCCGCCCACAACGCGCGCACGTCTTCTCCCACCCTATTCTATGAGAGGGGGAGTACATTCCTCCCCCTTAAAAGTGGGAGAAATTCACACACACACACACACACAAACTCACACATCTACTGTCAATTCCAATGACGATCGGGGAGTCTCGTGCTCTACGAGCAGCCGAGTTCTCTTCTTCTCTCTACTCGGGGCGAACTTGGGGCTTATTTCGGAATCCTACGCAGCCAAGGGGGTAGTCGAATACTTTCGATGGAAGAGAGGATCTTTCGGAGGGTTGAGAGAGAGAGAGAGAGGTGTCGCTCGGAGCAACGCTATCCATCGTTCTCCCTCTCTCTCTATCTTGCGACTCTCCTCTCGAAAGATCGGCACACCACGGGCAAGAGGGATGCTCGACTTAATTTCCCGTAATACCCCCCCCCCTCTCCCCCCCTCTCGAGCCTCTAGCTGCTACATCTAACTGGCTCTCGTTTCTAATGGTCCTCGCGCTATTATACCGGAGTGCGTTACGATGTACTGTTTCTCCTACGGAAATACACTGATGCTATGTACAGGGTGACTCTATTAAATCGTACTCGTCCTTTACATACAGGAAGGGGCGGGGGGTTGAGTTTCGAGTAACCGAGGAGCTTATTAATGGCGTTATTAATATATGGACGCATCTTGGTATTCAATGCACGGTGCGCTTGGGATATTATTGTTGCGGCAGCTAAAGATAGAAGGCGGACAGACGTAACATTCGTACGGGATGCTGCGCCGCAAGTTTAACGGAGATAAATTAATCAGGGATTCCTGGGATAATTTTGCTTGGGAAATGATTCGCGGGCTGGGTTGTGTATCGCGGTTGTTTTGAAAGCCAGGAGACAACCAGGGGCGATCATAAATTTCTTTCTCTGCGCCCGGAATACGTAATACATAATACACGGAGGTTCGCACGTCACGTTATTATTGGCGAATTCTGCCGGTGGCATTTCGAAGGAGCACGCAATTTGCATTAATTCCGTACTGGATAATAAACATGCGTTGACATTCTCCTGGGTTTTGATTGAGGATCCTGGCGGGTAAGTATCAAAAAAAAGATCAAGAAAAGGAGATAACCCAAGGCAGCAGAATTATTATTTCGCGGGCAAATGGAAAATCTAAAGGAAACCGAAGTCCTCACGAGGAATGTTAATTTCGTGAAATTCCGTGAGTCAGATTTCTGGATTATTTGTCCCGGGAAGCTGGAGGAACTTCCTGTCTGACCAGGATCGCGTATTAGTCACTGATCGGAAAGTAGAATTATCCTGTAGTAATGCAGACCCAGATGTGCTCCAGCGTCTACGTGGAATCTTCCTGTTCTACTAGGGAGAAGAATTTCGAACTTGCCTTTTACGCTGGACGTAAAACTAATTTTATGGAAGTTCTGAGTCCCTCGTGCTCCTCGTGTTCCGTCGAGGTTCCGGGAGCCGGCAGCCCCACGTCGACAGATGGCGACACCAGTACTCATTCCCCATCAGCGAACGAAACCGCGCCTGAAAATCTTCGGCTATATTTTGCCGAGTCTCTTGTCAATGCTTAAACACGTAAATGTATATATATATATATATATTTATGGGTGGCCTTGGATATATAAATAATAACGAATACACATGTCAATGGAGAATGTCTGTTTGTAAAATGGAAATAAAAATGAACTTATCTCCGGCGCATATTTCCCCGTGAGATATTTAAATTTTCAGAGTATCCTACTACACGGCATTCCCGTTCTTTCGGGGACTTCGAAGGAGCAGAGATGAGCTGTGACGAGAACTAAAGTAGAAACGGGACTTGGTGGATCAGCCTGTAAAATTTGTATGAAACTCGATATAAATGCACTTTAGCCCCTCGCGACGCGAGATCCTCGGAAGGGCGGCGGCGGATTCGATAGGCAGGCCTGGTTTTCGCGCGTAAGTGCTTTTACATGGAAAATTCAGGAATAGTGGCCGCGAGGAACGGAGCTCCCGTTCTTCGCTTCTTTCATTCTTTATCCTTCTCTCGCGCCACTCCGCCTCGACGGATTAGGAAATATGATTAGCTCCAAGAAGACGGGCTGCTGCTTGTACGGCTCTTGTACAGACGTGAAATGAAAGGGGCTGTCGGTTATAACACTTTGGATTTTATGGATGACTATATGCCTACGTGCTTGGATTAGAGAGACTCGCCCGACGTTCGACGTCCAACCCTGGAATCATCATCCCCAATTCGACCCGAAGAATTATCCTCGAAAGAATTTTTCAAAATTTCGAATCGGCTCGTGCGCGAAGTCTTATTAAGATTCTGCGCGTGGTGGAAAATTGAAATCGTCTATTTTCAAAAATGCGAAAGAGAGAGAGAGCATGGAGACGCAAACAACCCTCGACAGGAATATTTATATTGGATTCGCAGTGATAATGGTCGGTTCGATAGTATATCCAAAAGAAAGTGCACCCCTCGAAAAAAAAAAAAAAAAACTATAGAAAGATAATGAAAGAAAAGTCCCTGAAGAAAAAAGCATGTTAAATCGAAAACAAGAACCGATGCTAGAGATCTTGGAACCGATGATGCTAAGGTAGGCAGGCAACGCACGTCCCGCTCTCGTTTTGCTTTCATAAACCTTTCCTTGCCAGCTCTCCTCTTGCTCCTGACTCACACTCTGCCCCCCCCCTCGTCCCACTCCTTAGAAACCCCCCCCTCTCGAGATCCTGAAGCCACCCCCGCAACCCCTCACGTCCCCAACCGTCTCCGCCAAGTGACTGAGTGACTCTGTGACTATACAATACGAAGACAGTGAAGGTTACGAACGAGTCTTGAGATTGAGCAAAGACTCGAACGAAAATTTTCTTTCGAATTACATTTTCCAAGTTGAATTGAATCTCACAGAAATATTCTTCAGGCTTGGAATTACTTTAATTGAGCGTGTGTGGATTTTCGGAGATATTCACCACGTTAGAAATTACGTATTCGTACCTTCGAGCCGATTACGCGCGTCAGATTCTTCCTTTCTGCAAAGTAATTAGTTCCTAGGAATTATTTTAATTTTCTATAGGGTCTAGGTACGCTCGAAGCCATCGGATTGCTGTTTTGTAGATATAGGGGATGCATGGCGATACGTGTGGTAGTAGACGGAGAGTAGAGTCGACGAGCCATAGGAAAGCTGGCTGTCCTCCTTGCCGGCAGAACCACCCCCGTGCTCGAGGGTAGCACTGTGGCGATGAGTATTTCCCAGAGGAGGACCTCCAAGTCAACTCATCAGGCGACCCTAACCTTAACACTCGGGTTGCATAATAAAATCCTGCCAATTTTTACAACACGCACGGTTTACCCTCGGAGAGGAAGGATATTGGTTGGTCTGTCACCCATCCTGAGAGTTTTAAAATATACAAAATGTGGATTCCGATAAAACTAGGAAAAAAAGAAAAAAAAAAACTTCCATTCCTAAGGATGTTTTATGGTGCATACGAGTGCATCGGATACGGTATACCAACTCCCCCTTCGGGGTTGATTGGTAAAAAGGGCGATCACACTCAACCCCATCTCCAACGTAGCGATACGATTTCCTCCCCAATAAAGAGCGAAACCCCGAATTTATATATCAAATTCGAACTATTGATTTTTTTTTTTTCCTACCCCCTCGTCTTTCCAGTACCGCGAACGACATTGATTTTTTTGGCCCATCTTTAATGAGCCACCCTTCTCACTCCATATTCAGATGATAACTCAGCCCCTTCTCACGAATACACTTCTCGCCCTATAGCCAATTTATCTTACACTCTGACTGTACTAGAAAATCCGACGACTCTGATCCCTACGACTAATTAATCAGGATTGGGCTGAACTCCCGTTAACCAGGTGTCCAGCTGGCCAGCTGTCCGACTGACCAATCGCTCAGTGTCCGGCCTTGTTTTAACTGAGGATTTACTTAAACTAGACTAACAGCCAGTCCTTTGCTCCTGTTAGCTTTATGGATCAAAATCCCTGGACGTTGCTATCCGTTGGTCGCCAACTGATGGCTGCTAGCATGCCATTGCTAATTGCACAGCTTAATTACCAGTAATTTACCTCGTGAAAGAGAAAGAGAAAAGAAAGTCTAGAAAGGAGTAATCGAGCCCGCTAGGCGATAGTCAACGAAGAAAACGAAAAGTACGCGAAGTCTCCACAAAGAGCAACCCCTTCGCAGGTTCTCGACCTGAGCGGCTGTGATCTTTAAGGGATGAAGGCGAGGAGCGGGGTGAAGGGGGGGGGGGGAAGGAAGGAGGAGCGAAACAAGGGAACGGCGACCGGTTAGGGGAGGGGGGATGATTCCAGGAGGTGGTAGAGGTACCGTTACCAGCGACGTAGGTGCTATTGCCGGTGGTGGTGTAAAATATGGATTTACCTCTCCTCCTGGGCCTTGCGCGCTTAGCTCGACTCGCGTGTGCGTTTGTGTGGCCCCCCCTCGGCCCCCCACCGTGACGTCATACACACCCTCCCGACGGTTCCCCATTACGCGGGGGTGTCGTGGCTCGTTTGTTAGACCGGCTTCCTAGGCCGAGGGGTGAAAAAGGCAACGCGGTTCTTTCACCCTCTCCCGTAACTGGTTTTCTTTTTTTTTTTTTTTCACTGTTTTATATTTCTCTACGGTAACGCGCAAGACGAGGGTCTTTTGTATTTTTCGAAATCTACCAGTGTTTCCTTTCATCCTTCCTCCTTTGACGCGCAGGAGAGTCTTTGAAGAATCTGAGGAAGAACGAGAAGGACCGAGGAATCGGCTGAGACTGAGAGGAGAATTGGGATACAGTCACGGTACTGGGATAAAAGGAGGGTAGGTAAGGAGAATCCTCGGGAGGCTATTACACGGCTCATTAGTCCTGCAGCCTCGGCCTTGCCTGCCTCCCGCTATCGAGTATTAATTTTAACGGGGATTCTTTCGAGTCAATCATCGGGCAGATCGATCGGTGCGTCAGGAACTGACTGAGAAGCGAGTTGATTCGCAGAGTGGAGGAGAAGAGTATGAAGGCTGCCGCGGGATGTGTCTATAGGGGGTGTAATTTAAAATACGATTAGTCCAAGGGTGGCTGCCGAGGTGCCACCGGTAACGGCACGACGGTGGACACGAGAATAGCTAATACGGGTTGGATGGCTGCCATTAAAAGATTTCAACGTGTCACCCCCGTCAGCCTGTCTACCTACGACGCCCATATATAAGGGTGAGTAATCTGAGAACCACCCCTTCCTTCTTATTTTCCTTACTCCCTTTTCTCATCCTGGATACCATCCCTCGGCGACGCACACACTCCTTTCTAGACAGAGAGTACACATAGAGCGACTCATCCTCCCCCTCTCTCTCTCTCTCTCTCTCTCTCTCTCTCTCTCTCTCACTCTCTAGACACTCGAAGGAGGGATGGCTGCGCGTACGTGTTCAGCCAGCAAGGGGTGTCTTCGCGAACCTAGTGAGAAAAGGTACCAACACCTAGAGGGATCCAGGCTGGTGTAGGAACACACATGCCTATCGGGGACGACTACCAGACTAGCTCTGGTATACGTAGCGCTGCTGTAGAATGGTAAAGAACGCGAGAATACATTCGGACTGGAACCTATACGGATTACAAGAGGCGGCAGCGCCGCGTAGGATTGGCAGCACTGATCAATATTCGATTTTTGAAATATCTCTCCCTTCCATTTGGTCGAGGGGGGGTGAAGATGCCGAGGGGAGGTAGGACTCTCTCTCTCTCACTCACTCTCCTTTCCTCATCAAACCTATAACGTAGGTATAACGTGGAAGGTAGAAGATCTACCCTCCTTACTTCCATCCCTTGACATCCCCTCCCCCCCCCCCCGTGCCTCACCACCCTATATAGCTTAGCACACCTACCCTCAGGACCGTCTACCGAAAGCTCGATACTCCATTTGTATTTTTAAACTGGAATCCCTATACCTACGAATGCGCCTGGGTCCGCCTGCCACCACCATCGCCATCGCCATCACCATCACCATCACCATCACCATTACCACCACCAGTGTCGCCCTCTGTTACCCCTATTTTCCACCCTTCGACCGAGAGGAGACTCTCGCCACCCTCCGCTTCGAACCTACTTTTATCTACCTATTCCTCGCCCTTACTCGCTCATGTGTGTCATGGAAGTTGCTCCTCTATCGCAAACCCCTTCTCACCCCTCACCCCTTCTCGTCCCTTGCAAGCTGAACTATGTCCCACCCTTATATCAGGAATATCGCGAGAGACGTACAATCCATTGGAATTTTAAGGAAATCGAAGGACACTGGGTGCACACCGACGACAGATGCCTGCATACGTCTACGTACGTACATGTCACGCAGATACTGACGTGTCTACAGCGAGAGACACCTGACGGGATACGAATCGCCTTTGGCTTCTCTCTTTCTCTCTCTCTCTCTCTCTCTCTCTCCCCCGTCTCTATCCACTGACTTTCCTCTCCTTCCTGTCTCTTCCTATGCACCCTTGGGTATCGGTACCACCTAGACTCCACTTCCGTCACTTTCCTCCACTTCTCTCTTCCACACTTCCTCCGCTTAGCTCACGGAATTGGAATTTCTCGTTGCGGATAGAATTCGCTGATTCTCGCGGGTACCTCTAGTAGCTGTTGCCTCGTCTTCGATAGCTGCATGTATACGTATCAGAGAAAACGAAAGAGAGAGAGAGAGAGAGAGAGAGAGAGAGAGAGAGAGAGAGCGCACAACGTGACGCTGTGCGACAGTGACGGGAATTTCGACGCGCAGCATCCGGAGACTTCTCGGAGAGAAGCGAGATAAAAATAAGGAAAAGTAAGTCGCAAGGATAACTCGGCGCCGACTCGCTGGGACTTCTAATTAAAAGGGTGCAGTGGCCGGTGATTAGCGAGCGTTGATTGGCTGCCCAATGGCTGCTGCTGTTGCTGCTGCTGCTGCATCCGGGTGCGGTGCCAGAGGAGAAGCTACAGGGCAGCACAGGGGACACCGTACTGCGAGTCAGTTGTTTCTAGGCTCCCCATAGCCACGCCCAGCACCTTTCACGCCGCTATCAAAGGCGGGCACTGCCGACTAATTAGGACGCCCACCGACAAATGAACGGGTCCCGCTGATACTCCTGGCAACGCGCAACAACCTACTGATAATTAATTCCGAGGGAGATTCGAGTTGCGGCCGCCTTCCTCGGGACTTGCTGCACCAGGCTGACTCCAACTCCAGGCTGGCTCTTCCTCCCGGATGACTTTGACCTCTGCACTCCGATTAACTTTTTCTTCGTGCCCCGTACTTATATCTCCACATTTTTTTTTTAAACCACCTAATCACACTAATTAAGAAAGCTAATTGAATTTCTGAATGGGCATAGATTTTCTGTAACAAACGCAGTAATATCTAAAATAAAAAAAAGAAGGGCAATCGAGGGTAGTTGGGATACGAAATCGTGTTTCACGGAAATGATATCCACTCGGACCGATTAGCCAATGTAAATCCCATGCAAATTGGCTAGTTATACCATTCAAAGTGGCCCTTGATTACGCCACTTGGCGAACACGCTGATTGGCTTACCGCTTGGACTAATCATACGATTACCCACCCCGCCATTAATTTCACCCTTAATTAAATTCAATCGAGTGGCACGCTGCTCCTCTCCATTCATGTCTACCAATGACACACCTATTCGACCGTGGGACAACTGCGACGATTTCTACCAGCCCAATTTCTTAGCAATGCTCCGTTCAAAGGAACTCGGAGAGAATCCACGAAGACTCGGAACATTGGAAGGTTGAAACGTTGAAACGTTGGAACGCTGGAACACTGACAAACGACCCTGTTGACGTCACCCCCCTTGAAACAAAACAAGCGGGCGAACTCGCAGGGAGCCTCCATATTTCATATTTCGAACACCCCCCCCCCCTCTTCAACCCCTGCTCGATCCTCGCCATCCCCCTCCTCCCATGTCTACTTCAGCCAACACACACGTCCCCACGATCCTCCTCCATTCCTCACACTCGCGCAACTCTGCCCGAGAAACGTCCGAGTAACTCAGCCACCCCATCCCTCCACCCCCCCCCCCCAACCTTCATCTTCCATTTCATATTTCCTACACTAGCGAGATTAATTCTTGATGTACGGCCGTTAGTGTTTTGTCAACGGCCTCTCAGAGGGAGGCAGGGGTGTCGCCGGCTTTACTTCGAATGCTCGGAAACACACGCTCAGCCTTCGCACTCCCCCCTGCGGACCCCCTTGCGGGGGGCTGACTGGGGGCCTCTTCCGCCAATGCGTAAAAACTAAAAAGGCAGACTGAAGAAACGCATATAAACGTCCGAAGGGTTGACGGCTCACGACGTGGACCACTTTCTTTTTTACAGCCATAACTACGACGACCGGAGTCAGTGGGGTTGCTTTTCCTGAAGAGAGAGAGAGAGAGAGAGAGAGACTGGAAATAACAAAAATGTATCGTTATATTTTTGCACACGTTACGAGTCGGCCAAGATTTCGGGTCGCAGAAGAGGATTTTATCTTAATACTAATTTGCCGGCTAATTAGTCCTCTCCCGAGTCGACGGGACAATTTAATTGGTTCGTTTTACCGAGATGATCCGTCGCGCATTTGATACGCGAAAGCGACCGTCTGTTTTTCCGCTCCCTGACTCCCTGCTAGACGCCACCCGTCCTGTGGCGCGTCTTAATTTATTTAGCCCACGGAACGAGAAGGTAATTTTGTTTAATTTATTAAAACCTCGGATCCCGTCTGCGCTGTCGGATACTTTAATCACGTAATTCTCCCAAAAGTTATAAAGTTACAAAGTTCATTTTTATTCCCCCTCACCAAAAATCCTACCCTAAGCCCTCGCACGTCCCTCCACCAGTACACTCGCTGCGGCATGTATAACCGCAAGACCATAGATGGCAGGGCAGTCGCGTTTTCATACCCCTATGACAGTTTCATTACGTCATAATTCATATCCAGCCTTTTGCCATTTTCCCGCGTACGCAGTTACGACCGTCTCTGCACTATCAGCCTATCGTTAGAAAAGGGGTGCGCGAGGCACCCACATGGAGATTGTAAAAATGAGAAAAAAAAATATTCCAACAAATTTAGCAGCCCCGACGCAATAGGCTCGATTGATGCCGATCCAGTGGACGATCGACCAGCCGGCCAATTTTGCATTCAAATTTGTGGGCAATCGAATTAACCGACAGAAGAGCAAACGGCCGTTTGATCCGTGGATCGGGAAGCGGTTCTGAACAAAGTGGAATCCACCCTGAACGCGCCCCACCCGCTCGTCCCCGCCTGAATTATGAATAATTCCAGGCACAATGAATTCCCTTAATTTCTTTTGCTCTCCTGGCAACAGTGCTGCCATCGTTCTTGCACCACAAGAGCGTCACGAAGAACAACTATCGCTGCCGACGTGCAAGTCTCTACTCGGTCTGTGCATAAGCGAAGCAGACCCCAGTAGGCGCGAGACAAGAGTCTCCTCCGTACCGTACTGGGTAATGACGCAGGGCCGTTTTATACCGTTTTATACGGCCCCTAATTAATCCGGCGCCGACGGCCTCAACAGATGCGTCTCCGCCGAAATTTAAATTTATTCGAGCAGCGAGAGAGCATCGCGCGCACATGGCGTCACCTGCTACCCGCTGGAGAACCTTGTCCTCGCCTTCCATTATTCTGCGGCAGCAGCTTCTCTCTCTCGTTCCCTCTGTCTACCTCCACACCCAACCACCTCCCACAACCTCCGACGTCTCTGCCTTCTACGGTAGCTCGTTCAGCTGTAGCGCCCGTAAAGAGTCGCCTGATCAAACTTTCATTTCATTATCGAGTTTCGCTGTGGTCTCGTTACTTCAGCACCTTTTCTACTTCAGCCCCACTCCCTCCCCCCCCCCCCTCGCCCTCCTCCCCCCATAGCCACTTCCTTCTCGATTCTTCAAGTTAGGACCAGCCGACGAAGAAGCAGTTCCTCCCGTAGCCAGAGGATCCTTCCGTCCTCTTAGGCCAATAATAATAATAATAATAAGGCAAGCCTAAGACAGGTAGCTACGTAGGACACGTAGAACGAATGAAGGAATTCAGAAGGAGCGTTCAGGCGAGTCTTCGTATTTTTCTGGCATTTGATTGGCTAACGTCACTCACCACTAGGACTCGGTATGGTGTATTCCTACTTGGTATTCCATGTAGATGAATACAGTCGGAATAATAAATACGGGGTCACCGCGATATTGCGTGTTCACGCACATGCGTCCGCGCCGTACGTAAACTGTAAAGCAGGATATAATATTGAAATAAAAGAAAATCGGAATTACGTAAAACAAGGGAATACAAGAGGACATCCCCTCTCCGTTGTTTCTCCCGAGCGACTGCAGTCCCTTTTATTTTATTTTCCATTTTACACGTAAATAAACATTTCACCCGGCGTACATTCTGCGCGGGCAAAATTTACATTTGCGAATCCGAGAATTAGCTGCGGATTAAAGATTCCACCATATACGCGAAGAAGTGTATCGAGAAAGTCGAGATTCACGTTAGACGGGGCAGCAGCGTTAACGCGTGTTTTCGTACCCTTAACGCGCATTTTATACGGAGATTAAAGTTTATCGAGAGAAGCGTATGAGGAGGGTCCATGGAAAGATTGGCGAGTGCGTGCGTCGAGATGAGGGGAGAGGGAAGAGGGGAGAGAACGTACAGGTAGAAAAGGGAGGATGTATGGGGAGAGAGGGAAGAGGGAGAAAGATAGTAGGATGTAGATATAGGTATAGAGTAGCGTTCTATGGGAACGCGAGCTGGCGACCATCACCAAGTCAAATCGTCTCGCAACGCGCCAGCGAATAATCTTAAATTCAAATTAAGAGCGAGTCTACAAATTTAAACAATAAACGATCAGATTCCCCGCGATTCAAATTTAAACGCCATGGACAATAGACCGAAGCCGAAGCGGGCATTTCTGAACCTCCCTCTCCCTCCCCCCCCGCCCTTCCACCTCCGGCCCACTTTGTCTTCTCACTCTCACTGTGCGTCGCCGAAAATATCTCTGGACTCGTATGCCGAGAAGACGCGAGATCTCGCAGTAGCCAGGGACACGGCCGTGACCTGTTTTTACGTTGCGCGTCTCCTGGCTAAGGCATAAACTGACTTTTCCAGTAAGCTCGATAACGAGTCATTCAATAATGCCGAAGGTATGGAAGTTAATGGGAAGCGAAGGAGGCATCGTCAGAGGGCTACTAAATGGTGAATAGGCAGCGCAGGAGGGTGGCTCGCGAATAAAAACAGTGCCGGTGTCCGTAAGCGTTACGGGAGGAGAGACAAGAAGCGATCGGACGTCAGATTGGATCTCGTTGCTGAATCAAATTCGGTGAAATAAAACGAGCGAGTGTTTGGAGGTAGGCAGTTAGCCAGCTAGTCAGATAGGGGGTGGTGGGGGCTGCGTGACAGGAGAAGTCGCTCAAGCGGAGGATGAAGAAGGATCAGAAGTAAGAGCGGATCGAGTGGATGGATCGAAGAGGAGAAAGTGAGTGAGAGAGAGAGAGAGAGAGAGAGAGGGAATGTGCAAGGCCGCGAGAACAGTTGCGCATCGTGCGTGCATTAGCATGCGAGGGAGCAGTTGCCAAATGAAGGAGAGAGAGAGAGAGAGAGAGAGAGAGAGATATCAATAAATTAAAAAACGAAAATCGTATTGAATAACTGAAGATGTAAAGATGCAGTATATTATATAGATAGAGCGCCTGGCTAGATGCAACCCGCGAGACAGTGAGGCCCCACGGGTCTCGGGGTCCTAGAAGTTCCTGAATGACCAAAGGGATGACCTAGAGGGATGAAGGACTTCCTGAAGAGGGAACAACGTCGTGCAGTGGGGTCGTTCGGAGGGAGAGGGAGGGATACTCCTGCTTTCTCTCTCTTCTATCGCTGATAGAGCCAAAGCTAAAAGAGCGCGCGGCAACGAGTTTACAAGTCCTGCGAGCGTGGAAAGGGCCCCGTTCGCGTACGTGACCAAGATTCCCGGACTAGACAAGAAGCGCCATTTAAAAGGGACCATTTAAATTCACAGAACGTTCCGAGAGACTCGTGTTCCTTTCCTTCTCTATCCTTCCTCCACTGTCCCCGTAGCCACCCTTAGCTCCATACTGGCTACACACTAACAACCTACTAGCCACTCTTTGTGTTTGACCACGCATTAATTCGCCTCTCACCTCCTCGGAATTACCGAGGAAATTAGCACGTGAAGAGGCCCAATTGTACCTTCGGCCCATGGCTATTTATTCACGTGTAGCAAATCTACATCTAGAACTACAGATAGAATCGGCGGGACTGCCTAATGCGAGGGAGCTAGATCAAAATTAGTTCGTTGCCTTTATTAGGTCGAGTTGCGTTGTGTGTTATTTATTTTTTTTTTTCAGGTATTATTCACTGAAAATAAAGGAAGAGTATCGTCCTTATCTTTCTTTTTCTATCTTCCTCTCTCTCTCTCTCTCTCTTTCCCTCCCTCATGAAAAATTAGAGATTAGTTCCCTCGATAGAAAGGACCGCGCTCGCAAGGCCATACTTTAGGAGCTTCTTTCCTTCCAATTTCTTCGTGAATTTCTTTGTGCTCCCCGAATTCATTATGCATACCCAAAAGATACGTGTCGGCGATCGTTTTTGTTAAGGGTATTCCTCGTGCCGGTTATGGAGCTGGCGATTTAACGAGAGGCCCTCTGAGAAATAAAGGCGAACCAGGTCCATACCGAGAAAACGAGACTTTCATACATTTTCACGTAGAATTAATAGAATCAGCGTCGCACGAATCGCTATGACTGGTGGAACTTATGTCGCACGGACTATAGGATGCAAATATTATCGACCGCTATGGACTACGTCATGTATATAGTAAACGATAAGCACTCAGATCCTAAATTCATGAAAATTGTCATTTTCACAAGAATCTTCAGTTGCCCAATGAATATTTTCTTCAGGGATTGTACAATTGGTTACGATCCTCTTCTACCTTCATTAGACTCTCCTCCAGCTTTGGATTCAGTCCGAAGAGCTTCGAAAGGACTTTGCCAGTCCGTTTCTGGTCCTTCCCCTCCAGCCGCGATCCTTCGGCAAACCGACGCACGTGACGTCCGTGTGCCTCTAGATCTTCCGGATATTCAGGATCGCGTATTGTCGCGCTCAGAGGAGACGCGGAGAAGAGAACGAAGTGGAGCCGAAATAGGAGCACGCAGCAAGTTGGGCCATAAAGTGAAAAAAGCAGCCGAATAACGGGTACTGTTACGAGAGCCAGTGGACATTAATATGGTTAAAATCTGAGCTGCGCCAGTCGTCGAAGGAACTGGAGACTCTGTTGTATCTTTGTGGAGGAGCGAGATGAAGCAGTGGTGGAGGGTAGGGAGGAGGAGGAGGAGGAGGAGGAGTGGAACTCGCCTAATGAATTCAAATATTTGAATTACAAGAGTTTCATTCGAGCTCATTCATGGCGGGCCCCCGTTAGACGGCGAAGAAGGCACAGGGCGGCGGGGTCCGGCACAATCTGCCGGCGTGATCTAGAAGCGAAGGACGAGAGGAGTAAAAAGGAGCGAGAGAGAGAGAGAGAGAGAGAGAGTGAAAAAATTGGCGGGCAGAGGGAACGAGAGAGAGAGAGAGAGAGGAACGACTGACGGGGGAGGGAAGGAAGAAAAAAAAGAAGTAGGTGGAATAAAAGAAGAATAAAGGAGAGAATCACGTAGCGCGGCGGAACCATTCGTCATCCGGAGGATTTCATAAACCTGAATGTAAACTGGGCAAGCGCCCGCGTGTGCCCTGCTAGTAGAAATTAAGATAAAATTATGGATAAACGCGGCCATCCTCGTAAAAGAGAAGCCCGGTTACGCCGGTCTACCGCCTCTAAAGCACATACGGATATATTTACTGAGGTATGTGGTTACGTAGTACGTAATAGGCGTCCCGTGAGTTTAACACGCGCCAGAGTAACGTCCTCTGGGAAGCCTGAACCCATTTTGCCATTCGAAAACCACCGGCGCATTCTTCCGACTATCCTCCCTGGTTTTTTTTTTGTATCCTGGACCACAGTTCTATTTCAATTGTTTCATGTGTCTCAGGTCCGCAATTACGACTCTGACTGCTACATCCAGCGTCTCCTGCTGGACCAAAGAGATTGCGTACGACGGTCGTCAAATCTGGCGAAGGCGTCTCGATGGGACAGCACTGTGCTTGTAAGGCCCCTTCTTGCCTAATGGGCCACATGCAAATAACGTGATCTGTGGGTACTGGACGACGAATTCATTTTAATATATCTTGACAGCCGATGGACCAGGAAGAGAGGAGGAGAGAAGGAGAGGAGGATCAGGCTGCTGCTCTGGGTTAGAAACGTAGGAACTACAGATGAGTGTAGATCGGATCGGTCCGATTTGAATTAGAACAATGGTCTTGCGCCAGTGCGCCAGTACGCGAGCGTGCCAGAGTCCCGGAGTGCCAGAGCGCTAGAGTGCCGGAGTGTCCGTGTGACGCGTACCTCCACTACGTGGACCGAGTCTGAGTAGGCTGGAGGAGCGAAGCGGAATCGAGGAATGGGACGCAGCGACGTAACCGGTGGCGTTCGAGATTAATGACCCGAAAATTCAAAAATCGAACTCGGTGGGGCGCCCCACACCTCTTTTTTTATTCCTCTCCGTATCTCCCTACCAGCAACCTTCGGTTAAGACTCCGTATGCCTAAAAGTTCGATCCTTGGAGCGAACCGTAGAATCTCATCCTTCTAAACATCTAAACCGTGACCGTAACCCTATTGGCTATGCTAACAATACTTATTGATCGATCGTGTTTTGTTTCAGTGAAATTAATTTTAAATGCTCGCAGCGGGTCGGGCCCGACGATGCTCCGTCAGATATCAACTCTACTCCGGTTAGATTGTTCTCGCCAAGGTGTAACGGGTGTCTCGAGATTCGAGGCTCATTACAAGTTATCCCACTGCTTAAATAAGACTCTAATAAATCTCCCTGCTCGACTACGTAGGGCTCGGATATATTCGAAGGAAACGATCCACCTCCCAAGTATTTAACATTCATTGTCATGCCATTAGAGTTCGTCTTAGGGAATATCATTACTTTAAAGTGCCATCCCGAACCCGAGGACCATTTGATATGTCTTCCAGTTCACGAATGTCGAGTCTCTCCCGGTATAGTCGATAGGCAATAGCCAATGAACTTTTTACGGCTGCGGAGTGAGAGCGGAGAGACGGGAAAGGAGCGAAGAAAGAGAGAAGAAAGAGAGGCCGATAGGTACCACCCGTTATATGAAGTTCGTAAGTTTATAATACACCGAACGGCCGAGGGAGGGGCCCCGGGAATTCCATCGGCATTCCAATCTACTCCCACTCTTGCAGAGCGTGTCGAAGGCCTCCCGGTACATCTGCATTCTGCATGCGCACCGGGGAAACCATGTGCCGAGCGGAAGTCGCAGGTTTGTAACGTTTAATGAGTGTGCAGAAGCGCGCGCGCGCGCCGATAATTGATAAGGGTTTGCGTAGTTACGGTGAAAGTGCCCAAGGAAATACGCTGATCCGTCGCATAGATTAGCTCAGGGGTTGCAGGTTCTACACCTTAATACACAAAGGCCGTATGCAGCACGGAATTGACCGTACGAGTCCGTAACGTTTAAAGTTTACAGGACGAAAATAGCGAGTCGAGCAGACAGACAAGGTGCGCGCGGGACCCTCGGAAATTGTAATTTCCTATGGTTCCTGCGAGTGCGAGAGAGACAGGCCCATGGGCAGTTGCGCGAGTAAGAGTGAGACGGAGCGATCGATCGCGGAAAATTGCAGGCAAGTAACCCTTTTCACCGAGTCTGCCATATCGGTACTGCAGCGCCATGACACTAGAGATTCACTAATGGATGCAGCTTTGGATCTGTAGATAAGAAACAAAAAGAATTTCTCACTGACAAAAGACTAAAAAAAAGTATCGCACAGAGAATATTCATTGAACATCGACAGTTGTCCGTTGAGGGATAATTCGACTAGCGTAACGCTCCTAGGCAAGATAAGAATCGGCCTATTCGTTTCCTGTCGATCCCCCCTCCCTCCCCCGCCCCCTCCTCCCATTGGCCGACCGTAACCCATATAAAACTAGAGCCCTGACCGAGTCATTGCCTAACCACCAAGCGTGATATGCTAATTACAAAGGATACTCATTTGCTTAATCGGCTGCCTCGTGTTCGTTCGCGGTGCGCCGCTGCCTAACCGGCTGTTACGTGTTTCGCCCTCGGCCGGCTGTGTGACTTTGGTAAATTCCACGATCGTTCCTCCCGTTTAGTGACAATTAATTTTGCCCGGAAGTGAACCGCCGCTGGATTTATGCTCGCGGTGGTTGCGCGACATTTGGATAGCGAGACTCGTTGTCCGATGATGTCAAGAACGTGGGACTACGAAGTGGCCGACTCGAAGACAGGATGCGCACGAATACTGACTGCGGTGGAGGAATTCACGTGAAAAATTCTTAGCAAGGCGATAACGCCGGGAAGATCGATAAAGAATTTTTCGAAAGTTAACTCGCCGATCCTGGGAGCGATGGCTGCCGGGAAATTCGAGCGGAATTACGGGGCTCGGAATAAAGGGTTGGAGATTGCGTTTAGGGCAAACTTTTTTTTTTGTATACATATACATGTATATATGTATGTATATACGGGAGCACGTATGGTGCGCGCGCATCCTGTGTCTAGTGTTTCTTCCCGTGGACAGACACGGGAGATTAGATCTTACCCACTACTATACGAGATTCTCATATTACCCTGACTTTTTATTTCGAAAGAAGATGGGTGTGGAGTTTGCGTGCAGGACTCGGGGCGGCTCCTGTTTTACTCCGGCGCGTCTCTCACTTTCTTCCTTTAGCTCCCTTTGCCTTTCTCTCTGTCGCCTCTTCCCTCTCGCGGATCTACACGACTCTTCGTCATATCGGAGCTTCGGTGATTAATATTCGAATTAATAATGGCTGCTGGTCTGAAAAATTACGCGAAGCGACTTATGTTTCGGAATGAAGCCGTTTCTTACGTTATTATACGAAGATTCTACGGCGGGCCTTATCCGTGCATCTTAATTTTCCGGATACCCTTGGTATATAATGTTACCGGTGGGCCTTCTCCTTCGAGACTCGAGTGTGACTCGATTGCAAACGCGGCTACTTCAAGCAAATCCCATCCGCTCTGTCTTTCTTTTTTTTTTTTATTTCTTTGAGGGACAACACACAGGGACTGTATAGTATATGGTCCAGGTACCCGGTGACGTTTTCGGATGCTGCAGCACTGTGCCACGTGGTGCGTACCTAGACCGCTCGGGACGTGTGTACAGTTGGCCCTAATGGTCAATAGCGTTATTGATGATAAGGACATGCGTGATATGTGAATCCTGGTGAAATCGCAAGATACGATTTAGGTTCGGCTGGCAAGTGTAGACAGGATCTTTTCGTTGGCGGTGGATTGTCCTTTGCAAGGACACCAGGGGGTCGAATTCAAAAACCACAGGGAACCCAGGCCCCCATTGGAATTCCATAACGCACGGCATTCAAGGGATTCGTCGCGTCACTATCACCATTACCGATAGCGCACTGGCAACCGTGCACGTGCATCGGCCCGAGCGCATGTGGTTGCCCACCAACTTCAAGCCCCGTTCTTCGTATTCGAAAGAAAACAATAACAATGGAAATACACGGGGTGGCCCGGGATAGTTTATTAGCGCTCGGAAGACAATGGAGGTCGAGACCCGAAAAGAAGAAGAAGAGAAGAGCCTCGAGAATGAGGAGGAGGAGGAGGAGGAGGAGAGGACGCGGTGCCAGGAGCATCGGCAGCCGAGAGTAGCGGCAGCCAGAAGAAAGAAGATTTCGAGGGGGGGGGGGGGGGGGGAAGAAGAAGAAGAAGAAGAGAAGGAAGAAGGAAAAGGGGGAAGGGGAAAAAGTAAGAATAAGTAAAAAGTGAAAAAAATTGATGGGGAATGGAAGAAGCAGAAAGGGAGAAAAAGGATAAAGATAATCCAAGGATATAGAGAATAAGAGTAGGAAGGTCCGGTCCATATTTAAGTATGCGAGTCCGCCGCCTCGAAATTTATGCCTGGCGACAAATATTTCAAAATCATTCTCCAGGCTGTGCCGTACGAGTCGGAGCTCCGATCGCGAGTATAATAACTGGTAGAAGCGTGTATATATATATATACTTTATATACGTGTATGCGCACCCAGCCAAGAGTATAAGGCTTAGGTGGGTGTACGTTTAGGGACGAAAGGGTTGCGAGGTTTTGCCTGTGGACGTAAAAAAAAAAAGAAAGAAAAAAACCAAGAAGGCGAAGGACGGCGAAGCGACAAAAGCCGCGATCGGAGGCTGGACGGGAGCCAAATAAAATATTCAAAAATTCAAATCGTCTATTAGAACGGGCCAGGGGTGCAGGCACCGGCGGCTCACCAGGTTCAACCATCCGCCTATGTGTGTCCTACGGTGTGTATATATATATATATATATATATATGTATACGTCGATAGCGGGGACGATGGGAGTTCGTGGAAAGCTAAGGGCTAAAATGCCCGTAGAGGGAGACGAGTGGTAGTAGCGCAGTACGTAGCAGGAGGAAGAGGAAGAGGAAGGAGAGAAAGACGGAATCCACGGACACGTGAAGACGGCGGAGATCTTGCCGGGAAGATAAGGAAACGAAAGCGCGAGGAATATAAGGAGGTGGATCCTGGTGGACGGACGGGCGACCATAGACGAATTATGGAGGCCAGCGATGGTAGCCAATAGAAATTTACTCGGCATCGAAGATTCGATCTGTCCTCTTCTATGAGGCCCCCGTCCTGGCCCACCGTCGCAGCTGGACACCCTGCTGCGTTTCTGCCATCCCGATGCTACTTAATGTCTCCACGTGAATCCAGTTCGGAGTTCGCGGCGCTGCTCGGCAATAGTCCTGTCGGTCAATTTATGCGCGATAGTCCTTAATAAATATTGAACATTCATAAGCGCTCATTCTACGTTTATCGTATGTGTGCGTAACAGATTTTAGCTCGCTCACGTTATATTATGCGCTATCGGGTTATCACGGAATACGCATTGTAGGTGCAATAGGCATTTCATATGGAGAAGTTAGACCCACCTTATAGACACTGTGTGTGTTCTCATGAATATATTAGTTCTTATGGAGGTGCGAGGGGGCAAGGGGGGGGGGGGCATTATTAAATTTGGTAAAAATCGTTAGGAAATCATGAATGATCCTTACTTAATTCCCATCGAGTGGTTTGAGATATTGAAGCGCGTGACGTCATACATATATATATATATACATGTATGTAAATTCATCCCCGTCTAACCCCACGTGGCAGGGCTTTTGCTTCCTTCTCAGGGAAGTAGCCCGCTGTATGATGTTGGATGCTGTTGGATCGGTTCTTTCCTGGTCCATATACTGCCAGGATTCTGAGGGTCACACGCGGTACACCAAAATGGTGTATAGATCATGTATATTGATGGCGCAGAGCTGCGCCAGCGGTCGATTCCCCTGCTTTCGAAATATTCCAGCCCAAAGACACCCCTTTCACCCCTTTCACCCCGGGCCGACCCTCCTACATCTGTAGGGTCCTCGATAACTTCGCTCTACCTATACAGGGTGTACCAGGTCGTACGGCGAAGGTATTACAATAGTGCGAGACCGAGTGGGAAAATATGTAAACGCTCGCGAATGTCCGAGCTCTGTTATCTCTGTAGGCGATGCGCTATGATGGGTTACAGCCGCAGCTACGTCTGGTAACATGGGCTGGTCTGATCTCTCGTTCCGATAGTCTTTTTTTTTTTTTTTTTTTGACTCACCTGGAAGAACGTCGAGAGGACGAAATTTAAAGGCACGTATATGTATTCCTCGATCGAGTCGCTAAACATCAATTTTACGGTATTTTTCATGGAAGAAGAGGAAGACGAAATTTCGTGAAAAATGTTTGTCTCGTGTCACGTCCTATTGGAAGGTGTCGCGTCTATAGATTGTATACACATTTATGCAGGAAGGATAAAGCGAAGGAGTATCGGTCGAGTGAAAATTTGTCGAAATTAGATTTCCCGAGAACGCGGATGAGGTTTCGTTCGTGGAAAAGTCTAAGGAAAGGAAATCCCGCTTTCATGTACTGCAGGTATCCATTTACATACATGTTTACATGTTTGCCGATGCGACGCCGAGCTTTACCACGGGGTGATTTTCCATTCTGACGTGGACGCCGGAATTATTTATTCCGAATCTGTCTGACGTATTCGTACGTTACATACGTGATATGCACATAATTCTTGTCGGAATGTTTCCCGTTCGCGTTTGCCGCGCACCACAAAGCCCACTTACGGTCGCCACCACCTATGGATATCGTGGCTATCAAGACGTCCATGAATCCCGAGAAATCTTAACGGTTGGCAGTGGCTGCTCTGGATCATGGGGGAAGGAGACTCGAAGGGGGTTGGGAGATCAAATAAATATAATAGGGCTAGGGGGGGGGGGGGGGAGGAGGCGTCTGGAAAATCAATTGACACGAAACGATAACGATAAGCCTGCGTATGGTAAGAAGAGTAATTGGTCCGCCTGCAGTGCGTCGCGACGTCATCCTAGGGGGATGGCACAGGATTTGAATGGACATCGGATAAGTAACGGGGTGACAGCTACGGGTGTAAGGATGCTGGATGTATTCGAATAGTAAACGAGAAGGAGTCTAAGGGTAAAATGAAGGAAGAGGCGGGTGAGGGTAGGAGGGGGTGAAGGTGAAAGGGAGGGAGTCCAGGGTGGTTGGTCAGCATCGAAGAGGGATGATCCTTTATATATATAGGAATAGAACGTGATTTGCGGTTCAGGACTCGGAGTCCCGGATTTGAATTTATCTTGTCCTCTCCTTCGGCACCAGGAGCAGCAGCGCCATGGCTGCGGCGACGTCCCCTCGAGGTAGGGCGGCGGGCAAAGCCCAGCCATAGGGAATGGCCAGATATATATTTGGAGATCTCGTCAAGACGCACACACAGTCTCGATTTTACGCCCTCTTCAAGATCTCCATGCATTTGGCACGAACGTCTAACACGCGTAAGGGAGATTCATAAAGGAGCCTCCGGGATTATGGTTCCTATGCAAAGACCTTCTATCACCCTAGAGAATCATCGGCCTCTAACCCCAGTCTATCTTTCCTGCCAGAATCCTCGTGTCCTCGTTCGTCCTCACCTTCGGCAAAGTTCAAAAATTTCGCATCGATCGGACAAAAATATTAGCCGGACATCGGAGAGACGAAGGGTCAAGATTGTCGCCGGTTTGAGGATAATTTTCTAATCGTGATCCGATCGGTGGCAGACAGGGTTCAGCTCAATCACGGTCTGCTTGACGATGTGGACGCAGCATTATTTCGCAACAAACGGCTAACGAGCCGCCGCTGGGTGCTGATTGGACAAATTAGACGCGATCCTCGTACGCCCTCGGGAGAAATCGGCAAAGTCCGATAGCCCTTCTGGAAATTTAAGGGTTCGTGTTCCCTGGGAATTTTGATAAAGCGCGTCGACATACCCAGAAGCGTAGGGAGGGCTCGTATAATTAGCAAGGGTATGAATGAGCTTTAATTGGCTTGACTCGTGGTGGTTCAGCCCCCGTAGGATCACGAGACGGAGATAACTCGCGGCGAAACCTTCGGGGCCGCGCGCACCCCTTTGACTCCAAGACAAAGTGATTCGGCCGGGAACGAGACTCGCGCAAAAGGGGTTATCTCCTTGGATGTATTAGCATTGTTAACCAACCGATTCACTCTTCGCTAGTGTTAACCCTCTGATGCGTGAGCACTCGCAGTCGAGGTCTCACCCCTTCCGGGCCGGAGGCCATTCGCGCTTGAACCCCCCGTTAAACCTTAATTGGCCCACTAATAACACAATGCTGACACCATATCGTTTTGGGCCCTACTAAATATTTATCTGGCCCATACGGAGACCACGAGGATCCACTTACGTGTTCCATTTGTCTCTCCAACGAGGATTGCTAAGAAGCATCAAAAGTCCCTGAACGAAAGTGACTACTTCAAGGGTGGAGAAGAAGAGGAAACAGCGCGCCGTGCGGGACAAAGGGCAAGAATCGGCTGGTCTTTGATCGGCACGAGGCTCTACCTCGTGTTGCACGTCTAGAAAGTAGAAAGGTTACACAGTCGGTCGTATGTGCACGCGTCCTCGATCTGTGTCTTCGCGTTTAACGGGGGGGGGGTGGCGCAGAGAGGGTACGCGGGGGCAGGGGCAGTTCTAGAGGGTTGAACAGAGTCAGTGGGAAAGGAGGAAAGCATGACGAGTCTCGGGTTGACATTTCATTCCGGGAGAACTCCCGCACTATGCATACTAACTAGGACTCGCTCCGTTACTCAACGTAGTAGACGCGCGCAGGCTCCTCTTTCTCTCCCTAGCTGGAAGGAGCCAAGGACTAAGGGTGAACTGCGAAGGGAAGAACTGCCCTTCCAAGGGAGGAGAGAAAAAATAGGAAGAAAAAGGTCTCGAAATCATAAACCACGATAGCCAACCCAATCGGGAGGGATGCCCCTATAAGCTCTGGACACAGGCCAACCCTGGAGGGGTTGGTAGTGGCTGGATAGTTCAGCCTTTGGCCAATAGATGCAGCTAGCAGTAACTCGCACCCTTTAACATGGACCGCTGAAAGAGAACGTTCTCCAAACACCATTTTGGTATTCCCAGGAGATTTAGGAATATTATGCTATGAGAATGCTTATGAAATACCCAGGTCATTAGGAACGTCAACTGCTATAGGTAAATTCAGGAGCAGAAGCGAAGTCAAGGAACGATACGTGTGACACGCAGCAAAAAAATATGGAGATTTTTGAAATAACGCCGGGCAACGAACGTTAAGCTCGTGGAAAAGTTACCCCAACGGTACCAGGTGGATCTTGGGGAATGTCCTCCTCCGTGACATCACAGAAACTGAAGCCTGTCATCGGAGTTTGATTCGAAGCACATGTGAAACAGTGTGTGGCTCGTATAGAGACGGTGGATGTAGTCGCGACTAGTAGGAACTTTCGGTATACACATGTTTAGCTGAGGGCAATTACTTGCGATAAGATATAGCAGGAGGCTGAGTAGGTTGAGTGGGTCGGGAAGGTCGAGGAAGTGGGTGGTGCATGGGTGAGGACATACATAAGAACACATAAAGCATGTAAGCTCAAACGGTGGCAGTCACGGAATCAGAGCCGCGTCTATTTTTAAACAGTTCCCCATTACCCCTGGCAACTATCTTCTACGATAGATCTACCATTATTTTGGTCTAGCCTTGTTTTTCTCCCTCTTCCACGGTACGACCCGGCGGCGGAATCCTTCCTGACCCGCCATCTTACATCTCCTACCCTTTTTTTTCTTTTTTTCACTCCACCTCGCCCATCCCCTCGCCCACGAACCCGTCTCTTGGCGCGCGCTATTCTTTTCTGATTTTATTTGCTTTTATTCGGCTGTAATTGTTGGGGCCAGTCACCACTATCGCCACTGCTGCCAACCTACCATCCACTTCGTGAATGTTTCTCAACCACGCGACCCTTTATAAGATTCCTCCTGCGACTACCCCTAACCCACCTCTGCTCGTTCACCTCCTTCTGGAGACACAACCTATTGGCACCCTCCCTCACGCAGGACTACCTGTCGAGGACACGTCAGGCCAGGATCGGACTCTGTCCTATCTCACTGGTTAGCCTCCGGAAGAGCAAGTACGAAGAAGGTGGCTGCACTGCTTCGCCAGGACGTCCAGGCTCATCCTGGGTCCTGGTCATAGTTGCCTCGTTCGTTAAGCCTAGAATGGAGAAAACGAAGCGAATGCAAATTTCGAGCTGCACGATTTCCCTCGTGAATGGACGCTGGGGAGAGGGGGGGGGGGGTCAGAGTAGAATAGGGGTGTCGCCCGTGAAAATGGGGGGTCGTCGACAGTGTCGAGTGAAAGAGGGCTGGAAAGGAGGATGAGTTTAATTATCGGGTTAAACGTAGCGAGCGCTGATTCTGATGAGAGTTCCGGATTCGAATGCTCGGTACGTGACTGCCACCCTGGCGGGCTAGTTAACTAACTAACAGTCCGGGACAGTGGGCTGTGGCAGTTAGCAGTCGGGATTCGCGATCCGGGGGAGATACGGCACGTATAAACCACCCCGTGCCCACCCGCCCGATGACATTGTTCATACTCGGATTCATATTCAAATTGGCTCCAGCAGGATTATCATTGCGATTATTATAGTTTCGGGCGAGGAGGGGGGGGGAGGGGGGGTGGGGTTCTCGAGTTTCTGCAATTGCGTCGACACGACCCTCTGCGTCGAGAGGGTTGTGGATTTTCGAAACAGCCCCTAGAGGCTGAAAGAGAGATCGGAGAATTTTTTTGTATTATTTTGAGCAGCACGGCAGCACGTGGAAGAGGCTGTAGGAAGTTTTATAAAAATTTTTCAAAGTCTCGGATATAAATATGTATGCTACAAGTATCTCAAGAATAAATCCGTAAAAGGTTTTCTTAATGAGAATTTACGGGTGTAACAATCTGTAGGGATCTTAGGGTGGTTACTGTTGAGGAATAATAGCATAGAGCTCGGCCGTTAATACTGGGGCGATGAAAAACGGATGGAGGTTGAGGGATAAATGTAGCGCGAATCGTACCAATTAAAAATCCAATTAAAGAAACTGGCGGCGGGGTTGTTACGAGCGGGCGTTAAGATTTAAATAAGAACTCATCAAATCAAAATCACTTCCGCCCGATAAAGCCGGCGTTCATTTGTTAACTGTTCTCGCCCCAGTTCAGGAAAAATGCCTGCTAAAAGTGTACCGATTACATTGGACTCCCTTGAAGTTCCTTGTATACAGAATGAGAGAGGGAGAGAGAGAGAGAGAGAGAGAGAGAACATCTCGAGTAGCAGGAATTCCGTTGAACTTCTTTGGTAGAAAACCTATATATATATATATATATACTTTTCTTCTGTCATTAATTCCCTCAGCTCGCCCGTTAGTTTTATCGCTCGTCATTTTTTTAAGTGCAAATGAGTTCCCACTAGGACTTCTTCGCGGGACCTGCTATCCGGTAATATAAGGCTGGGATAGGTAGGAAGGTGGTGGTAGGTGGCGGCGGCGGCGGCGACGGCGACGGCGACGACGTTTCTTCGACAGCAGCGAGACGGGGGCTGAGATCTCTTCCTTTATTTCTTTAATTTAAAAACGGAGCGATTCCACGGGGTGGTTTTCCGGATTAAAAACTCACCCTCTCTCGTGTTCTGCCCGAGGGAGGAAAGAGGAGCTACCCTTCCCGAAGATTCAAGAGCGAGACCAGAGTCAGCGTTTCTCAATCCATATACCGGGTAGCACGAAACAGCGACCCTCGGCAGTACGAGAGGCATGGTTACGGTGGAACGAGGTAAAGACACCGAGGAGGAAGAAAAAGAAGAAAAAAAAAGAATATACAATTCCAAACACAATGAATTCTTGTGAAATTTTACGTATAATCAGAGGTAGGAGCTGCGATCCGTATCAAGAAACGGTATAACTATTGACTGGGAACAGCCGGAATAACGTGTCTACCATAACAGTGCGTCCGTTCGTCTATCCGATCATTAAACAGTATAATTGCCTACATCCTGGCTGCCCTCCCGTTATCCTTTCTACCCATTGGTAGGATTCGTCCTGCCCCCCTCTGCCCTGTCCCACAGTGTGAGAATATCACTTTGCTACTAAATAATACGTATCGGGTAATATAGAGAAGAAAAGTGAAAAATGAAAATCAGCCTGGAAGAGAGGATGGAAAATTGAAGTAATATCACTAGGCGATAAGATTTAATCCGGTAGGCAGACAAGCCTGGGCCAACCCGACAAGGAGGATAAGAAAATGAGCAGATCCAAATGATTACTCGGTATCGATTAACAAAATACCTCGAGGGTTCCTTTCGGTGTTTGCAAAGGATATCGAGGAGCAGAAGTGGGACCTTCGTTATTAGACATTCCTGTGTTACCGATCGGACGGAGGATGGGAGATCGTCTGGGTTCTGGATGCTGGGCATTCGAGTCCCTTCTGTTCTATGCCAGGATGTGGACCGGGTGCCTAATCGGGTGTGAAGGCTCCTTTGTAGCCTCGAGATATTGCGTTGTTTAATTTCGTGCGGGTACTTCCTTTGTTTCGAACGTTTCAATTTAAATCTGGTACCCAGGGCTCGATCGTGGTCCAGCGTGGCTCGAGTTGTGTAGATGCTGCAGGGAGGAGGATAAAAACGGGAAAGAGAGTGACAGAGAGAGAGAGAGAGAGAGAGAGAGAGAGAGAGAGAGAGAGAGAGAGAGAGAGAGAGAGAGAGAGA
>JASANN010000278.1:569697-595365 GCA_031762395.1 Calameuta pygmaea | reverse complement strand
GAGAGAGAGAGAGAGAGAGAGAGAGAGAGAGAGAGAGAGAGAGAGAGAGAGAGAGAGAGAGAGAGAGAGAGAGGCAGTGAGAGAACCAAGAGGGAGAAAAGAGGATCAGGCGCCGATCCGTTATTAATTAGATTGCCGTCCAGCAGGAAAGAGCGGAATGGACCAGAAAGGCCAGATCCGATCGGTTTTCGCTTTCAGGAATTCGAGGCGGCCTCTACTTGCCTGGCTGCTGCCTGGCTGGCTGCCTGCCTACCTCACTGGCTGCCTACGTGGTCGCCGTTGCGGATTAGCCTGGCGAAACTTCGCGAAATTAATTGCCGTTGCAACGAGAACCGCCCAAGGCCAATTTGTAAGTCGGCGAGTTAACTGATCGGGTCCTGAATCAAATGAAGAGAAAGAAAGCTTGAGCGAGGAAGCTGGGAACTTTTGGTCATAACCTATAAGTATGGAGCACGCGTGGCTCGTATGATGAATAGATGTCAGGATGACTATACGTGCGGGTTAAATGAACTTTTAGAGAAATTTTAACTTACTATTCAAAAGGGGAATCCCGAAGAGAGTATAGGGCTTTCTGGAGACAATAGACACGGTTCCGTTCGCCGGGTTCTTAGTTATCTGGGCCTGACGTCGAGTGACGTGACCGGTCAAAAGGAAGGAGCGGGGAATAATAATATAAAAAAATAATTGCTAGCCACGCGGAAAGAGAATAAGGTATGGAATAAAAAAAATGGTGTTAATCAGGCGAGACTATTTCCTTTCTATAAAAATTATTAACGCAGCTGTCCTCCGTAACAGGATCGTCGGCTCGGTGATACTTTATCTCCGACATCCCATGCGATAGGAACCAGAATCGATAACGGGAAGCATCATTGAATCTTTGAAATCGATCGGAAGCTTAAAAATTGTCGTGACTCTCCGGAAGGAAGAACCTTCGGCCCACCGTGCCTACGGTTCCACGGTTCCACGGTTCCACGGTTCTACCATTAAACGATTCTACGATTCTACCTACGCTTGCAATATCAAAACCTATTAAGGTGGATTAAGGCCGGCGTGGCTAATAAATAAAATATAATAAGAATAATAGTGGCAATTTCGTCGAAGTTACCTACCGGAGGAAGCAGGGTATTATAGTGTAACGTAATGCAATCTGTGTATTTGAATACCTAATAGTTTTCAATGCATACATTAAGCCTTAAATGCCTATTACCTCGACAGCGTTCTCATACTATAGAGAGTCGCGAGGATGCTAATTTTAGCCAGGATAAAATTCGAAAGTCTCTTGTTCTCTCTCGCTATATATACACACACGTACAATTACCCCCTGTATACCATTTCCACGTTATATTATGCGACGATAAAGGCTGAGATAAGAAAACTAGATCAGAATAAAAGAATCAGCCGCCATCGATCGTTCCTGTGACTTTTGGTATGACAATTAATTAACATCATTTTGGGATAAATAAATCCTGAGTCTAAGAGACCACCCTGTACATTCGCATCCATTCTTTGTTCGCCGTTACACCCTATAGATACGAGAAATGTTTGTAAGATTGAAAAATTATTATTTAACTTCATACCTGGTGCGTCTGTATGGATCCTTAATGCTTCCAGACCTCCTTCGAAACTTGAGGACTCATCCTGCTCCCACGTCCTACGTGCGCTTCTCCTTTGACGTTCTTCGAGATTTCTAAAACAAAAAATTTAATAAGAAACCAACGACTCCCTTAAGAGGAATGGCGAAACTAATTCATCCTGCGGGAGTTGCAGAAGGGAGTGGTGAACCGAAGAGCGTGATTCATATCGAGCCAAGTGAATTCTAAGGCGTCGATATGAGACGGGTAATCCGGCGTAATGAACCTCTCAAGACTGTCAGAGTGGCGTCAAATATTTATTTGGTCGCGACGTCGCCATTAACGACGCCTGTTCGCTTTTCGGATGAGACGTCATCTTCGTGAAATGCTCTAATATATCGTAGGGATTAGGCACACTGGAACGAATAAGAAAAAGATAATGTATCCGTGAGCGAGCACGTAATACGACACGGTTTAATTGCCTAAAATTATTTGAACCCTGTCAGCGTGTCGCGGCGGTTAAATATATTATTGTGTTTGGCGTTACGTTGAGTAGAAGATAAATTCGCGACGCCTTTCACCCGTGTCTAAATATTTAGCACTAACACGCGATTTAACATGCGAGACATGAAAATTCGTACCAGCACGAAAACTCTGCTTCGTTGTTGTTGTGTTCCTCGCATGATGCTCCGCAGGTAGAGATAAGGGGACGTCATTGAAAACTGCATCGTATCCTTCGTTCAATCGGGGATGGACACTTTGAATGTCTATAACGTTTTGATCCTCCTGATATGGCGACGGTACAGTATTTCATTTTCACCAAGCGAACAAGCCAACGATACTCCTCTCTGCGTGTCATTGATCTGATGATTTATTCCTCGCTAAACGCGACGCGATAATGTCGTATTGGCATGAGACACGTCGAGTTTACACCGGCTTAGGCTGGCACGCGTGGTACGCGGCGTTCCTCAGAGATGGCGCCACCTCCACTGACAACGAGACTCAAGAGAAACTCGACTCCGAGCCACCCGAAGCTCATTTAAATCGATCTACGAGACAAATATTTTGTTTGTGTCCCTCCCTCTCCCCCCCTACTTAGCTTACTACATTTTTCGAAATCCTAAAAAATTCTTTTTCAGCATTTAACAAGATCACGCCACTTTGTTCAGGCAATAACGACTTTTTTTTTGCGTAGAAACAAATGACGCGGGAAACAGTATATTGCGGCGGTAAATAATAAACTCGTATGCTCGTACAGAAATAATAAATGAATGTAATAACAAAGAGGCACATATAACGAAAGAAAAAAGATTAAATTACCACAACAATCATTCGGCAATAATATAAATACTCCCGTGAGAGCTGATTATTCGTGCGCCATCGATAGACATGTAATTCTTCTCTTCCATATAGAAGACACGTAGCTTTATAAGAGGCTCAGGAAGATTGGCTCGTTTCCTCGTTCAGATGCCTTAACTGTAGACAGTCGTAGCAAGCAGATGTACGCAGTGATCGTAAAGGTTAACGCGCACGATCGAGTCGCCAAGATCGCTTAGAAATAACTATGGTGGACTAAGTACAGCCATTTATGGCCTAGGAATATCCGAATACTAGGCAGGACTATCTGGCACGTATCGGGTACGTGCTGGAGTGCATCTTCAATGACAATAACGGACCTTCCTTGCATTGCTTCTCTTTATTTTCATTCTCTCTCTCTCTCTCTCTCTCTGCTCCTCTTACACACTCATTCTCCATGCCGATCCCCGCGCACAGCCCGCAACAGGGCAGCGCGCATCCCTCTGGCCCCCCCCCCCCATTCACGGGGAAGGGTGCGAGGAAACTGGTTTAAATATTTTCTGGGCACGTGTTTTACATAGGCAGATATATACCCACTCCTAAGACCTGGACGAATATAAGTCCTCGACTCTATCTCGGGTCACATCTCGCCGGTGATCTTCTTCAGTTCTCGTTTCTTCTTTCTTTCGTACCTTCGGCATTGTCTACTCGCTCCGCTCCGCTCATTCTAGCCGAGATCCAGTGTCTCCCTTCCTCCCACTTTACACCCTCGCTCATTCCAGCCAACTTCTCGAAAGGGGGAACCTCGGAAGTATCAACCAGCAACTATCTCCTGCCAGAATAAATAAATACCTTTGACTGTAGTATCGAGGAAGAAATATAAATGGCGGCAGACATATATGCCGAGCATATCGATCACAGAGTAGCGACATAGAAGGGGCTATGGAAATAATTAGAATTAATTTAGGAGGTACGTTAAATCTAGGCAAGTGGGGACCCTCGAACAGGAATAACTAACTGGTTCTGATTAGTCTTAATGTGTTAATTAGGGAAGATTGCTGTCTGGCCTCTCCTTAACTTCGCCATCAGTGTCCGTGTCGAAATGGCCGGGAGATGGCGGGTCAGTCTTGGCCATGGACAGGAGTTCACCGAGTATCATATTTTACCGGCGGATACCAGCGCACACGCGCTCACGTATAACTAGCCCTGCTCACAGACCTTAGCGCATCAACATCACACGCACACCGCTCCAACATCTCGCCGATCATTAATCACTATTATCTCGGGGTAATTTTTCTTCGATATAATTTCGTCTGTTTACCCCCGCGTTGGCGCAACTATACTCTGCCGAGCCGATCAGGCTTCTCGGTTCCACAAGGGCGCATCTTCATACTACGTTATACTACATACATAGTAGTACAAAGAATTTTGCTGCTTCCACTTCTCCACACAGACTTTATATTCTTATGCCATCCCTCTACCCCCAACCTCCTCCTATACGTATACCCATGTGTACCTTGACTTTGGCATATATCAATGTACGTGCTCACTTTTTGCCTGGCTATTGTAGCTGGCTGTGAAAATTCTAAACTACCGGAAGTTACGGTAGCGAGACGTACGAGAGTATATATATATATATACCGTACACATAGAAATAGCTGTAGCAGTGTTAGCCAGTAGGGGGATAGAGAATAAACTCGTAGAATTTTGTGAGTAGACTCGTGCCTGACTGGATTAAGCATTCCGTGAGTTTCGAGATGGAAATGTGATTAATGTTCGATGGGCTATCTGCGAGGATGAAGGCATTTCGAATATTCGCGTAGATAAAGAATTTTGCTGAGACGTGAGCAGCCAGGAGGAGGGAGAACGAGGGACGATAAAAAGAAAAAAAAAAAGTGGAGGGAATAGCGGAGAAAATAAAAAGAAAAACACACAACAGGGAGAGGGTGTAGAGAGCGGGGGGTGGCGGGGGGGGGGGATCTTGGAAGCACTCAGCGGTATTACCGGTACTCGTGAGTCCACTGTTATAATTCATACTATCTCTGACTCTCCATTCTATCCCATTAATCATACGGATAAATTAGACAGCTACAAAATTCTGATACCTGTATCTCAAACGCTGAATAGATTAACGTAAATTAAGAATCGTCCTCGGGTTACGGAACCGAGCAAAATCGAATGAGGATCGGCCACGCTTACTGTACTGTACGTAGTACTGGTATTTACATACTATCGATTGGATCGACTACGTCAGTCGAGACTGTCAGAAACAGTATGACTGGGCGTGTGGGAATTTACGAGGATTATTACAGGAGCGCCCTTACGATACTCGGTTCATGAGGTTACTAGGTAAAACATTAATGCATGTAGTAGCACTCGCAAGCCAAGTATCTATTTACACGGCTATAATGTGCCTATCAAAACGGTAAAAGCCATTCTGGGCTCTGACGTTCGCCTTTGAGCGCAATACGTATGGGCTAGGAGCGCCGTTATTATTGCCGAACTCGAAGTAACGATAACTTTCAGCTACTGTGCAATAACGAGTATCTACTTTTGTTGTTGTCGTTGTTCTTATAATTTTGGCACTTACGGTAGCGTCCGAGGGGAGGGTTTTTTTTTTTTCAATTGGGGAATAGTCGAAGCGTCACTGGAACCGGACACCTGTCCTAAAATTCTCTTTGGATACATAGGGGGGTGTCCGATGGGATAACGATTAAGCATGCGAGTGTCTCGTAGCGAATGTAAATTTATGCACGGAAGACAGTGAATCTTAACTAGCGATAAGTGATCGGTAGAGTGGTACGAGAGCTGGATATGTATGGGAGAGAGAGAGAGAGAGAGAGAGAGGGGGGTGGGTGGATGAAGCGGGGAGGAGAAGTTTGAGGTAGGAAAAAAGGAATCACGACTGGCATATTAGCTGTGAGATATTGAATAACCAAAATGATTAATCACGCAGGTCCCAGAGCTAAGAAGGAGAAGAAGAAGGAAGGAGACAGACCTCCTTCAGGTATATCCGAACATCGTGAACGTCTTGGAGACTCGAGACCTGGTGAGTAGTCGAGTAGGATGAGAGCTAGGTGTGTATTCGGGTTAAGGGTCCATCCATAGCCCATCTCTTTCTCACTGGGTCTATCTTTGCTGGACCAACTTCTTTACCATTCCATCCAGCATCCAGGGACTTCAATACCACTACCATTTCTATTCCTAGTTCTATTTCTAGTTTCTATTCCCTTAACCCAGAGGCACTGCTAACTATCCTGCGCGCCCACCGGAGAGATCCTGTAGATCTACGGACGAGATGATGATCACTCGAGGAACGGGTATAAATCACCTAAGAGAAGTGTCATCCTAGTCCTCATCCACGAGTTCCTCCTCCTGGGCTACCGACCGCCGTCCTTCTTCTTCTTCTTCGTCTTCGTCTTTAGACATTCCTTCATCCGACTGCCACTCTTCTTGACATTATGGAGCGCGGACGCGACCAATAACAAATGAATCCTATCGGCGCGATAGGCGATAGGCCGTTTCGATTCCAGGGATACTCTACTCCAGATTGTCCGAAGCTTCGCTCCAGGGACACCAAGGACGGAGGCTCCTTCGTGCGATGGGAATCATTTGAAAGGATGATCGCGAGGAGGTGCAGCTTCTCTTTTGGACCGTGGATCCGATGAAGAAGGAGGAGGCTGATCTCTTCTGTTCTTATAGGAAGATCTTGAGGGAGCCGGCGGGCGGGAGGTGTTCTTAATTAATCATTTATATTCAATAACGACTAGAGAAGGTAATGCTTCAGCGATGATTCTCAGGTTTATTTCTTCGGCGAGGTGGTATTGATAATTAAGAGGTGGGCACAGGATTCTAAGGATCTCCGATGTGCCTGGACCGAGATCCGGAGTCTGTAAGTCGTTCGGAGTCGTTGAAATTCTATCTGAAGATTCCCGAGCCGATTCGAAAGAAGGAAACAATTGTCATTCTTAATGAAATAGAAAGGAGCTTCGAACGTAACTCTTTTCCATCCTGATTCTTCAACGTTTCCTTCCTATAGCCGATGCTAATCTAACTTTAATACCATGTTGCAGCCTCGGTAAGTTCGGTGCCACCCCGTAGAGAGGACGGCACGATTCCAGTGTAGAGACAAGAAAGTTTAAAGAAGGGGAGTCTCGCTAGTCCGAACTCCAAAGTCCGAGCCTCTACAACTGTAAAGTCACGGAGTGACCAGTAAAATCTTCGCTAATTATCATCATTTATAATTGCCCCCACCTTCCACCCCGAACATTGGTTAGCGGCCCAACGTCTCTCCACCTCCGTCTCTCCCACTTGAACCCAAGGAACTCCCCACCTCCCCACCTGACAACCAGACAACCAGACAACCAGAATAGTAAGAAGGAAGCACGTACGTACTGCGAGGCTAAGAAGACGAAGAAGAAGAGGAAGTGTAATGTTGGCAACGTAAGAGAAGGCAAAGTTGTATTACGAGAAGGAATTAAAAAAGGGAATAATAGAAGTAAAAGAATGAAAGGAAGAAGATAGGCAGGGAGAGAAGGAACGAGGCGCAGCCAAGAGTCCCTTAAAGACAGGACGGGCGAAGAGGGGAGGAGAGGAGAGGGGAGGAGAGAGCCGCGCGCGGTTTAATATTTCAAATAAATGCGTGCATTAGCGCGCTATCTTACTGTGATCCCGTGTTGACTATTAACAACGCTCGGGCGCAGCCACTATTATGACTTATCTGACCAGACTCTTGCTACAATACTGCCCTCTCCCTAACCTTATAAGCGCGCAACCTTAATGCGACATCATTAAACAATACAGGCTCTTCTGTCCTCCGTTTTACTTCTCTCTCTGGCTCTGCCTCTCTTACTTGGATTCCGTGTGTACGACTGCTGGTCACAAGGAGAAAGTCCGTATGGCCTTCTTCGATCGCAACAACTGGCTACTATTCTTGGTAACAACTGGAATCAAGAATATTCTTCGAGTTTCACGAAGCTAATCGGTCAACTAGCACGAATTCTGTGTCTGATGTCTCGAAGGACATTCTTACTTGCTTCTGTCTTCGATCCGCTCCGATTCAATAGGTAGAGCGCTGGATTGGTAAGACTCAGGGGCAGTCAGGAGACTCGAGCCCCCATTATGAGCGGCTCATTAGACAGAAACATTTTCCCGGACACCCGGTAGCGTGTTAATGACTGATGACCGGCGAACGCGCGCTCCCAAAACGTGACGGATCTACGGACCGGAGCACTTTCTTCTTTTTCATTTTTCACTCTTTCCTTCTTTTTCTTTTTTTTTTCTTAATATTTTATTTCGAGCTACCTGGAGGAGGTATTTTCTTTAGTTTATTTTCTTTCCTTTTTTTTTCTCTCTTTCGTAGTCCTTCCCTACTACTTGCTCTTTCAACCTCATCCTTCTTGGATCTTATCGGCGGCTGTCGCCTCTTATTAATGAGCCGCAGATAAATTCGGGGACGTAACACGGGTCCGCTACTCTGACACTACGGTATGGGAGGCCAGTTGCTAGAAGATTCTGCTTTTATTTTTCATCTTTCTCTTTTAATTCTTCCATTTAAACGAGTACGCGAACTTTTTTTCTTTTTTCACTACGTTCGGGTTCAGCCTTCCTGGTAGAGCGACTTATTATAATTTTGTGGACGACCTCAGGACATGTTGATGGTTTCATTAATAATTGCAACGGAATACCAGGATTGATCTCTTGACTTTATTATTACGATTGCATCAATACGACTGATCCTTGGACAAGAGGGCAATCACACCTTCCCGCTGTTGGCGACATGGACATGGACATCCTACGTACTCATTTGATCTAACGTTTCTTTCGCTCCAGGTAGAACCCAACGTCAATGGCAATAACAATCGCTGCGATAGTAACAATAAGAGAGCGAGGAGCCATTTGGAAGAGAATCCAGACTCCTCTCGAGTTCATCTTTATTCCTTCTCTTGAATTTTCCTCTCTCTCTCTCTCTCTCTCTCTCTCTCGCTCTCCCCCGGTAAGATTCCCCGATGGATGCGAGGACCGCACCCTTTGGGCAAAGGGGGCCCACCTTGCCCCCTTGAAAAAATACCACACCCCCTGCCGAGAACGGGCCCCCCTCTCCTAATATATATTTAATCAGGCCCATACTCGAACGCACACCCACCCCGTACAAGTCCAAGTGAACCAACACACATTCGTCTCGTAACATTAAGCCGACACCCACACGCTCGTGGGAGATCGTGTGTGCGCGTGCGCGCGCCCGCGAGCACACTAGAGTGGATTCGAACACCTTTTTTGAATCAGAGGGTCAAGCGACTCAGCCGTAGATCATCTTAATGCCTCCATTGTTGTTTTAGGACGCTCGCGACTATACGGGGTGTCCCGGAGGAACGAGGAGCGTCGCTCGCGCTCCAACGTCAATTTAAAAAGTTCATTTGTCAACCCTGTTGGCTCGGCGGGCGTGTCTCGATTTTAAGGATCTTCGAGGTCTAGATCACTTTGCGCGATCTAGGTGCGCAAACGTCTGGCCCGAGTCGAATGATTATTTTGAACGCAAGGAATATCGGTGCCTCGGTTAACTACCCGAAGAAGACTTTCATCGGGACTCTCCGTCTGGCGGCATTCTCGATGAGGTCTCAGGACGGACGCCGATGGGGCCTCGTTCGGGGCCTCACGGACAACAGGAAAGGCCACTCTTAGTCGGCTTGTTTCGTCCCGCACTGTAAATCGAAAAGTAATTCCGGGACGTATCCCTAGCCAATGGGGAAGGTACGAGGACAGCGAAAAGAGGGAGTTGCTAGGTGGAAAGAGTCGAAAGAGTTACGGCCGACACGAATCGCGAATTACCAAAGGAGCGAGGAGGGCATCTTGGCTAAGATGGAGGGAATATCGGGGCCCTGAGGCCCTGCGTGGTACCACACCGGTCCCATAGGGGAATCCTGGTTAAGCGGGTGAGTGCTCGATGTGGTGACATCGGAAAGTACTTCTCGATCGCGATCGCGATTCTCAGGTGATCGAACTCGATTCCACCATTCGAAATACCATCGCATAGAAATACGCCTTTAGCCCCCCATACTTTGCGAATACCCTGTTAAACCATAACGGCGGGACGCCGCTTCGTTTATACGTATATATTTATTTCCTCTTACGTTACATCCTATCTCTATCCTTCTCTTCCTTTTACCATCTTACATGCTTTGCCTTGCGGTTCCTCTGCCACTTTTTACACACACCTATGGTATCCCGTATAGCCAAGCGTCTATATATGTATACATATATATACACTACGGAAATTCAGTTATGGTGCCTTTTCTAGAATTTAATTAACACCGACGCTCGAACGATCTAATTGCGATCCAATTAGCTCTTCTTAACGTTCCTTGGTACTCCGGTACCTTTGGGATCTAGTTTAAAGAACCTCGAAAGAAAGTACTAGATCTGTCGATAGATCCGTCGATCATTGAACAAGGCAACACCACAGGAAACACCGAGCACTGCTGGCTCGTGCTCGCCCCGAGCTACGTGGCATTATGGATAACGTCTACGGGGTGTCCCTTAAAGTTTACATAAGAGACACACGCAAATTGGACATAGTTGCTATTATTATTGATAAAACATGGAATATACCAGATCCACCCATCCTACTTCCCGTGATAACAGACCAGAGGGTGTCTCGTAAATAACGCTCTACTATTCTTCTATCTCTTTTCCTTTTTCAATCGCTCGGGAAGTTTATTACTCGTGGTATTCGAGCTTTCGGAAGATTCAATCTTTTCTTCGGGTCCACACTGTATACAGGGGTATATACTGTGATTTTTTTTTGTTGGTTTGGTAACGCGTTAGAATCTCGGGGCAGCGTTTCTTCTTGTGGTATCGCCACGTAGGAGGACTACGGTTTAAATAAAACGAGGACCAATCGTAATAATAACGCAAGGAGGAGCAACAGAGGGGAAGCAGGAGGCGAAGGAGGAAGAAGAGGAAGAAAGAAGAAGAAAAAGGACAAAGAGGAGAAAAAAGAAGAAACATGTAAGAATCAGAGCCACGGACTAATCCGGCTGTAGATCTGATCTCGCATCAATAACCTTAATAAACCAACAACCACTCATGCTCGGGTAACACATGCGGACACGATATCGGGGCCCTTTCGGGGTCCTATGGACTCCAATGGGTTCTTATGAGGCCCCTCCCCGCCCCACCCCACCCTCGTCCTCCTTGCCCTCTTCCCCTCCACCACCCACCCTTCTTCTGGCTCCATCGCCCTCGGGGCCCTCGTACCATAACCATTTGAGATGCTATTTAACCCGCGACCTTAACCTTTCTTTTATTTCGTATCCTCTTAATTCAAACCGTTTAATCTATTTCTATCGGTGCTTGAAGGATTTTCGCAATAGCTATCTCTTCTTGATCTTCTTCCTGGGCCTTTATACCCACAGCCCTTAAACATTCGGATAACTTCATCTCGCGAGGGATGCTGCGCTATTCGCCTTTCGGAATCTTTCTCTCAATTTCATCCCTCGTTTCGAAGTGGCCTTTCTCCGTCTCGCTCTCTCTCTCTCTCTCTCTTTCTCTCTGTCTCTACCCTTCCGACCTTCTCAGGCTATACACCGATTCTTCTTACCCTTGTAAGCTCGTAGCTTCTGGGTTTCTCCGTTCTGCACCCTTCCGGTTTTTCACCCTTCCGCGGTTAAACCCTTATACCACTTGTTACTCTAATTAAAACATTACCGAAGGGTTATTTTGCCCGGTTAAATATTCATGATCCTGACACGGGCTTACAATAGTAGGAGGGTTCGTCTTCCACCGTCTCCCGGCTTCGTTTGCTACTCGTTTCCATTACTTTTAGCACGCCCAGTATATCGGTGGTGAATTTCGTGCTGTGGGGTGTTATATATGGAGAACAACATAAACTTGGCTCGTAACGACGTTTGCTATAGGGATTTCTCTGCACTGCTCCTTTCGTCATGTTTCATTCTTACTTTTTTTCTTTCCTCCACTATACTCGCTCTTTCCACTTTCTCGGCTCGCCCTTCGCCCATGCGAATGGAGACCAGGAAAGAATAAAGAGAGAAAAGAGAAAAAGCAATGCTCGGCCATATGCGCGCCTATAGGAGAACCGTACCGGAGTCCGACACCTCCAAACTGTTAAACCACCCATGTGTCTTTTTCTTTGCATTTTTTGGCTTTTGCCCGCTCGGTTCGCTTGGTTAATTAGATTTTGATGGCCGGCGCGAGCATTTGCATCCTTTATTTGCGGCGCGAGAACTTCCCTGCCTTCCCTACCTTCCCTACCTTCCCTACCTTGCCTCGCCACTCTCGCAGATATCCTATTGACCTTTTATTCTGAATTTTTGTTTTTCCTCTCCACGGGGAAGAGACGTTTAGGCCTCGGACGCTTAACTCGAAAGCGATTTAGCTGCGTAGAGGGCAAGTGTCAACAAGCTGGCAACGCCAAGTATCTACATACTCGGACCTGTATAGCAAATACATAACGAAAGTACCTGTATTATTCGTAGCTATTGCCCGTGCACAATCATTTCACAGATTTTACAGCCCACCACCCACAACCTTCAACCCTTTCCTGCACTTCATCACCCTTTTATCGCTTTCCGCGACGAGCCCGTTGCTTCCTTCGGAGACTCCAAATATTTCGCCACCTTCCTCGAGCCTCCCTGATGCCTGTGGACCAGCATCCAGGATACTCAGAATCCGCGATCTCTTACTCTTGCTGGAACAGAGAATAGATCGAACGGGGGAGAATGGAAGATGGGCAGAGCGTAGCCGCGTCAGGGCAAACGTCAAAACACACTTGATCCATATAAAAGAGCAGCTCGAGGAGGAAGAAGGAGGACGGATGGATGGACGCACGCACATGGACACGTCGACGGATTCCTATGGAGCAACCAATGACTGGAATGACTTGCACTCGATGTCGAATCGTGGAGATCCCTCTCCGTCTCTCGTGTCTCTCTTTCAGCGCGAGAGAAAGGGAGAGATCGTGCTCTACCTCATTCGGGCAGGTTCCCTCACCAAAGGAGGCGCAGGCTTAATTTAATTAATTCCATGCGCCATCTTGACAAGTGTGCCCGTACGCGCATCCACAGAATAATTTTCATACTCATCCAACTCTTCCACCTCTTCTCTCTCTCTCTCTCTCTCTATCCTCCTCTCCCTCTTAACGGACTTGGCTCGAGCGTTTCTTCGGTTATCAGATCCCCGATTCATACTCGTCAACTGGTCGTGTGCAAAAAAAAAACATTTATCCGCTCACATCACACGGGGGTCATTTGTCTTTTTGATGTTGCAGCATATCTGATTCGTTAATTGCGAGAGTTTGCGTGCTATCGCAGACTTTTCTAGGGTGGGCATTTCGGATTGGGGACGAAGACAGGCGGACTCTGATACGAGAAACTCGTGTTAACTTTAGTGTTGCTGTTATTGCAGTTTAATCTGCAGAATAGTTCTTGAGGGTTAACCTTGCTGCTACACGTTACTTGTATTTACTATGGGGAATATTTAGTTGCGACGAAGATCACCCTTGTGCACCATGTGTATCCTATAGTAAGCAGCCCTAGACTAGCTGGATGATCGCTAGGGGGAGTAGGAGACGGAGGAACAGTGAAAAGTCAAAGGTTACTCACCTTTTTGCGAGCTGAGAAAGGCTGATAGTCAGAGAAAGAGAAGGAGAGAAGGATAAGAGGAATGAGAATTGATGCAAGATGCCCGGGAAAAAATTGTAACCGACATTTAAGCGGGCAGCCTTAACGATTGATTTATGGGTAATTGAGACCTAAAAGCAAGGAAAGCACAAAGCGTGGCTGGCAAGGATTGAGGCCCTAACGATCGGTGAGGCCCAGGAGAGCTCAGGGAAGAATCCAGGGCCGTATAGGAATCTCGCGTCGATTACGATCTTTATTGGGACGTGTCGTGGCCTCGGGGGGTATTTAGTCCCTAATTTCCGATCAATCAAATTTTGAAAAATAAAATAAATCACCGCGTTCCGCTGTTGTGGGCGGTCGGGCCACCGCTAACTAGGGGCACAATGCTGGGCATTAGAGATTTTCGAGGTAAGGTTCGTCAGTTCGGGGCCTCGTGAGGTGGGTCCATAAGGGGTCCCCGGGCCGAGCCCGTATGGAACAGAGAAACGAAAGCGCAAGAGTTAGAGTAAGAAGCAAGAGCGAGCTGATGCCAGTGCCAAGGAGAGTCGATCTCATAGCAGGAGCATCCGAGGGAGGAGGTGAGGAGGGCAAAGAGAGAGAGACAGAGAGTGTGTGTAAGATACAAGATGAAAGATAACCTCTCTTCATTGGGAGTGGAGAAATAGAAAACGAAGAATAGCTCTTACTCGATGCTCAGGGAATGAGGAGAGAGTGAGGCAGATCCCAGCCGTCGATAACTAACTCGGCGTGATCACTGAAAAATGGCTGTCAAACATTCTTGTCCTTTTAACTCGCGAGGGCACCCCACCCACACGGTCCTCTCGATACATCCGAGAGGTGCCCGCCGCTAAGACTAATGGTCCACGGACGTGTCGGCTGCCCTCCTTAAGGGCTGGATTGCTAATTTTTTATGCCCCCGACTCACTGAACTCATCAGAACGTCAACCCCTCCTAATTCGCATCTCCTTGAAAACTGGTCCGTTGCTGTTCTCTGCCGGAGCCCTTGGACCCCTTTCGGAACTTCCGGTATCTTGGATAAAATTTCTCCAGTCTAACGGATGATTTTCCAGGCGCCCCGTCGCACTCGTTGAGTCGCCCCTGGTCTTTCTCGGCGGTCACGAACTCACCCCAGCCGGGAATTGTTTACCCTTTTTCTTTTCTTTTTTCGACAGTTTTCATGCCGGGAGAATGTACGGGAGTCCAGAGGGTAGGTGGGACAGGCCCTTACCACTGTCAGCCCCCCTTAACTTCACGCACGTCTCCACCTAGTGCAACGGCGCACCCTCCCGCCCGGAATAGGTTCGTGTAGGCAGAAACCTACACAGGAGCGTAAACGGTTAAAGTCACTGGCAGCCACCAGGCAGGATTATGGACGAGCTCGCGTTAGACTGTTAGAGGGAAGAATTGCCAGGCTGCAAGGGTTGCTGCTGCTATATTTATTTATTTTTCTCTAGCACCTTCCCCATCCCTCATCTCGTTCTAAGCTCCCAGTCCCTAAGCTCTTGTCCTCAGTTCTCAGTGCCACCCTTAACGACCGATATAAATTTTTCTATAAACGACCCCTTCGCCGTGGCACTAGACGCGCTTCTTCTAACCTTTACTCACCCTTCGACAACGATTAATGAACTCGTTTAAATCCACTCGTTCGATTTTCCTCCCTCTTTGCAAATGGAACTCGCGAGTTACCCTAGACAACAATCCTGCGCGGAGCACTGTTCTTCCTGAAGAAACGGAAGTGACCGACGATACCGTTCAATCAGAAATAATTGAGTCCACGGAGAAGCAGGGTCTCGGGTAAGAAGGTACATACAGGTCCGTCGCATAAAGCCAGCTAATACGTCATCGCATAGCCGAGGTTTGAGCTCCTCTCTCAAGAGAGAAGGATGCGAGAAGGATGAGAGCAAAGGAGTAGAAGGGAAGCGAAAGCGCCAAGGAGAAGAGCTGCTCGGTCCCGCGTGTTGCCCGGGGGTGCCAACCGCAGGATAATAATTTTATAATTGGGGGAATTACTCTGGCTCGCCGTGGTACAGTCTAGTAACGTAGCGTGGGAGGCCTCACGGACATTGTTTCGTATAGCTCGTAGGGCCCGTTCATCTCCGATGGGCCTGTATCTCTTGGGTCCAGCCAGTGGGTGAGATATGGCCGCATAATCATCGAATCATTATCTCGAATACCTTCGGTTCTATGCCCGGACGAATTATGAAATTACGCGGTACTCGTTAAAACATTATGAGCACTTTATCAAAAAGGGATAGCTTTGCCCTCAGATATAGTCTATTCCTGCTTTCTACGATATTAATGTCTGACCATTTAAATACGGGATGCCTTATCCGCACTTTATCTAACTCTCGGACCACTTTATTCGCACAAATCACAATGAACTGGAAGCATCATCGCCATCGGCTATATTAGACGGAAATTATGAAGTTTTCATTATACTCTCAGAAGTATCTAAAGATGATCCCTGTGCACGTCTGCTATGCCTTGATCCGGTTGGATCTTCTCCTCTGTGTAGGGACTGTACGATCGACGGTCGTTATCCCGAATAATTACCTGGTAACCTTCGAACCTCGCGCTCTATCTATATTGGAACAAAGAGGCACACAGTTATTTCGCCTTCGAGAATTTCTCTATGGATCGTTCGCGTTAACTTCGATTACCCGGGACAGGATATAGAGGCGAGTCTCCATATCGAAAATCGTGCCAATAGGATTTCTCATTGTGAAACTTCATATCTTTCGATCACAGTTCGGAGTTGAGTCGCGCATTTACAGTTTTCGAAATTCACGTAATTATTGTGAAAGGACAATTCTCAAATGAGTATTAATATCCACGGGTTATATTGGACAGTCAAAGTAGAAAGATGCTGATTGTCTCGGACAAAGAAATATCAGAGTTATATTCGAGATCCGTAAGTAAGGTCATTGGCTAGTGCTTCGAAATCGAAATAATGAGGCATCGCCAGCCGGGCCTAGTCATTCGATCATTGGATCACGTGCCACTGCGGTCGCAATCATTTCCTATTATTATCGATCGGCCTGCCTTCCGATATTACTCGATGACTTACAATGAGTCCCTGGGCCTGAGTAGAAGGATCGACTTCCTTCGAAATCATTTCGATCGAATCAAATTTACCACTCTGCGAATAAAACTTTAATATCATATTCTATTCGAGCCATCCGTTTAGGGATGGTAACTCGTTACGTAGTAGCTATATATATACATATACATATGTACTTTTGAAATTGAAATCCCAGACTAACGAAGATACATGGCAAATGAAATTCTTGGGATATTTCTAATCGATGAGAAAAGTCATCTCTTCGAACGGTACTCTTCGCAGCATCCCTTGCTCCTGGAAACGCTTATGAGTTAAGAAACTTCTTGGGAATGGACCACGCCTTGAACATCCCTACAGTATTTCCGTCTTTCCCTGATTATTAGTAAAGTTCCCCAGACCGCGGTATTCGCCCTTAATTACATCTTATTTCTCGCGTCTTCGCCATTACTACCGAGTGGCCCCACCAAACTCGTCCGCTCTGCCAAAAGGTCAAGAGGTCATGATACAGTTTCCATTTAACTCGGAATCCTAATTGCTAATGAATAAACGAATGGATGGGAAGATGCTGGAGGCTCCAGAAGGCATATAAGGGATCCTACTCACCTCCGGCCCTCCAACCACTGTTCTTCTGCTTTCGCTTTTTCTTCCTTCTCTTTCGCTTTCATTTTTCCTCCATATCTTTATTGCACCTCGAGGCTTCGCTTCTCGCTGATTTGAATTTGAACGGCCCTCCCATTATAGGGCTTATACTATCATCGAGTCACTGTCCATTTCTGCTCGTTAGTAGGTACTGCCTAGTAGTGACTGTGTGCCTTAGAGCCTTAGAGCCTTGGAGCCTGACTGGCTGACTGGCTGACTGTCAGCCACATACTGTTCTATCCCAGCGCCTACATTACGTGCCTTCAGCTACACGTGTATGGTCCACGTGTGAAAGATGGTCCCTGCTCGCCATTAGCTATAACGCGACGTTCCTTTAGACAGGATCGTGAATCACGTAGTTTATCGCGAACTTGCGGATCTGCCTTGAGACGCGGACCCAAGGATTCATAAGAATTTAGTAATAATTGCCTCAAGGTAGATTTTAGCAGTAATAGTAGGATTTTTGAGGTATGACATTATCGCATGGGACAGCATAGTCGTTTGTGCGCGAGGAAGCAAATTGCATAACACAACGTGGCATATCGCATGTTAGAAGAAAATGTGTATTCAGATTATTGGTATCAGGTTGGATATAGAGACTGTCATAATGCGGACGAGCCATCAGCTGCATGCACAGACAATCTTGTTATATTAATACCATGGCGCATCGATAGTCCGGTATAGAGTCAGTTTCACCTAGAATTAACGTGCCTCCGAATCATCGATTTTATACTTATCATTATCAGCTATCTGAAAGAGAGAACGCTGATATCAGCCTCCGGTACCAGCAAGATCATCTCGCGAACGTCCTGTGCCTGAAAAGTAAGCCATTTGCCATGATGCTCTTATCTCACAGCCAACCTCAGATCTCTACCACTTCAAATTACCTACTTGAGAAAATTTTGCTCCGATAAGAGATATACCTATGCAACGCTGTAATCTTCCTCGGATAATAAAATACTCGTGAACTGTGATCAACCAAGTTGATCCAGATGACAGCTGTCAATAGTCCATTTGAACTGGATAAGCCTGTACGCAGGTATACCCAGTGTGTGTAGCAGGATATGTCGTACAGACCCCCCCCCCCCCCTACCTAGGTAGACGTACGCTAGGCTGCTCAGAAAAATCCGACGAGTACTAATTATTCGCTAAAGACCGTAATTAATGCGTATCGAAAAGCAGCGGGTGAGCGCGAGCTCGCGCATTGTCAGAAATCCCGTGGAGGATGTGGGACGAGGGTTGGCACAGGGTGCGCCAGCTTTGTCGGCGAAGCGGCTGTTATAAAGGGCAGCAAAAAATTCTCGAGCCAAAGGGTGCCCCTGCTTTTGATTTGAGCGCAACTCCCTTGAACGAATGAATGGGCCCGAACGAGGGAGGATGTGCGAGGAGCGCTTTCTTTCAGCTACCTAGAACTATGAGTACGAGTATAGGAGTAACGTAGGGCCCAGACCGCCTGTGCCTACAGCCTCTACAGGGTTCTCCTCCAATCCCTTCCATTACCACGCGCCACCCTTTTGTACCGACAGACCGAAATTAGCTGCCTTCAGCTATCACTTTGTTTTCCTCTGCAACCGCGACCCGTAGAGAAAAAAAAAAAACTACTTATTACGCTAATTATACGCGCTTGAGGGACACCCGGTAGCTGCTGGGTACCATTAAGCGCCCAACTGTTTAACCAGCACTGTCATGAGATTTACAATATCACAGGATCGGATTACCGTTTCGAGCTGGGAATTAAATGGGAAACAATTATTAGAATCGAATGTATTATTCTTGGTAATTTTTTTTTTTAATCTCTATCGTCTCTGTGCTATTGACGATTATTCTTTTTTTTAGCTCATTCTAATTTATACGGGGTGCAGCACGCTTTATGGATGCTACATTAACCACTCGGGCAAGTACTATCCGTAGCACGCACTATAGGCAACGATGTACAAGTACGTATCGGAGTACCTGGACCAAGTGAGCGAAGCTGCAGATGTAGTCTTTGTAATGCTAATGTATAGTTTGTTGAGGCAGTGGGAGGGTGGAACGAAGAGTGAGGATAAATTCCTGGTCCTCTCCCTGGAGTCGAACCCTGATCCAGATGCTGCCCGGTGTGGTCCGCCGTGAGCGCATAGCGACACTAAATTACATGCATGCCTATTCGTTGACATAAATCTAACGGGTGTGACGAAAGTTCTCCGCCCTCTTTGCCTTCGGAATGAGATCGAGTCTTGAGTCTTGCGACTCGGATGATTTTACAGCCTCCTGGAGCATTTTTAAATATTTATGAAATTGGATAAACGTGTTAATCGTATTCGCTTTACATTAAAACTGTCACGTAAAATTAGAAATTTCTAAATATTTATATTATACAATATATTTATAAGATTTTGAAAAATCATCATTTTTTTTATTAAATTCAAAAAGCAGGCTTATAAAGTCATGCAGAAAAACAACTCAAATAGGAGCAACTGCAGCAGTGGCAGCGGCTTTGCTAACGACCCCACATGCCTGCACAGGATAACCGGGTACAGCTGGGTTAAACTCAGGCTTAAATATCAATCAGTGAAAGAAGAGAGAGGGAGAGCATGAAACGAGGATAGAAGAGTGCTGGAGATATATATATATATATATATATATATATATATATATATATATAAAAAAGGGCGAGGAAGAAATATCGAAGAGAGTCCTGCAAGCCCATGTTGTTCAGTCTCTTCGCGGGTGTTTAATTAGCAGCTCGAGAACCAGACGCCATATACTCAGAACTCAATCAGATCCCTTCATAAGCGCGCACCTTGGTCTCGTATGCATAATGCGGCCTGCCTGACTGCCTGACTGCCTGACTGCCTGGTTCAAGTGTTTCAGATGCCAAGGAAGGGCCGCGAGAGTAATTAACCCCTGGGACTTGCTGCGCTGCACCCTTCTCCATATATCTGCCTGCGCTGACACCCAGTGCCCTCGCAAAAGGACATTTATTTGGGCCCGAGAGAGTCGCCCAATAGCAGCTAATAAAATTGATCCAGGAGAAATAGAGCACAATGGAGGGATAATCCGAGTAAAGAGTGGATGCGGAATAAGGGTATATTTATCAGAGTATTAAACGTCCGGTCCGGTGGTTCGAAATCGGTTATCGGCGATCGAGCGTTTGGGCCCGCAATTACCATTTCAAATGCTCACCTCAGCTGGGCCCCACCGAGTCACTATACTCCTTATTCCATGCGTTACACCGGGTGGTCCGTTTTCGGGGTTAGGGTTGAGGTTGGGACTCCCGAGGGGGGTTATTATTTAGTTTGGCCGCTTCTATCTCTCATCTCCTTCACTCCCTTCTCTCCTCTTGACTCTTGTACTCCTGTGTGAGCTCTCTCTCTCTCTCTTTCTCTTTCGCGCGCGCGCGCATGCTCATCCACACCCACGTCTATTCTCATTCTAATCAGCTCCAGCACCTTTTCTTCGGGACCTAACGCGGATCGTCCGCGCCCGTGCCTATATGTGCTTGTGCCCTCTTATACGGGACTCAACGAGGCTAGAGCTGGGACCTCGCAGCCCTGGAGTCCCAGAGGCCCACCGGCCCACCGGCCCACCGGCCCATCGGCCCTCCTCGGCATTATTATTTTAGTGCCCTCTTCGTGAGCGAACTCCACTCGTCCGACATGCCTGTAAGCTCCTCGCGCTCTTACAGGATATGCGTCCTTCTTACTGACCGATGGTGGTCAACACTTGGACAGTGGTACTCAGTCAGCGATAGCCACTCAAGGAGATCCTTATGGAAAAGCTATTCTACCGAATGGTAATGATGGGATGCCTTTTGATTCTCGAGTGAAAATACCTGTAGATCGTCATAGATACGAAGGGAAAAGCCAAATGAATTTTCATTATAAATTGGTAAGTCGCAAGGGGCATTCCTAGGTCTCGAGCGGAATGCCCGACTACTCGATTAGAATGCAGCGAGCCTCGATCAGATGACTAAGTTGAAGCGAAGTCACGCGAAAAATCGTAAAATGCGTATCAAATAAAAATAGCGATACGTGCCGGGTCTCGTACGAATAATAAGAGATAGCGGTTTGCTTCTTTATAAATAGAGTCCGATCAGCCGATTGGATTTCAGGGAATGTGACACGGTGTGGCAGAAAGGAGAGTTTGTTATCGAGCATATCACATACGGGGACAGTATAATCGCTCCAAGCAGTTGAGCCATATTGAGCAGTCGGTAGGGCCGCTCGCGAGAAAATAAATGGATAAATAGTTAAATGCGATCGTAGGGTAATATACGAGCTACGTGGGTACGTGGCTATGCCGGTTTTATGCGTATGGCGTTTGTGTGCCCAGTTAATTACTCGCGTAGTAAATTATCGGGTAATGAGGTGCCGGGTTAGAGCCCGGGGCCTTAGCCGTCGCCGCTTTCGTATTGGAGGTGCTGCCTCCCCGCAGCCCAGGGAGAGAACTAATAAATCCGCCAGCACCTAAGAAGGGATATTGTTAGTTGTGAGGTAAATCATCTCCACAGCTCGAAAGCAGCCCTTGACCACCTCCGGCATCAGGACCCCCCCCCCCCTTCCCCACCTCCCCACCCACTCTTCTCCTACTCGAGATCTTTCTTACCTTCGAGGAACGAAACCTCCACGTAGCCATCGTAACCTTGTACCTTGACTTCTCCACCACCTCGACTTCACTTTGGACTCGCTGACTCGCTACCCTGCTGGACATCTTGAGCACCTTCGCCACCTTTGCCACCTTCAGCACCTTCAGCACCTTTCCCGGACGATCCAGTTAGCGTCAATAGGCGGACACATGACTTCGTCATTAGCGTCATGAGATCTCTAACGCTGAGCTCGAAGAGCACCTTTCCCCGATGCTCAGGACTACTTGAAATCTTGGACTAAGGAGGACGGTGCCGTCGCCATGGGAACGCGGACCGTTATTATAACCATTTGTTGAGATGTATTCTTTTGATCATCGGTTTAGAATCATTACGAAGAGGTCGTTAGCTCTTAGTCATTCGAAATTTAGCAGACGATCTCCTAATCGGGAAGGAGTCCGGATGATCCAGGTGCTACGGAGCATCGTTTATCTACACATATATCTGTTATTAGTATCTTTCCAGACGAGCCAATCAGCGGAGTCATGCAAATGATTGTCTTCCTTAATGCACGCGAGGACACGACGTTCGTTGATCCTTGCTCTGGAATGATGTCAAATACCGTAAGGAATACCGAACAATCTGACAATTCTAACAGGAGACACCGTTACCCTGTACCAAAGATCATTTGGACTATCATAATGATTGAATCGTTTTAATAAAATTTTGAAAGGTCCTAGAGATTTATTCAAATGTATATCGAACCGATAGTCCTCGGATCGCGAAGAGTGTCGCTTTCGTAAATGATGATTCCAGGTCGTCTGACGTCACTCTGTAATGATCGCTAAGCTGGCAATTACCCAGCGACGTTCGGATCGGCCGCGATTAAGATTCGTACGGCGTATAGCGGTGCCCGTTGTTCAGTCACAGGACTGACTGGAATATCGTATGATCCTCATAACAAAAGTACACCGAGCCGTACCGCTGTACTAGTACGTATTCGTATTAGCTGTACCTGTACGATAGTACGATATGGCTCGAAAACTTGGCTATAAACACGCCGCTCGTAGCTTCTCGCTTCTGAAACAGGACGAGAGCCAATCCAGCTTGGATTGTGCTTTGCTTACTAGTGGCTCACGTTATGTGTTTTTATATCGCGTCTCCTTCCTTTGCTCCTTTACTATTTTTTTCTCTTTTACTTTCCTTTCTTCCTACATCAATTCCTAACATTTCGCTTGGTCTATCCATGGGAATTTCCGTGGAGCCTTTCGCCACGATTTATTCCCACAGGGCGAGTAAACGATCCTTGCCAGGACGAATATGATCGCTCTTACGAATTTATTGAGACTCCACTCCTCTCAGTACAGGGTTCCTCTTTTTTTTTTTGTAAAAATTGTATCTCGTAACGATAACCCGTGGGATTTTTTTGACTCTTGTTCTTTTCCATCGCGTCCTAAGGTTCTTCCGTTTTAGGCTTTGCAGGAAGACGAGGCTTGTCTTATTCCACGAGCAACTGAAAATCGTGGCTTTACGAGGCTAACTATCATCTGGACCAGCTGTCGTAAAACAATCGGTAATCGATCGGGAAAAAGGGGATCTTTACGAGTGATCGTTATACTTCGCAGGAATGATCGTCAACGGTGTAACTTGTACTAAAGCAATTACGTAGGATTTGCTATGAAATTTATGTAATCATAGTCAAGATCGAGAGCGGTGTTCTTTGAGGAATATTTTTTTTAAAATAATTATTTCATTCATTAATACCGCGGAGTAAATAACGATCGATGTGAATAATGATAATGGAATATTAATCATGTGACAAATCTACAGGAATTTATCAGCTCGTTGGCACTACCGTACTCGAGATAGTGATAGATAGTTGCTGACCGGCGTCTGGCTTGATAGTTCAGTTTGCTACTGAACCGTTCGCGTAGATATTGCAGAGCGCTGTATTAGGGATAATTGGAGGTGAAGCCGCAAACGGCACAGAAAGGGATCGAGCATCTTCCTCGAGATAAAATTCTTGGAGAAAAGAAGGGAAAAAAAAATGAAATTCCACGGCACCGGGAGCGTCCGGGTAGGCAAGTAGGTAGTAGGCAGTAAGCACAATAAAATAGTTGGTACAGGGTGCTGGCTTACAAACTACAAAGGCATCAGAGTACCGTGCAACCACGGAACCACGGAACCACGGAACCACTGCTGATCATGCTAACCATGGAACCAGGAGAACTACGGAACGAGGAGTGGATAGCTCGAGAGAGCCTAGAGAATAAGAAGAGAGAGAGAGAGAGAGAGAGAGAGAGAGCAGTGCGTAGGCTAGGAGCCCCGTGAAGGCATTATCCACTTACAGGGAATTATCCTCCTGAGCACTGCCCGCTCCTTTATTCGGCGCCCGGAAAAATCCCTGCGGAATAGCCGCAACCGTCGGTGCAACTGCCATTGTCTAGCAAATCCAGAAAGCTCTAACAAAGGAGAGAAGGTGAACCTTTGTGTTGCTGTATCTGTACGTGCGCCAGACCTGCCTGCAACTTGCATATTCATTTATGCGTTAATTCCTGACCATTCAACAAATTACCAGACTTCTTAGGTACGTGTATATGCGCCATACATATGTGTACATATAAGTGCCATATAAGTATACGGCGCACAAGCTGTGCAAACTTTGAATAAAATATATTTTTTCTATGCTTCCACTGTTTTGCTTCTTATCCACTTCTTATCCGCGTCTACCAGTTTAACGAGTTCCCGAATTCGAGTCTCCGTTCCTCAGGTTCATCATCGTTGCCTCCCAAGGATAATCGCTCTCCGTAGAGCAAATTACCTGTTTGGCAGGAATTATTGCGTTCATCTTGTTATGGCGATCGTTTACCTACAAGAAGCTAATGTCCGTCCAGGAACTTCCGACACTATCGAGTTTTCCGGGATATCGGTATGGTCGTTGAACAATGAGAGAGAGAGAGAGAGAGAGAGAGAGAGAGAGAGAGAGAAGACGGGACTCCCGATTGGGGCCTTTGGTATGCTTAGACGGCGTGGGAGTTAAAAAGCACGGAATAAATTACACACGTAGCCGTAGAAGAGGCGTAGAGCCGTACATGCGCGGTGACACGGCCTAAAGGTAAGTCCACAGCCATAGCCGAGATAAGTTAAGCAGTTCACGTACCGTCAGGTAATTATGGATGCGTTTAAGCCGCAGCAGTTTGGGAAACTAAATAAAATAATATACGTGAGTCGGGCTTTTTATTACCGGATTAAGTTTATTTCTACTTCGTACCGGTCCTATCTGCCGTTTCATCTTACAGAAACATTCTCGACTACTGCCTACAGCAAATCACCAGAGCTTTTACCAGTTTACAGATTTACTTAAAAAAACTGTGCCTACTCAGGCCCATCTACCAGAATCAATCTAAATTTACTAAAAATTGTGTACTTGGAGTTACCGAGAGTCCTAGGCGAATCCTTGATACGTGGATGCTGCGAGGATTCGTCATTAAGCATGATGGTCTCAGTCTCCCACTTTTTCTCTCTCTCTCTCTCTCTCTCTCATTGTCTCTTATTCCCCTCCTTCGATTCCCTTTGAGTCTCGTTGAGTATCACGATTCTCTCGAGTCCCGGTGGCTCGCGGTCGATCCAGAAATAATATTTCCAAGTTTTTACAGTAGGTGGGATATCGAAGCCAGGCATACCACCACGGAGAATTGAAAATGATGATTGGCGGTAAGCGGGCACGCGGAGGTAGGCAGAGGGATAAATAAGAAAGCAAGGAGGTCGCTCGTATCGAGTGGATGCTGGATACAGATGGATGGATGAGGATAAGAATGAGAGAGAAGAGAAAGAGAGAGAGAGAGAGAGAGAGAGAGAGAGAGAGAGAGAGAGAGAGAGAGAGAGAGAGAGAGAGAGAGA
>JASANN010000278.1:310806-569597 GCA_031762395.1 Calameuta pygmaea | reverse complement strand
GAGAGAGAGAGAGAGAGAGAGAGAGAGAGAGAGAGAGAGAGAGAGAGAGAGAGAGAGAGAGAGAGAGAGAGAGTGAGGACTGGTAGGAAAAAGAGTGAAGAGTGCGCGAATTAAGTCGATCGCTGTGCGTGGAACCACATCCTTCGCGCCATAACCTCCCTTTCACTCCTCCGTTTCCCCTTTCGTCCCTCCCCACCCGCCCCGTTCCCTCCCCGGCCCCACCGCGCGCCATGGCGAACCCCGTAGACCCCATGGCGCGTACCTCTTCTTTATTATCGAGATCAAGGATCGTCTTTTGTTTTATAATAATCGCTGCGGTCGCCATGGATCCTCTTACTTCCTTTTGCGATTCGCTCCTGCCTCTCTTATTCATCTCCACATTCCTCCTGCGCCGTCCCTCACTCCGTTAACTCTATTGATTTTAATACATCTGCATAAATTGATAAATTCCAAAATCCTTGACAATCGTACAATCTTGTAGACTGTCTTCTTTAAATATATGACTGGCAACACCCGCTCACATGCAGAAAGATATTATGTGTCGTAGAAAGAGAAACGTCGAGGCATCGTCCCTGACTTTGGACTCTTAAAGAATAAGGTGGTTCGCGCATTGCTCGAGCAGTCGGTCTGTCTGTTGGTTCGATCGTTGGTTGGCTGGTTGGCTGGTTGGTCTGTTGGTCGGTCGGTTGGTCGGTTGGTTGGTTGAACGACCTAGCCCGGATCCACTCTCGCGTCCATACCGATCGCCTTCTTGTGTCTCCTTCCATGGCAGCCTGGGCCCATACTCCAGACCATAAATACGTCCTTCGTAGCAGCTCTCTCATTCCCAATACATTTTAACACCCGCGAATTCTCATACCGACTAAAGTTAAAGCATCCGTTGTTCCGTTTACGAGCTGAAGGAGAGAGAGAGAGAGAGAGAGAGAGAAGTTCGGCGTTCGTTACGAAGAAGCGCAAGGGAGTGTACGCACAAGACCCATTGAAGAAATCAAGTGGAAAATCATTGTAAACCACTAACAATCAAAGAGAATTGTTTCGCGAATGGCACTCCCCGGCTACTCATTGAGTCGCGGGGACAGCCGCCACTTGGCACGAATAGCACGCGACACGCTATGCCCTTGTGATACCCATTAAACGGTCCCATTCTACCTAACGATAGGTCCCAATATCGAAAGGCTCACTTCGAGGACATTCAACAATGTCTCCATACCTATTGTATATATATATATATATATATAGGTATATCAGCCGAACTATAAAATCAATAGGATACAAGATCCATGTATGCATTAAGTAAGTAACTAAGATCGGTCAGGGGTTTCGCATCGATCTACATCTGATCGATCGATCGGACGACTAATCAGCGTCCAGGGTCGCGAATCATCATCGTCCGAGCACTCCGAGCGTGATGTCGCGCGCGTTCGATTTCTCGCGTCCATTTACTCGCTGAATCCGCTCATCTTCTTTGACTTCTGCTCTTATTCGTTGTCTCCCTCCTTCTCTCCTTCGGTACCGACGATATTTATCCCCTTAGCGAAACTCTCAGAGAGTTAGCGTTACGCCATTAGCATTACCGTTACCATCCAGGCATCTCGCGGCAGTTGCGGCTCGCTGGTCCCAAGTGCGAGCAGTGGAGCCAGAGTGGGACCAGTGCGGGACCAGTGCGGGACCAGGGCCATCATTACGATTGTCCTCCGCAATGGCTCATTTGTTTCTAGATCACGACTTATAGCCACATTGCTGGACGTCGAGCACAGACAGCTGCGTCAATCCACTCACTCGACTCAGCCTTTTATAATAGACAATAATGATCGCGATCGGCCCGCCCCCCCCCCCCCCTTCGCCACGTCGCGCCGCACCGTTGGATCGGAGGATCGGCCGAGGATCGGCCGAGGGCAGCACCGAGGGAACGCGACGAAATCCGTCCTCTCTATCTCGTCTCTTGTCTCACTGATTGTATAATTGGGAGTCAGCAACGAGCTACGTGCGTCACTCCGATGATTTACCTCGCCTCTCTCTTTCTCTCTCTGATTGCGAGAGAGAGAGAGAGAGGCTCCTCGCTCCGTCTCTCTCCAACTCCCTCCGCCGACGTTCTACCTAGCATGCCTCTGTCTCTTTCTCTATTACACTGATAGCCTTCATGATTCTCATACCAATACTTGTGTGCTATCCTACTGGCAGCCGGCTTCGGTCAATCACGTCGTAATTACTTTTAATGCTGGACGACTTGACTGACACAATATCTAACCCGACTCGTCGCCGAGCTCGCTAACTGCGCTCTGCATACTTCGCACGATCGAATTAATTGGTAATAGACCGCTCTGCTAACCGGGCAAATATTACAATTAATATTGATAGGGCCCACTTTGCTAAGCGTCGCGTTAGCTTCTTTTCTTTTCTCTGGGCACTCGTGGGTTTCGTTGCTGTGAGAATACGAGGATCCCAAGGACGAGGCACCCCCCAGTCGCTGCCCAGTCTAGCAGCCCACCTCCTCGTCCTTCGATAAGGAATTGGGATAGGTTCGGGGATTCCCCGCGAGGCTACCCTACGGCTGAATGAACGACGCGCGTCGAAGGAAACGAACTGCGATTTCTCGGAGTGCGGCGTCACCATCGAACTCGTCACATTTATTAGGATTATAAAGCGTGCAGAGGATGGAGGGCAGGAAGGAGAGATTTGTTTAAATTATTCAAATTAGATACGAAATTGAATGCGTGTCTGCTTGTGTGCAGGTAATGACGCCACTTGCATATAAATGGTAATTATTGTCATTATTCTACCCGATTGTTGTGTGCTCTCTGTTACTGCGTCTTCGTCGTGCCTGCCGTAATGTCGTGTGTTCCCATACACTAGTTGAGATAATTATCAAAATTGTTTTATTGTTGCTATAATTACGGGGGACATGCCATGTCCTCCTCTCTCCTTCCTTTACTTCTCTCTCCGTACTCCAACTCCTCCAACTTCATTTCCGAACGGCCAACGGCGAGCACCGGCTCAACATTTAACTTCTCCCTTCGATCCTCATTCTCGACTGACTCCTGCGACTCCATTAGGTTCTTCGGCATCATCCGATCGAACGAGGCAGCCGTTCTATAGAAAAATATAAAATCCAGCGACTGCACTATAGGAACATTCCTCTGAACTAAGGGTAACACTGCTTTTAATGGCTCCTCGAGGTCCTTGACTTGGCACCCTTTTTCTCTTGTGTCAACGATCGCTGCTCTTGAAATTAATAATGAAACGCGAAGTGGCCATTGCGGCGCGAGGCACGACCGAACTCTCTTGTTGCGGATTTAATAAGAGAGTCCGAAAGAGAGAGAGAGAGAGAGAGAGAGAGAGAGACTGCACGTATATAGAGTATGAAATAGAATGAGAATGCGAATGAGAGAGAGAGAGAGAGAGAGAGAGAGAGAGAGAGAGAGAGAGAGAGAGAGAGAAACATGGCAATACAAAGCGCCTCTCGAGTAGGAAGCAAGGACCACTCTTGGCTGGCAGGACAAAATCATAATAAAGCCAATAATTAAGCTACAATACAGTGGCCGAGGAAGAGTAGGAGGTTTCCGCGATGATAAGGATAAGGTCAGATACATGGTGGCGGTGGGTATACGAGTGGCTCTCATTGTCCAGCGGTTCGAGTATAAGAAAGAACCGTGGCACCCTCCTGAGCGGGACGTGCTTCGAGGGAAACAATAACCCACCGCGGAATCGCACAATGCCGGAATTATTAGCTTTCCACCGAATTAAAACTTCTGTCCTCCGAGTCCTTCGTACGCGCTCCTTGTTCTCCTGTCCTCCGCTTCATCCTCCTTAGGCTCCTATCCTATCCTATCCTATCCTAACCTATTCTAACCTCCTTACACTACATTGTCCTTTCATTCTTGTCGTCTTAGCGCTTCTCTCCCACTTCCCCCCCCCCTCCCCCGCCTTCTTCTCCACCTTCCCGAAGATCCTTTTTATTCCACGGGCAGACTATTGTCGTCCTTTGCCAACCTCCAGATCTTCTCTCTCCCTCGCATTATATCCATGTGCATCGTCCTATGTACCTTCGTACAATTACATAGATGCGCTGCTGCTTGACTTCAGTTAGGAATACGGCATTACTTTCTTGCAACTGGTACACAAGTTGTCCCTGTGCTCGAGAGTCGCTTTAAAAACCTCGAGATATCCTTTATTTCAAGGAGATAGCAGCGTGATCCATATTGATCGCGAGGATGCGGACGATATCATCCTTTATATAAGCAGATTCAAAAATCCCGCGCCCACACTCCCGCATCCGCGCAGCTCCAGAGGGAAGCTTCTCATCATCCGAAAGCCCACGCAGATCTCCCCGGCCGAGAAGAACACGCAGGATAATCGTCCTGAGGAATATTTAAATCCTTTTCCTCGAAGGAATAAATGTTGAGATGTCTGGACCGGTAAGGGACGCGCCATTAGCTAAATTAGAACGGTACATCGAACGATCCTTCGGGGGGCCAGAGATCAATCCGTTCAGGATCCATTGGGTGCGTTATCGGTCATGGGTTCTGATCCATCGTCGCTGATAGCAGCGGCGCAGCTTATTGAATTTCGTAAGTCGCGATCGGCTTCGAAGACCTTTGTAAAAATAGGCGGACGTCGGTGAGTCTCGAAAGTGAGTGAAGTGCCGATCGCAACTGAACGGACGAAGGTAGAGATAGCTGGTTCAGTAGGTGAAAAGAAGGAAGAGAAGGAAAGAAAAAAAAGTGGAATGTCATACTCGGCTAAGAAAAGGAAGAGGTCATCGAGGCGTCGAGGCGTCGAGGCGTTGACGCGTTAAAACGTCCTTCCCTCGACTCCTCCAGCGTCCTCTCCTCCATCGGTTCGCACTTCTCTTATCTCTGGGTCCCTCTTCTTTTTACTCTTCCTCTTCTTCCTCTTCGTCCTTTTTCTTCTGCTCGCACCGAGAGACGTGGTGGTACAGCACCTCTCGGTATAGTTCTCGTCCATGTTCCACTGGTTGCCAGCTACTAGCGTGGGTTGGGAGAATTTCACGAGGAGTGGGGGTAGATACGGAGGTGTTCATGTGAGTCTCACTGGTACACGGATGCTGTGAGGTAGACAATACTCTCTGGCGGATACAGAGAACGAGAGAGGAGAAAAAAAAGAGGAGCAAACTATAAAGGAAAAAGTGATCGCTTCGCGGTGGATTGGAGACCAAGTGACAGGTCCGCTGGCTCTTTACCCTGATCGTTTAGAAAGGTGTGGGGGAGTAGAGAGAGAGAGAGAGGGAGGTGGGTGGGGTGGGGGGGGGGGGGAAGAAATGAAATGACAAAGAGAAGAAACGAAACGGTGGGTTGGCACTCGGTCCAAGTGTGGCTGTGAGCAAGAGAGCAAGAGAGCAAGAGAGCAAGAAAAGGTGGCAAAAGGAGGAAAGAAAAGGCGATCGCGTATGAGCGGCAATTAGCCCCTCTAATGGTGCGCGAAGGAAAACAAAAGAATGGCGCGAGCTCAAACACAATAAAGTACGGGGCGCCCTGGAAGTAAAGAATAGGGCTGGACAATGGGGAGGGTCCGAACGCGACCACGAAACTTGCGCCTCCATCGGAGACTTTTCTTCACCCTTTTACTCCTTTCTTTTCTTCTCTCCTTCCATGCGAGCTATAGATATATCTACAAGGGAGACTATCCGCAGCCCTAAAGATTTCTTAAATTCCAATAGAACTCTGCAGATTGCCCATCTATGAGTTGTGCGAGAACTGAGATATTTCAACGCTTTGAGAGTGCATTCAGCTGAGCCATATTGCTCGCATGGCAATGTTATACGGTACTTTACCCCATCAGCGGATACGAGGACTCGGTATGAGCAGGATGATGAACTGAGAGAAGCAAGAGAAGCAAGAGGAAGCAGAAGGAAGCAGAAGGAGAGGAAGAGGAGAGAGGCAGCCGCTGGCAACGGGCAGCTGACGCCTCTCGAGTTCTTTAATTAAAACTGACCGCCCGCTTTTCTTCTTCGCCCGAGCAATAACGAAATTTATTTCATAATACCTGCAGCGGGTCGCACGCCGCGCTCGCCGCAGTTCCGCGAAAACCCCTGTGCCTTTATTGGCACGCTCTCCTTTTGGTCCTTCGTTCCTTTCCTTCTCCTCTTCCTGCTCCACGTCCTCGACAGTTGGAAAAAAAATACACTATCGCTTTGGCTTTATGGCTGATCATTTTTTTACTCCTCCAAAGATTTTCGTTTTTTTTTTATTCTTCCTTATCTCGAGCTGTAAGGGTGGATTCTAGTTGCGATACTTTACCAAAAAGTTTCCTTCCTTTCACCATAAGCAACCGTATTGGCTTAGCCTTTTGCAAAGAGCTTTTTGCAAATCCGAACGTCCCGCCATATTGAACCGAATGGTACGCGTCCACGCGGCGCCCTCGGAATCTTCCTCCACCTACTGTAATTAAGGAAAAACTTGTAAAATATGTAGAGAATATTGATTTGGCCGCCGCGCGTGCCCGTGGGCACGCTTCGCCGCGAAGAAGGACGCGAGCGTCGCGACGCGGAAATCAGGCACACTATAACAGCGCTGCAACGACTTCCAGCCGAGAATATTTCCGAGGAGACGCGTCGAGTGGAAGACGCCCCTCCCTGTCTGACCTCACGTGGATCCTCTTAGAGGCGTCTCCGACGATCCTCTGGGATTCCCTTGGAGCCTTCGGGAACAGCATCCTCTTCTGGCTTCTGGAGGCTCAGCGTCGTGTGATGCTGCCAAAAGGACCTAATGGCTCTGCCAGCTACTCTGCATAAATCGCTGAGAAAACTATTAGCTCGAGTAGAGGAAACGAGAGCTGCTAGAATCTTTGCAACTTTGCAACAAACAGAATGGAGACGCATCTGCAAGATTATCTCGGTGAATTTACTGCACTAGCAAGTCTCATATAGGGAGACTGACAATTAGCAGGAAGAAGAGGATGGACCAAGGAGATACGAACTGCACCGAGTTGAAGATCAAAGATGCAGCTGTACGTTCTACATCGCGCGTTGCCGCTTTGATGCGGCATTAATGTCGCAGTCGTTAGGCCATCCTGGCCTCGGAGTGCGAATCTCGCGAATTTCTCTCGGCCGCTGCGCTGCGTCTCTCACGTTGCTTCGCATCTTGACTCTTCGCAAAATTATCCAATTTTCATATTTTTATTTTATTCCCTCGTTACAGTGAGATTCACAGTGACGATGCACTTCCGTTTGTCCCAACGTAACGTCGGCCCACGTCAGAGTGCTCGTCGAAATTCACCCCATGCACGATAAGACGTCGACGTCGACGTCGGTGCGCTCAGCTGTTCTGCGCGCAAACACGTGCGCGCGAGGGCGTGTGTGGGTGAAATTAGTGTGGTATGTGTCGGGGCCCCAAACGAGGGAGGCAAGTCAGTAGCTCAGGCGCGCCGGAGCGGCTAGCAGCCATTTTACTCGATTCCCGTGAAAACGCAGTGTCCTACGTCGCGGCCGACGACGGCGTCTCGCGTCGGTCTGACGTCGAGGAACGTCAGAAAGACAGAACGGATTGACCGCAGGACTGCTTAAGCAACGTCAAAAAAAAAACAACAGAGCACGGACGTACTCAAGGAATTGGCTCTGTTCGCCCGAGTCGCCGCAGCTCCTTATTAAATCAATCTAATCAATGTGTAAAACAATCTTAAGGATATAATAATAGAAATACAATAAGCACGGTAATAGAGAATACACTGTTTGTATGGAGTGCCGCGTGTTCTAGGTGTGTATCTACTGACATTTAAGAGAGGGTGAGTGTGCTGAAGAGAGAGAGAGAGAGAGAGAGAGAGAGAGAGACCCACGTCTCTCTCTTTCACTTCCGAGAAGTATCGTGGTTCGAAAAGCTTACGTGCTCCTGTCAGCTACTCCTGGAGAAAGGCTGAGGGTGAAAGCTCTTCTGAAAGAGAGAGAGAGAGAGAGAGAGAGATAGGAAGAGAGAAACGCCAGGACCACGAGCACGAGGTGAGGTCGTATTCTGCGCAGGACCGTTTAAATTCACCGCCTGCTTTGCATACCACTTTGCTACCACCCTCTATGTCCAACCCCCAAATTTCGACGCGCGACGCCAGCGCAGAACTTTAAACGCCTATCGGTTTTCTCTGGTTTTACAAGAGGCAATTTTCGATTTGTTTATATCGCCCTTCCTTCGAGGACGGCGCCGCGCTCGTGCGTCGTGCAACGCGCCACGAGGTCCATTTACCTCTTTTGTGGTACGATACACGTATATCGTGCAGGCTGACTTTTGGCGGCTTTCAAATTTCGAAATTCGACTGTTCACACCTTAAGGGTTGCCGGGGTTACTCTGGGCTCCAACAACATTTGCAGCATTGACCTAGAAATCTCTGGCAGCATCTCATGCGTATACCTGCCTATCTACGTGCACGAGTGTGCGTCCCGGATCGTTGGCTAAAAATACGGGGAATTTGAGAAAATATAAAGTCGAATGGCAGACGCGTTCTGCTCGAACGGTAATTTCAACTGGCAGCGCAAAATAAATTCGAAGAATTATAGTTCGCCATGTGAAATCAGATCCGGAATTAGATCAAACGTCACGAAATTATTTAACGCAAGACAGCAAAAAAAAAAAAAAGAGGATGAAATGACATGAAAAAGTAAGGAGAGGAGGAAACAATATTGGAAATAATGTGCCAGTGGAATTTTTCGTTTACTTCGAGTTTTCTTCTTTCCTCTCTCGCCCCACTCACTTTCACTCTCTCTCTCTCTCTCTCGCGCGCTTGGAGCTTTGCTTGCCAAAAAATTATTATGTTACTCAAAATTGTCTTTCGCGATGGATTCACAGTGTCGTTAATGCTGTCTCATGTAATGAGCAACTTGGCTCGTGCGAGCGCATATTTTCTTTTACGATACCTAAATATAATCTTAACGATGTCCTTATGGCCTAGAGTTAAGTCGGACTAGGAGAAATAGCGCGGAACTGGATAGACACGTTAAACGGATCTCCCGGCTGGACAAAAATCTTTCGGATCGTTCAAAACTAAGGATTCACGATAATAAATACAAAAAATGTGCAATTTATGGCTCATCATTTTTCTTAATTTTGTCAATAATAATTTTCAAGCTTCCACTTCGTAACCCTCAGCGCATGTTAATCAAATTTCCAAATTGTCTTTACATTCACTAATCACTTGCACCTTTCTCTTTCGCTAAAGATTCCCAGCATCTCGAATTAAAGTATCAATTTACGTAGAGATCGTTTCGCTATTGTTCTTTTGCTTGTGTCCGGATTGGCTGAACGCAGCAGTGATTTGTCGCGTCCCATGCGTACAGTGTCGCCGGACGCACGATCGAACGTTTAAGAGAGTCTTCTACCCGGTTTACATGTGCGCGAATAATCACAGTGAATCCGTAGGAGTGCACGGATACCAAGTTACATATATACACGTGTGCCTACGCACATGTGCCCAGTGCCCGGATACACACGTGGAAGTCTGCTAGTCGCGAAGAGAAATATTGATTATCGAGCGATCGTCACGTGTCAACGAAGTCGCGAAGCGATTGCTGTGAAAACTCGCCGAACAACTTTCGATATCGCTAATTATCCGCGTTCTTGGCAATCCACGTACACGATCTATATATCAGCAGGTATAGGACATACGTGGAGCTGCTATCAGGGTTAGGACGACAGCCGAGGCACCTTCGACGAATCATTTATTATTCTCAAGATTTCTTTTAATTGTAAATGACGAATAAAATAATTGAAAATATAAAGAATCAAATATAAAAATGCTCTTGGAATATCAATAATTTTTCGTGCCTCGCGGTGACATTTGCGTGCGGGCAAGCGACTCGCGTTCAGTTCGACACGCCACAGAACAATTAACCGAACAAACCTACCGTCAACCCCATAGACGTTCCCGGCTTCGCAACCCCGTTGCCCATCGGGGGTGTAAACCTGTCATTATCCTGATTATTATTCCAGCACGGCCTAATCACAAGCTGTCGCTCGTTTCATTGTTTCCTACGAATTATATTTTCCTTTCGCTGCGCCAGAACGCGAACCCCGTTTAATCCCTTTCGGCTGGTTTGGCCCTTTTGACTTGGCCGATTTCTACGGCGCGACCCGCCGAAACCTCATTAAAGTCCTGCAATTGACACGCTGGCTGCGACAATAAAGGGTAGAAACTACCCTGGGACTCGCGAGAACCACCCGATACGTCGATCCAATCTAAGGGATGATTTTCGCGGAGAAATATCAAAGCTACGCGACTGTCAGTCAGCTGCATCGCAGGGAATGTCGAGTAATTCCAAAATATTAAGTACGGAGAATATATAAAATGACTACGCGTTGCTCTTAGACTATAGACTATATGCTCTAATTTTAGGCGATTGCCTCGCTCCCTCACCCAAGGATTATAATTAGATACAGAAATACTCGCCATCGCCACCCACTATACCGGGAACGCGCGACTCCTACCTACCTATATGCTAATGCTGCTCTAACGCACTGGCCTGGCTCTGCCGCAGGTCGCCATTTCTTCTTGAAGATCCACTTGCCTCCAACGCGTGTAATTTTGGAAATCGACGCCTGATTATAGACACGGGAGGAGCTTCTCACCGTTTTAACATTATTTCTCTATGCTCTTCCTTCGATCTCGATTCTCACGTATCCCGGAGTCTCCTCTTATTCTCCAAGCACTCCAACTCTCTATCCCTTCTCCTGGTCCGAACAGTCTCCACCATCGCGAGCTAATTTTAATCCAACATCCCGAAAGGTCGCTTTGCGTCTCGCTCGCGGAATCCCTGGAAATTTAACGCTACCTACGGATAAATTCGAATGCGACACTTCAATAATTTTCATTTCTATTAGAAAAAATATAATAATCTCATATAAGAAGGACCCTTGTGTCAAGGATTTATTTACCTAATGCTCGTTCAGTCGAGTATCGAGATTTGTCATTTTGTCACGAGCACGTTCGGGCACATCGATTCTCTCCAATTATGGAATATTACGCGCTACGTATCGATATGTATATATCGATAAAGCATATAGGAAGGACACTTTGGTGCTGGGAGCAACGTGGCCGAGGGAAACCAAAGGGAAAGGCCAACGGAGATACAGAGAGAGAGAGAGAGAGAGAGAGAGAGAGAGAGAGAGAGAGAGAGAGAGATAAGTTGGTGGGGACTCGGGCAAATATTTATTTACCGCATGGCTAAATAATTAATTAACGAAAGAATCGACGAGCGGCACTATCCACCAAATATAGGAAGGTATTGCGAGGCAGCTGTTGGAAGTTCGCCGCGACCCCCTGACAGTCTGAGTCTAGTCTAATAGAGGATGGCGAAGGCAGAGTGCGAAGGGGGAGGGGAGGGGGGACTTGGTGGGGGTAAAGGGGAGTCATCGGGGGGAGGGAGGGAGGGAGGGGGGTAGCAACCCCTAATGCAGGAGAGGTAATTATTATACGAACCAATCGATACTTCGATGAGCGACCCGATGAAAAAAAACACGTAGAACTCTTCTAGAGTCGAGTGTAACCATATCAGATGTTACACCCTTCTAGCGAAGCCTGGCAGTCCCAGTGCTTCAGGCGGCCCCCACTATGCGATCCGTGATTCTACTATTATTTATTCTTAGTTCTAATTGACGCTCCGATTTTGCTGAATCGGGCAAAAGTATATTCGTTACTTGGGTGAACTGCCGCTCCGTTATTCTGACAGTGACTTATGCCATTGTTAGTGGGCCAACTTCGTAGTGAATCATGCGACGAGAGAGAAGGAGGATAAATGTACGAAGAGGCCGGGACTGTATAGAATTGCATGGAAAAATACACGTGTACCGAAAATACCTTGTCGATTCAGCAGCATTCGCGGCATATGGTGCCGTACGTGGTACGCGTGTACAAAGATATAGAGTGTAATCGAGTAAACTATTAATAATACCGATAATTATGAATTATTTTTAAATGCCAGGAACCACGGTTAATTTCGGTACGTGAGCTCATTTCTCCTACGCGCCGCGAGCATCCTAATGCTTGCGAATATCTCGACGCACGTTTCTATGTATCTACCCAAACGTATGTAGGTAGCCGCTCCACGACAATTATCTCTGATTTCCAAGGGAGAGAGAGAGAGAGAGAGCACGCGTGGACAACTACGCAAGTTAAGCACATACGCAGCGTCGAAAGAAGGTCTCTTGGGTAAGTGACAAGACAGTGCGGATAACACGTGCTGGAGAACGTCGAATCTCCAGAGTGAGTACTTAAAATTCAATTGGCTGACCGATTTTACCAAGGAAAAGTACGTTCGTCCGAATGATCTTTTTGCAATTTAAAAAGAAGCCGATAGCCGCGATAGGTTCGCGTAGAACGCGTACTGGCCCGGTCCCACAGTCCGGCCCGTAGAGCCATAAGCCAGATAAGAGGCAGCAGGCCGCACACGCAGCGCGCACGACGCAGTCGACAACCCATGCCGAGTGATTGCTGGTTGAAAGATCAGCCGAGTGTGACAGCCATGGTAGACGCTCAGCGTCTCCGTGTCGCGTTCATTTTATAGGGACAGTCCTTACGAGGAATCATGGTCTCTAATTTTTACGGTGTACTAACGCTCGACTATATTTACAAGTGTAGCCGGTCATTAAATCCGATAATTAATCACAATCGTCTTTATTAACGGGGGGTTAATTGTTGTTATCCTACTGCAGTTCTACCCCGTCAATGGTAGACATCCTATGCCAGGAGCTTTGCGAAGGATACGAAGCATCGCTGGTAATAGGGACGCTTCGGTGAGAATCGGTCTTGAGGAGGAAATGTAGATGGATGGAAGGAAGGAGAATCCAGAGAGGGAAAGGACGTACCGGATGCGTCTTGGGAGAGAGAGGAAGCTCTCGCTCTACGTGCGAAACATCTCCTACGTATACCCAAGGAAAGAATGGAGGACAGAGAGAGAGAGAGAGAGAGAGAGAGAGAGAGAGAGAGAGAAGGAAAGGTACACGTAGACCTGAGGAAAAAGGAATAAAAGGTATGAGAATTCCGGAAGACACGGTAGCCACTGTCCATTTGACTCTATTCCAGATAGTCGCGTAATCGTCGACTTCCGGCGATCAATATTTCCTTGAGGCATGATTTCGGAATTCCAACTCCGATACTACGATATTAACGAGAAGCCAGTTTAACTGGGTGGTCGCCTTTGATTTTCTCAAGTTTTCACAGATTTTCCAAATACTCGCCCCCTCGAAAAAGGGGTTCGAGTACTGAAATAAAGACACCGACTCTCCGATAGGACACTTGGTATTGCCATTTTCGACAAACCTCCAGCTTGGCATCTTCCTCGAGTGTAAGCCAGTATACATATATTCTATATATGTACACACATATCCATACACGTTTATAGCACTTGCAGTATAGATATAGATACATATAGCAAGGTACATAGAGCAGAGCGTCTTACATGGAGACACAGAGCGAGCTTTATATAGCAAACGTATATAGCCATCTACTTACTTTAGTGGTCAGCGCGGAAGAAAAGAATTAGCTAGACGGGGCGCGTCTCATCTAGGTCACTAATACAGTGACACACCTACGCTCGAACGTATACTCATACATGGGAACACCCTCATTACGGCACACTGGTGGCCAGGGGGTTGCAGCAAAAGAGGCGAGCGTTAATTAAGAAGAGACTCGCCACCCCCGTAAGGAGCACTGACCAGCCCCTCCCACCTCTCTGCCTCCTATCCAACTCCCATGTAGCTCTGTCTCTCTCTGTGGCCGACGCCAGAGCCGCCACAGCCGCCACAGAGGCCGCAACCACCCCCATATATATATATATATATATACTCTGCCCTTACTACCCTCGCTAGCCGCCTTACTACCCTTGCTGGCCAACACAATCTTTCAGTCGGACAGACACAGGCGCACACGCGCACGCACACGCGGTCTCTCTTTCTTATTCCATTCCTAGGAGAAAAACGTAGACGCCACGCGTTGGACGCTACGAGGAATCCAAGTCCAGAGACTTCGAAGGAAATTAGCTAAGATCCAAGCGGCAGACACGCTAATATGTTATATGGGAGCTGGAAGGGTAGCAAGCAAATCTAGTCTGGGATTCGTTAGCGAACGTCCTAGAGGGAGGTTTTCGGAGGGACTTTTTAAAGACGTAGGAAAGAGCCAGCAAACGTTTCTCATGCCCGTCAGCAAGTTGTCTATTTGATCGAGCGGCCAGAGAGAAGTACTGTGTCTCGGATTCTCAAGTTTCCTATGCTTGGTGTGAGTGCAAGAAAGACGGACTTATGGGCATTTACGTGGGTTAGAGAAGGACGGATATACACCCGGTCCAAATCCTGGGCGAGATACTTTCTCGAATTTGTTGCGCTACGGATGCAATTTTGAATGAGTGTAACTTCGAAATTGTTTGATGCATCGAAACGATCCAGTGATACTTTTTGGTCGTTTTTACAAGGAAAGGAAATTTTTTGAATTTATTGCGTTTGTTAAAGACGAAGGATTCTTGGAAATTTTCAAGCAAGCTGCCGATATCGTTTCACACCGCTGTTAATCTGTTGCAATGGGATGCAATTGGGCAAAACAGGGCGAAAAGTGCATGCTGGAGGAAGGACGTTTTTTTTTTTAATTTTTCAAAGATCTCAAATTCTTTCAAAGACGTCGCGAAAAATAATATTAAAATCCTTAGGCCAGTGAGAGTGGAGACAGATCGACGCACAAAGGGTCGTTCGCGGCAAAAGAAAAGAGAAGCCATCGTACAATCCGGACACCCCTTTCGCACTGGGCCAGGAACCCGTGGAAATATCTGAGCCCCTCCTCGCTCTCGGCCGAGTCCAGCAGCAACCGCCCTGGGATCCACGATTGTTTCCAACAGGTTTTCGAGCTTTTGTTTCTATCGGTTCTCATGACCGGATCTCGCTGTCCATCCTGTCCATCCCTTATAAGAGCCACTAAAACGGTTGAATAATGAGTACACCGAACCGTTATATGACCAGAGCATCCCTTATACATTGGGGTCCCTTTTTATTACATCCCTTTAACAATCGAACAGGTGCTCGCGTCTGTTTAAATAATCATGGGGACTCGTGAGTCTTGCTCTGTAGCTAAGAAAAGGCTCAGGTTTTATTTAGATTTTTCATTCGTCCCCTGGATATAATTTTACTGGTCCGGCGATTCGGGTTGATGATACAAGGAATCGAGGATTTGTACGTAACAAGCGGGTAAGCCGAGAGTGAGGCGCGGCCCCATGCGTAATTGATCGACGCGACGACGTCCGAAGGGAGAAACGGCGGATCGAGAAGAAAACGAAGCACCAGGCGCTGCAGATTAAGAGGGTTGGGAAGCAGCAACGAGTGGAGAAATGGAGAAATCGAGGGAATGAGGGAAGGGAAGGAATGAGATGGAGAACCAAGAGAAAGGCTGTGTGCTCGGAGTCCTTGCAATAGTGGGACGCCAGACGATTTCATTACTAGAAACGAATAAACAGGATTCATCGGATCGATACGCAAAGGATTTTAGGTCTTTTTTCGTCCACCCGATATAAACTCAGCCCGTCTGTATCTCCTCCACTTTCCCCTTTCCCCTTTCCCTCTTCGTTCGACCCTACGTAGCCTACAGCAGCCACTGCGGTTCTCAGCAGACCTATTGGATATCCTATCTAAAAATAGGAACCTGTGTAATCGGTCCTCAGTCTTTAACGCGGTCGCTATTTATCCTTTGATCAGGCGCGGCCTCGCTATTCCGGGCACAATTGAACTTGCGACCAGAGCTCTGTTATCCGCAGATCAATTCCGACGAGGAGGAAGAGGCGGACGAGAGAGATCACGGAAAGATCTTTGTAATTGTTTGATATTCTCTGAGCACCCCTGCTAACGGACAGCCGGACGACACGTCGGACGAATCCGCAAATTAAACAAACACCTTATTGACGCGCTGATCCTCTACCGGTCCCGATGCTATGGGGAGCAGGGACTTTGCGAGGGTGAACCTCACCGAGGGTGATCCTCACTGAGGGCGGTCCCAACCCTGATGAGTCCTTCATGGGGGCGAGATGAGGTTCAGACTGGTCCAGGGAGGTCGATGAGACTAGGACAGGAGTAGAATAAGGAGAGAGTCTTACTAACAAGAGAGGAACCGAGGTCATCCCAATGAGCGAACTACACCGCATACTGGGTCTTAGTAGGACTTAACGAATATTGCTCTCGATACCCAGGAATTACCCTTGCTCCCCCCCCTCTCTCTCTCCCTCTGGCCATCTTAACCACCCTTACACTTTTTTACACCTATTATGCCTCCTAACAAAATATTGCACTGCTCCGTTTCTAGGATTTATCCGATATCATACAAGTACATTGACTGCTGAGCTAGAAAATGCAGATTTCCTCGTGCGATTCGCTTATTTAAATAAGGATATCTTGAAGGATACGATATTTACATTTTTGGACAATAGTCCAGGCGTTTACGTTGCTTGGAAAAGGAGATACGGAATGTGTGCGCGTGCGTGCGTGCGAGAGAGAGAGAGAGAGAGCTGTACGACAGGGTAGATAAATTAGTGCGGGTAATGAAGACTGAGTTCCACGTCTGATTAAACAAACACAAGGAAACACAAATAAGTGAGGGCAGGGAGGTGTTAGAGGGCTCGTGATGCTGTGGAACGAAGAAGAAATAGAAAGAACAATACTAAGAGGGCGTTCTGTAATTCTTCTTTGGACACAGTTACACAATCACACGGGAGAGAACACACCGGCGCACACCTATTCACCTTCTAATTAACCGGACCGGGCTTAGTAACACTCCCGAAGATATTGCTCTCTCTTACCTTTCTTTTAACCTACTCCTACTTCCTCCCCAACATTGCTACATCGTCTACTCTTCCCATGATCCTCGCCTCTTCTCTCAGCTTCTCCTGCTTTTCTCTCAACTGTTTAACCAGGCACGTGCGATATTTGCATTTTTTATCCAGTGCGTTAAAGACACTTTTTATTCCCCCTTCGATTCTCCATTTCCCCTCTTTCCATTCTCTCTCGCTCTCGTCTTCCTCCAAGGAGCAGCAGGTTGTTCAGAGGAGCGCGAGAAACGGTCACGGGTTTTTGCGTAGGGTCCGGGTTTCCCCGGGTTTCTCGAAACGCTTAGCAGCGACTTGGCTCACTCATTGTCAGCAGATAAAAACAGAAAAGACTGTTAGCAAGATACTAACATAGGATACGGGACGATAGGTAGTTAGCGAGGAGAAGATTAGAATGCAATAGAAAAAGAGAGAGAGAGAGAGAGAGAGAGAATGAAAAAGAAAAGTAAAAGAGAATTAAGAGAAACGAAGGATACACGTGCAAGGGACTGTATAGGTTTATATGTACACGTTGCTATCGAAATCTATAACGAGTCGATGTGTATTGAGTAGAGATATCGAGCGTAAAAGTTAGTGCAACGTGTGAGAGCGTAGCCAAGCAGGCGCTGAGTGAAATTTATTTATAATCTTGTTTTTTAAGTGGTGCCTGGTCCGATGAATTAGAGCCAGTGGAACGGTCGCGGCTGCAAGGGCGAGTAGGTGAAAAAATAAGTCGACAATAATAATTATTAGCAGCCGAGCCTGGTAAGTACGTGGCCGGGTTGTATGGCCCCTATCATGTGCTCCTGCTAATATATAAAACTGATACTCGTAGTGGTAATGACGCTTGTATTGTGCTGCCATTGCGCTGGTATTACGTTGCCATTGGGCTGGTATTGGTGACAGTGGCCTGGACGCGGTGGTAGTAGCAACAACCGGAGCCACCAGCATCAGCAAGGACGTTCAAGTTTAAACAAAAATAAAAATCTCAGCCCAAGACTAATTATAGAATGCGTTCGTGGCGCAACTAACCGCGTATTACCCATAGCTTGTGTATACGTAGAGGCTGTGCATAGTTTGTGGTGACTGCGACATATACCAAGAATCTAGTATAGGTACATACTACGTGTATATAGTGTGTCCGTGTGTTAACGCATGCCGGACTAGGATTGGTCGTTGCTGCCTTGTATCGCATTGTCTTGGACTCGTGTTTAACGGAGCCAGCAGGCAAGACTCGATCGTGACCGTCTATTATTTTTGTAACGCGTGAAACTAGCGATATTCCTGTTAATTACGTTCCAGGGACAAAAAGGCCACCCGCCTTATATTGTCCCGGACGGCGCTCACCGTTGCTGTACGTGCTACGTGCTGCGCTCGGCGAAAATCAAGAGAAATTAATATTGTTTTTATTGACGGCAAACCCGGCTGGTAATTACATTCTGAAAATGTCCAGAGTTCTCTTTCACGGATTATACTCGGGATTATAACGTTGGAAACCGGTAGAGGCATTGTTCCGGCAGAAGGACTGCCCGATGTCTAGGTATCAGGTAGAAGGTGGGTGGCCTCTTTCTAGCGGCAGCAGTGCGTATCCTCGTTTATTATTTATTACATAAATGTAAAGAAAAGAAGTTTAAGATAGGAAAAAAAAATATTACAAGCCATTCGATAGTCGGTTCGCCCACTTGAGCCGTCGATATACTATTGCTTGAAAAGGATCTCTTTAATCGTATTTATACAATGGCTGACCCAGAAACCTTTGGATTCGTCCAATATCCTGGAATTATAATCGTCCTTAGGTAGGACTCAAAGAGACTGAAGGAAAGGCTTCGATTTAATTAATTATATTTCCGCTGGACAAAAACCCAAAAGCGTATCTAGGACCGGGCAAAAGGGATGCACACCAAACGAATTCAAGTCAATTTAATTGACTTTAGGCTTTTTTTTTTTTAAACTTCGCGCCACCTTTATGGCTCGATCGATCCTTAAACTTGAAAGGACTTTTTCTATCGTGTTTCAGATTCGCAGGAAGGATGTGAGTTTTTTCGGTTGCACCAGTGATAATAATGGTGGCTACGCACAAGGATGACACATGGCCACGTGGGACTGAATGCAGGAGACTTTGGTAAGTAGGATGACCATCCGGAATAATGATCTCTATTAAAATTATTTTTAATTGACACAATTACCTGCAAGTATTAAAAGTTAACTGTAATACTGAAGGTATTTATGAGGCCGGAATAAGTCATGTTCAGAGACGTGCAAGTACCTGGAAGGATCACTGGCGAGTAGACAGGAGCAAGGGAGAGAGGGAGAGAGGGAGGAAGGAAGGAAGGAAGGAAAAGGCAAAGCAAAGGAAGAATCGTAGCTTCAGAACTGTTTTGCCGGCCCGGGGCGACGCAAAATCACTCAGAACTCCTGCCGTCACTTTATTTTTAGCCCTTCGCAACGTCCTGTCCACTCACGGGGCATCTTTCTTGGCATTTCCATGCATAATAAACGACCGGTTAGCCACACTCTGGCTCACACCTCATATAAGGCCTCCCTTCTCGTGTCTACGCTGCTTCGTCTACTTCTACTTCGACTTGCATTTTTTTTCTTTTATTTCCCTTCCACTGTTACAACAGGAAATATAACGTGGCTGAGCAAAAGACTCTATGGGAATAGTTTTGGATGCATCTCAGTTAAAGTTATTTACTGTGCAGCGGAGCTGCAGTTCATCACACGGAAGAACTATAGATACAAGTATAGCCAATGAGATTATCCCATACTACGAGCACGCTAGTAAAATGCATTTCCCAAAATGTAACATGGACATAGATTATAATTATGCTTTGACGTATCGCAATCTACGCAAATTACGTAATACATATCGTCCAATAATATATGTTTTTATTGTCGGACGAACGAAAGATCAAAATTGGCCAAGAAAGTCTTCGAAGTGGTACAGGGAGCGTCAACGATGCTCCAGAGCAAAGACGATTGTTAAACATTGATCGGCCTGCAGCCCCGTTCACATGATCGTTGATGCGCCCTGTACGAATTGTAATTGAAAAATTGCTCGCGGGGGGGCAGCACTTGAGAGGCAGAGGGGTAGTGACTGATATGCGGAAGGACCTATCGGCCTGTTAAGTCTTCCGAGAGCCGATCTTCTACGTCATCCTCTTAAGCGTCGCGTCCTATTCTTCCGGCTTCTTCCTCCTCCCCCCCCCCCCTCTGGATCTCCCATTGTTTTCATCCATCGCTTCTTGATCTTCTTCTCATCTGTCGGCTGACGTATATTCATTTGACTATCTACTTTTCTCTGTTGCTCTAGCGCGACGTCTCTCTCTCTCTCTCTCTCTTTCTTTGCGTCACCTATTTTCCTTCTTTCTTCCGCTGGGCTATACCTTCTTCGCGATATCACTCTGATATCGCAGTAAATTCCGCAGGAAATATGCCAAGACGGTTCGAGCGGTGGGGAGTGACGGGTTGGCTTCAGGCATCCCTTACTGCGCTCTTCCGGGAAGCGCGAGCGTCAATCTGTATTCGCTCGTGCTACTCCACTTGGCGCTTGGGTGTCACTTTCCAGTCACCCGGTAGCTTCTAATCAGCCTCTGACGGGAACGCTTTGCGCGCTGATCGACGGTTCACGGGGTTCGTCGTTCCTTGCGTCTAACCTGGCCTGGCCGAAAGACTCGCGGCGGGAAGTCACGGAGCCTAAATTCAAAATCCCTTGCGGATCTTCCGACTCCGCTCGGTTGCTGCTGGAGAATTTGTCAGAAACACAGGATAGATCTGAGCTGTGCATTTTCTAGATTTTGATAATGCACTTGATAAGAATGACTTTAGTATGGGATTGTCTCATTGACTGTAACATGCATGTATATTTCTTCCGAGTTATCAATTGCAGATCCACTGCATACTAAATCCTTTTTATGCATTTGGGATGCTGTGTCAATGGAATTTTTTTTTTAGATAGAAACGAAAAGCCATAAGACTGCGCGCGCACGTCTGCGTGTGCGAGTGAGTACTGTATGTCGAGTCTACGCAGAGTATGGAAATGTCTCCATAATTTTGGCATATAGATTGTATACATATATCTGTATGACTTTTGACGTATTGCAAAAATTGACGGGCGCTTCGCGGCGCATTCGCACTCACTAGCTGATCGTTTTAGCGTGCAGCTACGATAATGGACGGAGGTGGCTGAATTCGACAGAATGGGCGGATGAATGGTCACCGTTTAGCGTAATTATTGGCGCATTGTCTACTCGCACAATGCGTCCCGAAATTGGCATGCAAAAATCGGATGCAATCTATTGTCGCCATTGTGACCCGGTGCGGGTGGCAGCTATGTAATGCGTGGAGAAATCGGCAGCAGGAGGCAACGAGGAGAATCTATATCCTGGCAGGGTTGTACGATTGGGGGCTGGAGCTGAGCTTTATTTTTCTGTAATTTCAATATTTCGTAAAAATGTTCAAGGGATGATTTTTTGGGGGCAAGGAACGAGGAGCAGGTAGCGCTCAGGGAAGAAATCGGTATAGAACAGAGGGGCGCACGGAGAGACTTAAAGGAGCGACGAAACTAGACAGAGGTTAACTACAACCTACGAATTTGGTAGATTATTAGATGGCGGCGCGGTTCCAACTCCCAAGAGCTCTGCAGGCTTTTTGTGCCCAGATTGGCGGTCATTATGCCCGAAATTGGGCCTTAATTGTGCCAGCAGTAATGAGTCAGGTTGCTCTAATGCATCACACCAGCACACATAGTCTTAAACCCCGGTGGGTTTCTTTCTTTTCTTTCTCCATATACTGGGTGTCCCCTGCCCGTCATTCATTTTCCCGATGCCTCATCGATTCCTTTTTTATTCTCTCACCGGAAAGCGCCACTGGTTGCCGGCAGCGAAGGGAAGGCAAAAAATAAATGAAAAAAAAATACGTCGCGATAGTGGACGCGTTTCGCTGGGGGAAAAAAAAACGAAAGGTTTCATTGTACCTGGAAAGCACGTGGAATGTCTCAATGGAAGAAAAGTTTTGCTCGCGATTAGCAAACACAATTACACCCACGCGAATCCGTGAAGACCCACCCCTCTTCCTGCCCCTAGACTCTGGATTTCAGCCATTACGGCGAACGGAAACCTACCAACTTTTTGTCACTTTTTCCCAATTTTCCCGTGAATGGCTTCGCGTTTTAATCGAATCTTCGAATTTCCTTACGTCGCAGCGACGCAGGCTGTTCGCGGATGGCATCCGAGATGTTCGCGGTAATATCTGACGAAAGCCTTCAGGACCAGGGAAAGGTACTCCTTAAGTACTGGCCACCCCGTAGATCGAAGAATGGCGCCTCTCGAAGACTACTATGTGGCGACGTAGCATTATTTAATTGCTGTTCCGTTGTTTTTTCGTCGCCAGATAATTTGTGTACCTGGCGGCGCGGCGGACTCTTCGTTTTCACCCTCCCGCCCCTTCTATTATACTCCCCTCTCGTCCCTCTTCACTCATTCTCTCCATTATCTTTCGGTCCTCTCTCTCTCTCTCTCTACTCTCTCCAATTTGTAGCGTCGAGGTATACGTTTACTCACTGCACGGCCAGGCTACTCCTAATTGCGCGTAATTACCTATGGAGGCCAATTAGCTTGGATTGGCCGGACGATCCGCGGCTAGCCTCGGGATTCTCTCTTTTTTCCTCCTTTTTTATCTTTCTTCCATATCTTTTTTCTTTTACCTATTTCGTCTCTCTATCCTCTCATACTTCTTCCTTACTTTGAGGTTCTCCTTCGGAAGCAGGTGAACCTCTGCGAAAGTCCCGAGAGTCAGGTCGCTCCGAATTGCAAAGATCCTTTTCCTCCCGAATGAAGTAATCGTGGACATTGATCCCTCGAAGAGTATGAGAAAGGGAAGAGGGGGGGGGGGGGATATCCCGCAGGATAGATAAGGGATGCAAAGTGGTTCCCGTATCGCGTCAATTTTATTCGCGATCTTCATTCCTCTTCCTTTTCCCGTAGGTGGGAACGTACAGGTTATCCTTCATGAGAATCCTTGCAATAAAGAAGGAATCTCCCATTGTCCTGCACCCACGCCTTCGCGTAGGAATACAGGGAGACAGCGTGGATTTCGTGGAAGCCTGAGGAACGGAGAAGGAGAGAGGGGTGGGATTGGGGGGAGGGGGGGGGGGAAAGGTTCTGAGGGAAAGGAGCCTGATGTGGAAGGACCGCACCAGCAGGACAATCCGTCATTAGTAAACAAATAGTTTAGCGAGAGACGGGGTCAGGCCTACATAAACTAAACAACAATAACCTCCAAGAAAAAGGAATACCGACCTTAGCATCCTCCAAACGATGGCACACCTGGCCTCATCCTGTAGGAGTACCGGTATACCTGTACTATTCTAGAATGAATGTTCCAGCGGCAGGGACGGAGAAATTTGCAAGTGGACCCTGCTCTCGTCTTAGAAATTCCTCAGGGATATAAAATAATCATAGGAAATTTCACGCCACTACCGAACTGTCTGGAAATTCATTCGAAGACTGCTTCATTATCCATTGTCTTTCCCGTAAGTCTAAAGACAACTGGACTATGGTTGCCGCAACAGGAAGAAAGTCAAGTATGGTCCTGGAAAAAAAAAAAAAAAAATGGTCTGTAAAACTTTCATTAAACTTTTGTTCTACGGACTCGAGAATTTTTCTACGCAAGACGAGCGTCGTCCATGTTGGTAAGGACTTTACTTCAATTCAGGATCCGTCCCTGGCGTTAGGCCTGTAACCAAGTTAAATCGACATCTTCCCCACCTGAGCGAGACCGATCGGTTAAAGAATTTCTCGGATTCGTTCGTCAATACGAATGCGATTCGATTCATTCGGGACGAGAGACACTCGGTTATTTTGTAAGACGATGCTGGATGAATTGGACACCCGTAACCTGGACGATAGTATTGGTGCTTAATTGTGTATCCGTAATGGAGAGATTTCTTCTCTATCGATCGAACATTCAGCTCTGCTCTATGCGTGCATCATCTATTCCCAATCTTTCATATTTTTTTTCCTCCCTTTTCAAAAGTCATTCTCCTGAGCAGTCGACTAATTTCAGTACTACGCGCCGTACAGTAGAATCTTGAGTTTCGGGCGCACCTATCCACCGTTAAATAAAGGCTCAATCCCAGACACGTTCATCCTTTTCTTTGGCCGAATATCGGATAGTGACTGCTAGTTAACGTTAACGTCAGCGCCATCGTCCTCGCGGTCGATGTCGAGAACTCGAATGTTTCTCAAAAAAGATCCTCTTCCTGGGAATCGGGGAAATTAGGAACAGACTTTGGAAATACGAGCGTGGTAACATATACCACATTATATACTGTGTGTTTCAATACAAAATCAGAGAAATCGCACGCACCCATGTCGTAACAAGTCTCTTGCCCAACGGCGCGGAATAGAGAAATTTCGCAGGACTGGATTTTCATAATAGCAAGTAATGCACGTGATACGAGAATGCATAAGGTAACAAGAGCGTTTTTCTGAAATCGCTAAGTTCTTATAACGATCGTTTTTAGTTAACGAGCCCGATAGATTTCGAAGCGTTGCTTTCAGTTTTAATGGTAAACGAGATTATAATGAATCACTCGCCTCTGACTTGACGTTATGGAATATAAAAATCCTGACGAAGGGGGCAGCAGCAGCAGCAGCAGTACACCCGTGTCTCAAGGAAGACCGGTCGTCCCTTTGTCCCAGGATCAACCCTGGGTCCTTGGTCCTTGGGCCAGGATCCTCGATTCTCGATCCTGAAGATTCTCTTGGTCCTCCCGAGGACTTTCGTCGGGACCTCCCCCTCCTACTTCTTCGCTCCGAAGCACCCGAAGAGATTAGCATGACAATGTGCTCACCGGCCACTCATTATGACCGAGCTGATCTCCTCTCTCCGCCGCGTCCCTCGCCACCCCACCTGCCGGGAACCACGTCGCGAGACGACACGGGGCGACGCGACGCGACGCCGACGTTGAAACAAAATTCCGTGCGGGGAAAAAAATCTTTACGAGCGCGAGGACAATGAGGTGACACCTCTCTTGGATTGGACTGTGGAATTTTCTTAGCCTCTCTCTCTCTCTCTCTCTCCCTCTCATCATCTTCATCCTTCTCCTCCTCTTCCTTTTTTATGTCTATTAGTCGCATTTCTACGTTGCTCTCTCTTTCTCCTTCTTACGGCCTTAGTCCATCATCCCTTTAGCACACAGAGTCCTCTCCAGCACCCCTCTCGCAGGACTCATTCTTTCCTTGAATGAATGCCAAAGATGGATCGCTTCCCTCTTTATACTTTTGTCAGGCTTTGTTACCAGAAATTGTACGATTTCTTCGAATTCACGCGTTTTACGAGCTTATGAGCCTCTAGAAAGATATTCGAGTCCGGTAGGCTTGGCAGTCGCTTCGTTTGGCCATTAGCAATACTCGCGAATATTCTAAGGTAGTGGAGTCAAAATTGGAGGAGCCGTTTACTTGCCGATCGGAGTCTCCATTCTTCGAGGCCTTATCCATTGCGTCAGAGATATATATCTATCGAGTATTCGATTATCTAGAAAATCTAGCCGAGAGAAATCCAATCTCCTGAAAATCGCTGAACGTCTCTCAGATGTTGTCTCGATCCGGCAGCATCAAGGTGGATCATTTTGGAACTAAGAGAATTCCTCGGTGCAGCCGCAGCTGATGGGTCCTCGTGGACCCACATCCCCTGTTGTTCCCGACCGATGCAGATTTGCCCGTTATTTCTTTTCAGTCCGATGACCATAATGGCGTCCCGAATTTTGGAAAAGTCCTTGCTAATCGGCACGACAATACTGACCTGGGTTGCTCCTCGATCGACGGTCCCTTGCACACCGTGAGAAACAGTATTTCCAGGGTGGAAGAATAAGAAATAAGAGGAGGTGGACCCATCATCCTAGTTGGGTCCATGTCCGTTGCTCTTGGGAATTAACTAGCTCTCTCTCTCTCTCTCTCTCTCTCTCTCTCTCTCCCTCTTTCTTTCTTTCTTTCTTTCCCATGGGCAGACGCATACAATTTCAATCTCTTTTTATTCACAGGCTCCCTATTATTCGAAATTCTTAGTCGCGCATGCGCACAAGCATCGTCACGATCAACAGCATCCATTGGCAGCACCATTGATATTATTGGTAAATGATACATATGCGAGACTAACTGCTGTCGGCTAGGCGGCGGTCATTAAAATCCAAGGTATTCTTGGAAATCGTAAAGTTCGCCAGCGACAAAAGAAGGCCCCGAAGTGTTTAGTCCCCGTCTGCCGTTTAGCTCAATCCCATGAGAAGGCAGGTGATCGATCTTCCAGGCGCATTCGTTTTTGCTGATTCAGAATATTTTTACGGGGAATTAGGATTTACTTGTGACTCGAGAAATAGGCAAATATATGAACATCTCGACGGAGCATTAATATTGAAAGATCTGAAGAAAAATTTCTTCGTATCCAAAGGAAACCTCGAACCGCCATATAACATAAATCTAGCACATTCGAAGCTCCGAATAGCGTAGGAAGGAGCACCTTTTATGGTATAAAAAGAACAATAGCATATAAGGCCCAATTAACGCATCTCAATGGTTTTGAATGCCGATATTCGAGTTTCCCCACTACGGGTCTTGGTACTTCGTCAGCTGCTTCTTTTGGCTCGTCTCTTTTTTTTTCTTCTTCTTCTTCTTCTTCTTCTTCTTCTTTTATACATCCTGATTCTTATGCACGCAACCGTAGGAACATACGTATACATATGTGGTACATGAAGGACCAGGGAGGGGTGCAGGCATGTAAGGACGTAGCGGGTATTAATTTATGCATAGGAAGGGAGTCTCGTTTCACGTCCAGGTGATGACCGGTATACTGGCCCCCGAGGGTTGGCCACCCTTGGTTCCGCGAGGACCTGGCCCGTGTGAAAATCCCCCGAAGGACCATTGTCTTCCGGCTGGTAGTAGCAAACAGTCCACACTGTCCCCTGGCCAGCTTCTAGTCCCCCGTCGCCCTAGCTGCTTTAGCGAGTCCGTTGATCCTTGGCAAGGATCTTCCGTGATGCGTAACCAAAGAGAGGGCCCAGGACTCGCGAGAATAAGGTCCTTCCTATCTTCGAGGGAAAAGGAGGGAGCCCTGCGCCCTTTGCCCTCATTCTATCCTAAGAGACAAAAAGACAAAACCCGGCTGACGAATTCAATGACAGTTTGCTTCGACTGGCTACCTGCTAGTCATAGGAGGGGAAAAAGGACCAAAGAAAACAAAAAAAAAAGATATACACCGTAGAATACAGCGAGAACCTTCAGGGATGAACTGACACCTCAAACTTCGTACCTGAGTTTATCCTGATTTCGATCTCTTGTCTTATTTAGCAGAGGGATGATAGTATGTGCTCCCGTTTCCCTTTTCTCTTTCTCCCTTTTCTTTTTTCTTCTTCTTCTTTCCGTCTCGCTCATCCATCGACGTTTCTGTCTTCCCGGAAAGAAAGGACAAAAGGGATCCCAGTAATCGAGCGTAAAAATACCGAATTTAGGGCTGCCCCTGAATTCGTTAATCTCCATTCTGACGGTCTTCCTATATAAAGCACAGATAATCTTGAGGACCTAAGCACAATGCCTTTTTGTTTAGATAATTTTCCATTCTACGATGAGAGGTTCTTAGTGCCGGAGCAAGAAGGAGAATCTAAAGGGACGCGAAGATCAATAATAATTACGTAAGGGAGAATTTGCAAGGATTGCTCGGAAGGGATACCACCCGGAAGAAGAGGAAGCACGTTGAACGCAGTCAACGTCGATTCTTGGGGCTTTTGGTGGCATTCAGTGGAACGTGGAACCGAGACACGTGGTTCCATTCATGGTTGCGACGGTATACTACGCGAGTAAGAGTAGAGAGTAGTAGTAGGGGGCTTCGGTTGTGAAGGGAAAGAGTCTCCGGAAGCTAGACGTGTAGAAGCGAGCGACTGTGTATGGTGGGCAACGAATGAGATAGAGAGAGTACAGGCAATCCCTAGGTGAAAGAGAGAGAGAGAGAGAGAGAGAGAGAGAGGTTAGGGGGGTGGGGGGCGGGCGAGTGAGCATCGAGGGTTGAGGGTGAAGCCGATGCCAGGGTGAGCCGCGTCGGTTGCCACAGGACGCCGCGACGTCCGTACTATAGTCAAGCAACCACCGCGGAGGAATAAGGGTGGGTGGCCTCGAGCGTGGCTGCCCCGGACGCTCCTCGTGTGTTCAAGGAGGGCTATAACCCTGGCTGTAAAACTTCCTAGGATCCAGTTCAGTCGATCTAGTCAGTCCCATGTGGCCCCACGTGGTCCTACCCTTGGTTGGTATCACTGGGTCACGACCTCGACCACGCACCTACGCCAGAACAATCCCTGTAGAGTTTACCAGGGGTGACTCGATACTTGGACGACATAGTTCTACCTGCTTACTACACACCTGAGAATAGTCCTGGCTGATGCTGGAGTGGGACAGTATTTCTCGAAAATTCTTTTTCTCTTTCTTCTTCTTCTTCTTCTTCTTCTACTTCTTTGCCGAGCATCTTTTGAGTTTTTAACGACTCCAGGTATGAGATGCACGTACGCCGGTATAACTCAATATTGGCCATTAAAAAAGGCTCTGCAAAAATCCAAGGGATCGACCTCGAGGGCAAGGCGAGGAACATTAAAAGCAGAGGACATTAAGAACCGCCACAGACCTTGTATAAGGATCCTGAGGAGGATGCTGAGAAGGAGGAATAAAGAAGATGAAGAAGAGGAGGAGTTCGAAGGAAAAATAAGGAGTAAGAGAAAGAGAAGCAGCAGCAGCAACAGCAGCAGCAGCAGCAGCAGCAGCAGCAGCAGTCAGAGCAAGGATGTGCACGTATGAGGCAGGACCTCATAACTCCTTATAATGTCCTCTTCTGCGGATGCCTAGCATACACCCCCGTTCCCATATGCCATAGGAGGACACCATCCACACCATCCACGAGGATCTTTGGCAACGTGTGAGTACTCCCATAGCCCATTGCCCGCAAGGTGTACATGCAGCCCCCCCCCCCCCCCGAGACTGCATGGGTGTACGTGCATGCCTTCCTCCGTCTCCTCCGGGCAGCGGACTCCACCTCTCCACCTTCTCTACCTTCGAAGGGAATAAGAGAGTTAATCTTGATATAATGGCCGCGACTGTCGCGGCCCACAAGACAATAGTCCAAGATATATCGTTAGCGTCGCCCTTTCGCGTCTCCGCGCCATTACTGGGCCCTTTTTCTCTCCCTCCCATATGCATCTCCCTACTCTTATGGGGTGTCGAGATGCATATGGGATTTCCATTCTAACCAGACTACGAGATCCCCCTCTCTCTTCTTTGTATCCTCAATACGTGTACGTATACTATAGTGTACGCGCTATATATAAACTCTGTATCTATAGAAATACCTTTACCAGTCCCATAAACCGTCTTTGCTAACTCTCGTCCACTTCTCTATTCTCTCTTCTCCGATTCTCTTGGATTCGAGTGGCTGAGAATGAGAATCTCTCCTTTGGGTTCCTCGCCTCCTCTCAGCTGCGACGATCGCCATATCACGAAATACCAAATACCCCAAGGCAAACAACACCGCCAATTCTCTAGCACGTGCTGCATTCTCACCGTACAGTCTAATACGTTGTAGGAATATGTAAGAGCCACGTGAAACATACTATGCTATATGTATATATAGAATAAATACAATATATATATACGTGAATATTTATATGATTCTCTAATACTCATAAGGGACGTACCTATTGCTTCTTTTGCCTGATCCCTTAAAATCGGCAAGTTACGGCGGCTTCTTAATGACGTAGCAGGGGGATCCGAGATCCTCAAAGGCTTTACTTTTTCTCTATCCCTCTCTCTCTCTCTCTCTCCCTTTCTTTGTCCTTTCTCTCTTGAAGCCCCGGCCGTCCCCCTGCCTCTCTCTCTCTCTCTCTCTCTCTTCTTTTTACTCCTATCCATGCGAAAAGGCCCGATTCGCCCCGTGGCCGAACTCCCCCGCAAAATCATAATCTGATCTCGTATTAAGGATCTTCCTCCTCCCTCCTCCTCCTCCTCCTCCCCCCCGCGGTACACCCTCCCTCTCGTATTTTTATGCAGATCAGAAGCAAGAGCGCCCCGAGGTGGGAAGCTGCACTATAAACGCTTTATAATCTCCATTGGCTTCTTCGAACCTTCCAACGTACCTTTTTTCCTTGGTACACATAACGCAGAGAGGCAGCTGGAACTGGCTTGCACCAGTATAGCACAATGTAATTATCCACGTACCGGGCTTTCCAGTTGAAAGGGACCGGTAAGATTTGAAAAGTGTCATCCAGTCACTTTCATGAAGAACAATAAGTAGTAAGATATTCGGATTGTCCAGTATGAATTGCAATAGAAGACAATGGAGTCCGTTAGATGTCGTAGGGTTGCGATAAAGAGAGAAAAAAGTTAACCTGACAATGAACTAACCGCCCCTGGCTAAATTAGGGTTGAGCTGGTCGTGCGGGGTCCCAGAGTCCAACGCCGGACCATTTTACTGCTTACTTCGTAATGCCCCGACGTCCTTGTCTTTCCAGGGGCTTCCCGAGGGCTCGAATTATCCATGAAATATTAAGCCAACTTACGAGCATTAACTCGGCATGAAAACTCGAATCGCACATGCCTGTGTGTAGGAAATGATCGGGCAGCCGGACCGACAGGCGCATGCGTGCAACGTTGCTTGGAGCAACGTGCTGGACTCTAACCAAATAAATTCAAACTGCACAAGTAGATCCATCTGGCAGGAAACTATAGTAGAGTTTACCTGGATTCCCGTTAATTCTGAAATTTCATAACAATGAGATTGATCTTCAGCAGCCACGTGAAACGTCAGAGCCGGGCATTACGTGCCAGAGTGACAGAGCGAATGACGTTTCGATGATTCGACTAGCAATAAGAATTCAAGAAAGACGGATGACGCTATTATTATTATTCTCGTTGGTATTATTATTATTAAAATCGTGGGAATTCTAATGGCCAAAACATAGAAAAGGACCAGCGCGACAGCCTCGAGCAAGGATTCTATCGATTTGCTCTATTGTTTTTGCTCGACTAAAGAACCCCTCGGGCGGAAAATCAGCCGATAGATTCGGGGATGCTAACGGAGGGCTAGCGATAATGCTTCCAGGGGTATATATTGATAAGGGGCCTGGAGAGGGTTTGGGTTTTGGCGGTTCGCCTCGGGTCGAGGGGTGAGCGGAAGGGAAGAGGATCCCGACAAGGAGTAAAGGCCGTTATAAGAATCTACTTCACGTACCGCCGGCGTATCTAGTATCTGGAACGCGCCCTTCTTATGGCATCTCCGAGGGGTAGTTGGGTAGTTGGCGTGGCCATTAATTCATCTGCTCGTTGATTGCCTTTCCCCTCGATCCTCGATCCACGATCCACGATCCTCGATCCTTGCCCACGGAGCACTCGGCACTTTTCTAATTAATTTCTAACGCGAGGTCAGCCTCGAACGCTATTGCGCAACCCTCTGCCTTCATCCCTTATACCCTTAACTTTCAGTGCTTTCCTCCTCTCTCTCTCTCTCTCTCTCTGGCAATCGAGAAAATCGCCATTCTCTTTCCCTTACGACATTCGACGTTCTCTTCTGGCCATGCCGATTCTTCGGAAACTTTATCTTCCTGCTGGATCGACGCCATTATTCCTTCCTCTGGCCCATCGCGCTACGTGCATAGCTAATGGACGCTTTTACTTTTTCCATTATAATAACCCACGCTGAAGAAATTGCAAATTATTCAAAATGTCCTCTGTAACGCGAATCACGATCGCACGGCCGTACTTAAATACCATTCCTGCGCTGCTTAATGACACGTTACAAAGTCACGTTAACTACTGCATTGTAAATGTCACACGTGCATATAATTGTACCCGAAGCAGCACGACTATGCCCACGACCACAGGCCGCTCTTAACGAGCGCGAACAAAAATAAAGCATTGCGTCATGCGTTATACGTTTCGAAATTTCATATTATCATTTAAATAAATCAAGGTCCCAAGATAACAGGTCGTTTTTTCTTTCTCAGTTTTACGTAGTTCGTAACGATATCCTTTGTCACAGTGATATGCCTACATGTGTATGTATAACGGGTACCGGTATATTTAAATAGTGCACGGAGTAAAGAACTAGACAATGAAGGACCGTACGAAAAAGCTGCTACAATTTTTTTTTTTTTTTTTTATTTCAACCGGGTTAAGTACCATTATGCGAAGCCAGTGGTATACGTGTATACAGACTCGCTATAGACTATATCCTAGGCTCAACGTAATAAAGCCTAGCTGGCGATGGTGGGCAGACTTTGGTATTGTCATGCAAATGTGTCTAATCGGCCGAGCCAGCCGACCATATGTCCGTTGCCGTACGGCGGCATACGAGTTACACGCAGTTACACGGGAACCTACGAATACGAACCGAAGAGCACGCTAACCCACCCATTAGCCATTATTGCATACTAATGACGATCGCGGACACGCTTAGTTAACCGTTATGTTATTTTGAACGAGATGTCAAACCCCCCCCCCCCACCTTCACATCGTGATTGCGACCCATTTATACTTTCCTTGGGCTTTTATTCCTTTTCCTATGACACTCGCTGCCTACTAATCGACTCCTGAGCGTCCGAAGCTTTTTTTTTATTTTTTTTTTTCGTCATTTCCAAATAATTTTGGCCAGTCCTTAATCGAGAAATACCTTGGGATTTTCTTTCGGGAGAAAGAGCGAGAGACGGAGGCTGGGGAAAAGAGGCGCGCAGGACGAGCAGATTTGTCCTTGCTCCTGGAAATGTTACACACATTTTTTGCGGTTGGTTGATTACTTCGAGAAGATTCGATAAGTCGCTAATGATCCGCGAAGAAGGTAGAGAAGGGAAGGGGAAGATTCTCAGAACGGGTCATCCCGATCAAAATGATCCTTCGAGAGGTTGTTGTTTACGGTGGCTTTTGTTTTCGCTCTTTATCGAAGTCTAGGAGGACATTAGAATTGGCTGTAAATCCTTAGGCTGCGTAGACTGTTGCTAATTTCTATTGTCTAGTTTCTCCAAGTTACTCCGAGCTGGTATATAGCCGCGTGCTGGCGCAAGGGCATCAAGTACCAGGAATAACGTTGCGAATCGATTGCCAAGCGCCGATCGGCAATCGTTCTGTTATTTTCGACACGGCTGTTTACGCTTTTTCATTCGTTCTTCGGCATTTTTACCGTTACGCTCGAGAATCGGCTTGGAATTTACGCGCCGCCGTCTACTAATCCTAAAGCATCTATTCACAACGAGGAAACGATACACCTCGGTCTTCTACGTAAGATTTACGATTCTTTTCCAGCCTGCATCCGTGGCTCAAGGGATACCGATTCATTAGAGAGTCTCGTGGTGGGATATCGTAAATGAGACCTTTTCTAATTAGCAAAAGAAACGTAGAGAAGACGGTAGATAAATAGGAAGGAATGGTCAGTGGTCCAGCCGCCGCGAAACTGGGTCTTCGATCATGTTAAATAGATTGAAATACATTCCCAATCCATATGAGATAAAGGAATAGCCGTTCCATGTAGATACGAATCTCCATCTTCGACACGTGTATTCTGACGTAAGACAGTATTACTCTACTTCGAAATTCCCTAGGATATCCCTAGGACACTTACGTATTCGTCTATCTATCTCTGTTCGATATCACGCGAAATTTCTAAATTCGCCATAACCATCCTGTCATATAAATTTGCAAAGTTTCGCAATCGATAGACTGTTAGAGAAAGATACTCGGTAGAAAGCTTCAAAGAGAAGCATTGGTCTGACGCGATAAAAAAAAAAAAGAGAAATACGCGCACGAAACGTAAATGGACAATGGCGGTGAAAGAAAATTCCAAGGATGAGAGTAGAACTGCAGAAGGCAGGAAACCTGAAAGGTGGGCCAACGGCCACGGAGACTAATCGGGCGCTGGACGTGGAAGCGGTAATGTAGTTAAGGTTGGTAGGAATGAAGTAACATATGTGAGGAACAATCGGTCCGGTAGTTCGGATACACAAATACGCGATGAATTTAATAGGATCGAGTGACGTCACCTAGGCGTTTGTTTAATGAGTAGCCACCATCCATCCACGGGTCTTCTCTCTCTCTCTCTCTATCTCTCTCTCTCTCTCTCTCTCTCTCTCTCTCACACACACTCTTGGGATACGCACAGAGGAAGCAGGAGAGTGCAAGTGCGAGAGAGGCTTGACTCTCTCTCTCTCTCTCTCTCTCGGAGGACCAAAAGGAAGGAGAGGGAGAGCGACAAGGGGATATCCGAGGGATCGGCGCGATGGGAGGAAGAAGAGAGTAAGGCTCAAAGTGCGAGAGAGCTAGAGCGAGCACCAATAGGGGGAGCGAGTGAGAAGGGGATTGAGGTAGTATCGTGTCGGACGCTGAACGAGGCGCACGCTCGATGCGAACCACGCGGTTTCTTCGCGCGGATATATTCCTCACCGGGAACCACCGAGTAGTAGAGACTCTTGGATTCACCGGTGCGCGCGCGCGCGCCTCAAGAACTTCATAATTTCACGTGTGTTCATTACCTTCCGATATACGTCAAAGGGTTAGATTCTCTCTTTATCTTTCTCTCTCTCTCTCCCTCTCTCTCTCTCTCTCTCTCTCTCTCTCTCTCTCTCTCACGTACGTGAGACATGTTTGAGAAATATCTTTCAATTGACGTCTCCTTTTAGAAAAGATTTATTTGACGGTCGCTCTTAATGCGGGAATTGTGTTGTGATTGCGGACAGTTTGGAATCGACAGTGCGATCGGGAAGTAGATGAATGATCGTCTGACTTTCATGGACTTGCCTACTGATTGACGTCAGTGGTTGTAGCTGTTCCGATTCAGACTACGGCCACGTGAGTAGACGTTTACGAGTCTTTAGGCAGGATCGCGAGGATTGGTCACGCGACTAGAAATATTTGGTGACTTTTTGAGTTACGAGAATTTTCATCGATCTCGTGATCATTCGTGTGGATCGTTCCTTTTTGGAATTTTGACGTATGACATTTTTTTTGTTGTTGTTTGGAAAGATTTTGAATTTCTTGTCAACGAGGGATCTTTGTCGTTTTACAAGAGTTTTGTCGCTGATAAGGACTTGTGCACTGTGTATATTTCCGAAAATATTTCCCAGTGTCTATTGGCTGCTGTAAGAGCCCCTAAAGGATTCACGACTGTCGACGACTTTTGACAGATGCTTGAGTCACTCGCTATTCAAAACGATTACACGTGTTTCCGAAATTCTTTTTTCAATATGTCAACAAGTGGATGAGAATCTTTTCGTTAGACAGTCTCATCCGAGACACTGCAACGTTTAATTTTCCACTTGGATTTGTGTTTTTAACGGGTCGTCACAGCCAACCAGTTATTAACATACCTGTCTGGCGAACGAAATAGTGAAAAGTAGCAAATAACTTTGAGCGTTCTCGCCGAGCAGACGTCGCATCCACGTGGCGGACCAGACTGACTCTTTGAAAAACTATAAGCACGTGACTGCCCGAGAAAATCCTGTTAGGAGGACAGCAAAGTCTGCCGGTGGTCTCTCCCTGTGAATCTGTGTCTCATAGAAGAATGTCAATCGGGAATACGAGAGGAGCAAAAACCGGGGAAGAGATATGAATTAACGAAGGCAAAGACAAATATATGAAGAACGAAGAGAACCGTGCGAAGACTTCATTTCCCGTGTGTGCTGTGTGCGTGCGTGTGTGTGTGTGTGTGTGTGTGTGGGCGCGTTACCAGGTAATAATGAAAAATAGTGCTAATGAATTTGAAGTGCTTTAAATATCCATGTGACAGAAACCTGATCAGCCATAACTCTTATCAGCCCCAACTCGTCGTTCATCCAGAATCTTCGTGTCATTGAAAATACACTTGTTCTACGTGGATCATTCGCGATGAATAAAATACTCGGAGGGTTCACAAGGTAAATATAGAACGATTTCGTGAGCACTGAAATAAAAGGTCTGAAGGTTAGAATTTCTATGAATTCATAGAGAGCGTATCGATAGAAAGCCATTGACGGTAATGTGCCGGTCGAGTTGGGAGATCGAACGAAAGTGGCTACGTATACTGGTATGGCATGTCGAGCGATCGAAGCGCACGAGTGGAGCGATGCACTTTTATTAATAAAAAAAAATAAAAAAAAAAAAAAAAGCACTTCACGTTAGTTATAGCAGAGCTTGCGGCAGAGAGAAAGTCATTCCGTGAATACTGTTCGAGATAGGATTCTGACTCGAGATCATTTCAAATGATCTTTATTGATCAGCCGTAGGAAGGATCGCCAAACTCCTCGAAGCGATAATTTACAGAATGATCGATCGATCGGAAACTTTAGCGATTTTATTTAAAATACATTGATCAGTCGATGAAGAAAAAAAAAATGGCGATTGAGAAATCACGGTTCTATAGGTGATTAAGGTTGGCTTTAGAAACCGGAAAAGGAGGACGTTTCGATGAGATTTATTATGACGTATTTAAATAAAATTATTACGACAAGGAATATACACGTACCTGCATGCCCTTCCTTGAAAAGGAACCTTTAGGACGAAACGTGAAATTGCGAATTTTAAAACCAGACGCCAGTATCTACATTATGCGATTCGATGACGCGCACGTGACTAATCGAGAGAATGATTGGTAATGCGCGACGCTCATTAATTAATCAACGCCGAGAGTTTCGGGCCAGGAGACTTTTATGCGAAATCCTCCCACGAATTCCACTCGTACGCAAACAGGACGGATTAATTGTGAGATTCAGCCGCGGATGATAATTCAGACTTAAAGGTTCTTTCACAATGATCAACCGTTCGAGATGAAGGAAATTACGAACTATCAGGACTACATTGGTCCATTAGCCATATACGTGTAGGATTGCCATTGGATTTACTTGTACGTAATCAGCACTAACAGCTATACCGATATAACCCTCCAGCAAGATATAATAGATGATCTTGATCGATCCATCGATCCTTTACTCGAAACTCGTAGTTTCGCCCCGCATCTTTTCAACATTCCAATCGCAGCGCGACGACGAATGGCGCCCGTTAATTATCCCCGTGGAGACACTCGCGCGCCACGGCTATAGGCCTCCTATAGTCTGTACGCTATAACACACACCGTGAGGCATATACGTATGGTGTCGTGTGTCACAGATATAGTATAGTCCCTATATATACAGGATGGACAATTACAGAGAGTGTTTACAATCTAACGGCTAGCGACGGCAAGTGGCAATCAACCCGGGGCCAATTAATGAGTGCTCGCACTGCTCGCACTGGCTAGCACTGAGAGCGTTCGAGTTAAATTCCTTAATTCACCGTCATTATGCGGACTATAATTAGCAGCTAGTGACTATCCCACTAGTAGGGCTACCATACCAGTGTCAATATCGTCCCCGATAACAAGAGGGGTGGTTTTCGATGAAAATTTGAAATTCAGGTAATCACACTGGTCTAGGCCAAGTGAGCGTCTCGGAGGTGCGGAGGGCGTCTGCGGGCACAGAGTGCAGGTGATCGTAAAAGGGCAAAGGAGTTAGAGAGAGAGAGAGGATAGCTGAGTGAGAGTGAGAGAGATCGATTGTCAGTCTGCAGGAGGAAGGAGGCGCGTTGCTGCAGTCGAGTGTCGCAGGAGACAGGCGGATACGCAATTGGTGGACACTCGAGGACTCGGCAATTAATAAGTAATAGCCGGAGGGTCCGTTAATTAATCGAACTCGCGGCCCGACTGTATGCTAATTAAAATTTATAATTAACCAGCTAAACTTCCCCGGGGTAAACGCTCTTCGTAGCCGTTACGTGTAATTAATATGATTAATCGTTCTGCGAATTATTGGGAATCCGCTCCTCCCCCCCCCCCCCCACTCCTGCCCCGTCTCATCTCTCTATCTGTTATACGGTCATATCCCTACTCGCCTCTCATCTCAATCAATAGATTGGAATTACGTGACTCGTACCATTTCAATTCCGACTCTCACTTTTCCCAATGATCATCTAATATCATCTCGCATTCTTCCTTCTAACGATTTAACTCTCGCACGAGATTAGAAGAAGTGGGGGAAAAAAAAAAAAATCAAAATTCTACTCGCCACTATTCTAAACGCATTAATTCCCTGAAAGGACCGTCTCTAAGGTCGCCTTTAATTATCCACAATACGTAATTGTCATCGTCGTCGTTAACGGCCGGAAATAACGAATGGTCCTAATTCGAGTTGGCCGGCGCGTTCACAATGCATCGTGCTCCGAGCGACTCACACCGGCACGTAGCCTCGCAATGAGAAACGCACCAACACGCGCGCGAACCTTTACGTCCAGCTACACGCGCAATCGCACGGACGAGGCTCGCAGCCACCAAAAGTTCTGCTCATTTTTTTCGTCAAACGCATTCGTGTGCTGCTCGTCACGCATAATTATCATCGCAGTGAAAATATTTCCGAAAGCTCATGACACCGGTTTCTGGTAAGCTCTGACGTCACTGGCATCGCCGCCATTGTCCAAAACCAAAGCGACAGTCGTGAATCAGGCTCGTTACGCGGCACAAAACGATTCGTACCTTCGAGTACCATTACCACTCCAGAAATGAAGGGCCGAGGGGGGGCGAGGGGGGGGGTGGAGGGGACTGGTTAATAATTTATCGCGTCGATATCCATCGAGTTGCTGAGACAGGAGCGTAGACCGGGGGTTCACGCGGGGGTAACCTCTGGGGTTTACTGGCTCTGTATAACTGTATATATAGGCTCCACCGACAGACCAGTTACGTCTACCCCGGGGGTAGAAACCTTCGTTACAATTGGTAAATACACAAAAATATTCCACGGGAAATAACTGTCATTAGCGTGCCGTAATGGCGAGTTGAGGGCTCGGGGTAATCGAGGCCGAGTTTCAGGGGTGAGTTGAATCGGGCTGGAATCGGGGTGGAATCGGACCTGGAAATCAAATGATAAATCTATCGGGAGCACCGCGCGAAGCCAAGACGGGGGGCATTAGTGTGTAAATGAGCAGAGCCGAGGGTAGTTGTGTGGTACTGGAAGGGTGGCCCCACGAGACTAAGAGAATGAGAGAGAGAGAGAGAAATTCACAAAGCGATACCCAGGGTATCGGGGCTGGTGGTTTAGCTTCGCCTCGAAAAACAACCCCCATCCGATATTAATAAGAAATCCTTCTCACTCCCACATAATGAACCTCTATATACATAAGCGCCGTAGCATCTTATGTACTCTGCCAGAAGTAACCCCTGTGTAGTCTCTATGTAGGATCTCTATATCTATACCTATACCCTATACCTGTGTACCATGTGCACATAGACTCTCTCCCTTCCTCGCGGCACATACACACATCTTTATATAAGTGTTCCTGGATGCTACTTGGCAAGCGCTGATTGTATTTTTCTGAATCAATATCATTAATGTAATACAACGAGGGTGTCTGATGAAGTCGATCCAGACGCTACGCGAATTCTTACTGAATTTTACTCGGCTCCTTATTTCATTATCTTGCCCGTGATATTTCTTCAATTTTCGCTTTATTAAGTTTTTCTCATTTTAATTACCTCATGTCGTTAGCTCCGGCTGGTCCGTCTGTACTGACGAAACGTTATCTTACGTATCACAGTGTGCCTAGATACGCGATGCTGCTTCATTGTTGATTCCTTATAGGCTGCGAGGAATTGTTTGTAAGCAATTTTACCAACCGAATTGGATCCCTTGTAAACAGCCGCGGGAAAGTTAATCGCTCATGCCGAAAGATGGGATCATCTTTCCGTACGATTGTGACGACCTCGCAACTGGAAATTAACTCGGTGGCCTTTCGGCTTATCTATTTTGAGTGAATCTCAAGACTTGCACGCGTAACGTATAGGTACTATTTCTGCATCGCGTGTAGAGATAAACGATTAGCGATTAGCTTGAATCATTTTACAGGCAGTAAGGAAGAAGCTCTTCTGTTTTATTTATTACAGTAAATCGTATATAGACGTACTTTCAAACGATCAGGGATCGATCGAAGCTGGTTTGACGTTAATGGAGCAGGAGTTTACCTGATAGGGTGTCACTTGGAATAGCCGTATAAAGTCCGTTTGAATTATTAGAGGACATAATGAAATTTTCTTGGGTTATTAGTGGTGGGCAAGGGGGTTGCAGTAACTATATATATATATATATATGTGTGTGTGTGTCTTGGCTCTTGGCTCTCGGAGTTGGCCAGTGTGTGCAGGTCGATCTCTTAAGGGGATGTGAGTTAATTAGAGGCTGTAGGATACGCTCACCCCTTGTCACATCGTTCCTCTCTGGGCGCCACCCTCTCGCGAATGAGGCAAGAAACGCTGAAAGGGGTTGATACGCGTGGGGGTGTCCCTGGTAATATCTAGTACGTGCTACAGGTCTGTCGCTTATTAAAAACATCGAGCCCTCCCCGCGCGCACACAGACGTGCTCACCTACAGGGTCATCCGCTGGCAAAATGATTCCCTTTGCGCCGTTGGCTGACCAACACCTTCGGAATGAACCTCGTAGAAATATACACGGACCACGTGGCACATATCAGGACACGGTAGGAAGAGGCTCGTGTACGTGACAGAGAAAGATCGGCGTGTGCTTAAAGGACTAAAGTTCTGGCTTATTGCAGCCTCTGATAAGAAATATAATTATCCGTGCTTATCGGTATACGTATACGTATAGACCTTTTTTACTCTGATTAGTTTCGATGCGAGATGAAAAAGTGCATTTTTTTTTTGGTCCGATTCAGTGTCGCGTCTTGTTTTGGATAATTTTCTTAATTTTCTATAGGGGTTGTTTATAAGGCTCGAATGAGCCTACATGTAACGGGCTGCCACCCCATGGGGTTTCGGGGAAGTTAACGAGACATCATAAGGCTATGGCATAATTGCGTCAAAAGCGGATAATGGACTAATCGTATAAAGCGAGCGTGGGAGGCAGGCCATGCTGGACGTCGGTAAATTAAGGGAGAAAATAATGCGATATGAGGAAGTTTGCTGGGGAGCTAAGGAGATGATTCTGAGTAAGGGGTAAGGAAAGTCCTTTCGACGCACTGTAGTATATAGCACAGTATAGTATAGTATAGGGGGGGCAGTTGTTCTCGCGATGGTGGTCCTGCTGATGTTGAACGCTCGCGTTAGCGAGAGCCGCACTATACCGCTGATGACCATGGCTCATCCCTAATTGAACCCGATGACACGACATCCTTGCGCGTTGGATCACACAAGGGGGTGAAAGCGAGGACACCCTCGAGAAGCGACCCTTCGGCCCATCTCAAGGGCCGATGGGAAAACAGCAAGAGGGAAAAAGTCCACTCGGTCGGACATGTGTCGTGCTCAAGCATCCGGAAAAGCACACTGCCAAAAAGCTTAAGCTCGTTCTGCGCGGGCAAACAGGCGCGAGTCGTGTTTTAATTCTGCCGCTTGGGAATCTATAAATACGTTTGTTTTTATGGAAATCAGATGCAACCTATAACGGAGCACGAATGACCATAGATAGACAATGCAGCTATTGCGGCATTGATACGCGGAATGAACGTTTCGATGTTGATGATGACGTGTATTAGATGTGGCCAGATAGTGGCCGTTATAGGTATCATGTAAATATAGATGGCTGCTGCAGCGTATGGCTGTAGATATGGCGGAGGGAGACGAGAGAGAATGGCGAATTGCGGAATTGGTTTTGGTACGGTAATGTTTCGCAATGCGAGGGTGGGCTTCTCTGTTATGAATACATTATAGGACGGTTTCCGAAGGATGCTGGGCACATGCGCCACAGGGGTGGCTCCACCCTGATACCAGACCCGTTCTCCTCTGAAGGCACATCGAGACTGTACTGGTCGCGCTAATTATACATGCGCTAACCAACCCCAACGTGCTGGATCTGTCCTCTCGTGAAAGAGGGGTAGTACCCGATCTCTCCTCCCATCTCAACGAGAAATCGGATGCTGGGAGGAGCTCTGGACCCTCTCGAGCACTTTGTACTGTGTTCACCCTGGTTTCTACCTCCTCGCCGGAACCTCCCTACTTTGCTTAATTACAACGGAGGCGTTAACTAACTTTCACCAGCGACTCTGCAAGTACCGCGAAGTCCACGAATCCCCGTTAAGAAATTTCCAACCCTTTTTCTTAGGCAGCTTTTCTCCTCGCTCTCCATTGGCTGCGCTTATCATTCTCCTAGTGCGAAAGTTCTTCGTTACTCCCTCGCCTAGTGGAATATCATCACTCCCGCGGTCTTTGACAAAGGAATAAGAATAACTGAGGGTTCTTTCTCTCGTGGCCGTGGTCCAGCTTGGATCTTCTCTAGGAGTGGGTAAGCCGGAGTAACGAGAGCAGCCCCTTTGCCGATATAGATACCAGAAGTATAAGGGTTGACGAAGGGTTCCTGGGTGGTGAGAATGGAAGGACAGAATCGAAGGCTTCGCCTTCGGAAGTAAAGCTGCGAAACGCGGATTCGACAAATCGAAGTGCCCCGGCGGCAGGGGTCGCCTTTGGCGCGCAGGCCCTATGCAAAATAGTTAAGGTGGGGGGTGGCTGAGGAGCCGAGAGCCACCCGAAGAGGCAAACAACCCCTTAGTTCTGCCGTAGCGGCCGCAGACGCCCCCACCCACGTCACGCGACGCCTTTCGTCGTCGACGTCGACGAGAGCGCCACTCTCTCTCTCTCTCTCTCTCTCTCTCTCTCTCTCTCTCTCTCTCTTTCTCTCTTACCCTCTCGTCCTCCGCCCACCCTCAGAATATCCCTTCACCTTCTTACGCTCTCTTACACACACACACACACTCTCTCTCTCTCTCTCTCTCTCTCCTCCGTTACTAATCCTGCTCTCCACTTAACCCTCTTTCTCTCACGTTGCCGCACACGTAACGTCACGCGCGCGCGGCCAATCTCAGCCCGCGCGATGGGGCCGCGCGTGTAACTAACCTGCCATACTCTGGTGCGCCCGAGTAACGAACACACGGCAATCGGATAGAAGAAGAAGAAAAAAAAAAATATTAATAAGAAAAATTCCCTAAGGGAACATGTGTTACAGAGTGAGATCTCTTTTACTGTAGTGACGGGATCCAGGAAAGTTTGGATCGCGAACTCAGTGCGTTACAGTCTTATCTCTAAATCTTGTCCTGCCTGTTATTTCTGCCTGCATGGAATGTCGACAGGTCTGGGTTGCAGTGCGCGGCCACGCACCTTGGTACGTAAGCCCACCGAAGATCCGTTGCATTTATTACCAGAGTACTTAACACTTTTCGGATCTAAATAATGTCTCCGAGATAATATCTGATAGGAAGACTAATGAAATGGCAGGGTGCGTATGGGAATGGTAATTAAGAAAAAGAAAATGATGAGAAAAAGTATGTGATGAATTAGCGATTAATTAAGACGAAGAGTGGGCCACCGATCTGTGCGCTGGTACCGAGGCGACTGCCGGAGCCGATGCTGTGTATTGCAGTAGGTGAACGCGCGTTGCGTCAGGCGTTGCCTACATGCCGAAGCCGGACCTTTCATTAATTAGTTATTAACGGCGCACCCGGTAATTACAAATGCAAATTCACGGAGCTCGCGTCCCGCTGGCCATTCTATTCGCGTCCTCTTTTTCTCGGCAGCTTCTTTCTCGCTCTCCCACCACTTGAGAGACTGGTCACGCGTCATTCGAACGAATCGAGTATAAACTCGACGTATAATCAGAAGAATCGAAAGATGGTGATAAAAATTTGTACGATAAAGATTGATGTCCCAGCGTAACGAACTACCAGTGCGATGAAATGATTTGCCTCGAAGATCTCCTGGTAGCGTAGGATCCTTAAATGGGAGGTTAGCCAGGGACCACCTTGCTTCTTCTTGTGGCACTCCAGGCTCTAGAGTACGTGGAAGATGCTGGGACTCGAGATGTAGTTAAAATCTCAGATGTAAAATGGTGACCAACTGAGGACGATATAGCCAGTCATTTGTTGCTGTTTATTAATTCGAGCCGAGGCGAGAGACATCCACTTTGAATGTTCAGTTACTCGTTTTACCGCCGCCCACGCATCTACCTATACGTCCCCCCTCTCTCTCTCTCTCTCTCTCTCTCCCGTGCGCGCGCTCTCATGCGTGTTCATACAAGCCCGAGAGCTGCGAGAGCAACAACGCGACGCGCTTTACTCGGCCGGAGTCCGGAGAATACGGGCCATCATGACAAAAATAAATTCCCCAGCTCAGGGCCGGATAGACGTTTGTCCATAGACCTGAATTCGCTTTGCGCTCCGCGCTCACTGACAGGACGGGGCCCCCGATGATGGGCCTAATCCATTTCTTTCTCTGTGATATTAGGTAATCGCGCGCACAAGAAGAGGCTGGGCGTCGCGCATTTTCTTTTTATCGGTAGTCAAAGGGGAAATTGATACTTAAAAAGAGTTTCTTGTGGGACGAGCAGATTTAACCGGAGTGGGACTTGTGTCCTTGTTACGGGGATCGTGGATGTATCAACGTTATTATGAGCAACACCATGGGGACCCAGCATAATGTGGCTATGGCTTTGCTGTAGGTCGGCCGATCCTTCTCTCGCTCCTCAGAGCGAGTCTCTCTTAACGGTTATAAAAAATGATTCTCGCGGCCAAAGACATGTAAATTTATGAAGGCCCCGCCGCTACGGGGCCCGGACTTCTGCTCCTCCCCATCATGGATCGTCCACATCTCCTCACGTGCTCCGCCACGTAACCTACGTCACTCTCGAACACGCACGCATTGTTATGCTAACAAATTAATTAATCCTGCTTAATTATGCGCTGGAATTTACGAAGATGCTGCAGGAATGTGGGATGGGCGTCCGCTACCCGCAGCCATCTTTCTTTCTATCCGCTTCCTACCCTCTGTCAATTTTACGTCCTCGTAAAGCTCCATAAAAAAACATTCAATTGTAATCAGAAAAATGCATAATTAATAATTGACTCACCTATGACTCATTAATCGGTTGCAGGACATAACGGAGCGGAAAAACTGTAGATGACTTCTGCTGTCTATCATCTTGGTGAGCAATGATCATTTTCATAAAGTCATTAACTTTCCACATTATTCAAATCATACGCCATTGCTCGCATACAAGAATCATCGAGTTGCTCAAAGGGTCCAAGGAAGGACCGGTAACCTACTCTCAAAGAGGGATGCTGGAAGATCAGGAGCGAGTCGGGATGAAAGTAAAGTCAGTGTGGATATGGAAGGGATAGAAGGTGGCTGCGAAGGTTCCCTTTTTGCCAAGCTCCGGTCATCCGGCTGGTTTACTGGCTGGCTGACTCTGCTGGCTCCTTGCCTGCTTCGTTTCTCCATTGAGCGAAGGTGTTGCGCTTCTCTCGAAACCTACACCAACCGAACCAAGGATCACCCTGTTCGACTCTAAGAGACAGGCAGAGCCAGCCATAACAAATCGACTAGGAATAGAAAAGAGTGTACATGGGGAAAGAACCGAAAACTCACGCTAGAATCTACACTCGTCTCTCTCTCTCTCTCACACACACTGCTACATCTCCCTTCGTATTCTCCCCATTACCTTCTCTTGGATCCTTAAAGGGAGGCCTCGCACACCCACACACCTACTGCACGCACACGTCCCAACCCAACCTGGGCAACCTCTTTCCCTATAAATACGGATTTAGTCGCGCGGTTTACGAGGCAAAACGTGTCGAGCACTCGGGACCGTGGCGCGCCTAAATTATTAAAGTCGTAAACGATCGAAATTGTCGTTAAAAGCTGAGAAGACGAGTGAAAGACTAGCAGGGGCATAGAAGGGGGGGGGGGGAGACTGGAGGAGGGGATGAAAATGAGGAAGAGAAATAAGGATGGGGCAAAGTAGTATCAAAAGAATCGTTGGGACGTACGCCTACCTAACAGGATAGCTTTCTTGCTCTTTCTATACAGTCTGTACCTTATTGTATCATCAGCTACTTTTCTCTCTCTCTCTCTCTCTCTCTCTCTCTCTTCCTCTCTTTCATCGTCTCTACCTTTTTCGCAGGTACAACCGGTGCGCTAGCATTATTTCCTATCCTATCCATGACGCTCTAGCTAGCTGGTATCTATAGATACTACGATAGCTTAGTCCGCGTTTGATGCTTGCTTTACCAAATGATAGCCTCCCGTGCCTTGTGTTCACCTACCACTAGGATTAGTCTCTATCAACTCGTCTTGCGGTGTCCTCTGGTAACTCGTGCACCTCCTCAACACGCGAACGCCTACGTCACACTGCAACCCTTAGAACCCTCGACGGCCTCGGCGCTATCCGCTAAACTCATCGTGGGTCGCCTTGCCACGCGGTAATTTGCACGAGATTACAAGGCTTAGCGGAAGGGTGGGTCTTATATTTTATTATTTTATTTACATGTTTTAAAAATGATTCTATATAGTCCTCTAAGACGTTACGTCATTTCCACGTAGGTCTCGTTCGAGCACCGAGACTATTGATCATATTAATTTCAGAGATATTCTTTTCATATGAGCAAAGGAGAGATCGGTTGTCCGAGTCCTTTGAATGGGAGTCCTGGGTAATCCTGTATAGGGTAGCCATCCTGCGGGATAGGATCTTCCTGTAGTTTCGATTCTCTTTCTGCTTTTTCTCTCGTAGCGAGCTGGTAATGATTTTTTGTTTACTAATTGACCGCGCTGTTGCCACGTCCGAGCGAGCAGCCACCCACAAGAACTAGCAACCCCTAACGAACAACCCTTACTTTCCCTCAGGCGAAGGTTCCTCAGTCGAGACATAAGAATGTTCTTTTCAGCAATGGGATTGTCCTTCGTTCCGAGCTGGGGATTCCTTATCGTCGATAACTTTTTTTTTTTTTTTTTTTGAAAAGCGATTTTGCAATTTTTTTCTCATTACACAGGATACTTGCAGAAAGTGATACAGCGGGTACGATAACAAAAAAAAAAAAGATTTCGATTTTCCTTGAGATGCGAGACTTACTGTGGGGCTGAGTGACGTTTCGGTTCCCAGCTGATTCTCCAGGGAGCATTTAATTGCATTTCTCATTGCGAATCGACTTTAACGAAGACGAAGAGCATCCCGCGAGGACTTTCTCAATAATATTTTTTTCATTTTCCTTCCGCCACTTCTTTCGGCTTCCTTTCTAGGCTCCTGCCAGTAAGACAAGGGAGAATGTTAGCGCGGAGCGAGGGGGTGCAGCTTCTTGAGGAGGGCGACGCCAAGAGACGGACAAAGAAGAGCAACCCCCGATTCCCTCGCTCGACGGGCTGAATTCTGTTCGACTAATGCCACCCCTTATGCATCCACAGCCCCCGCGAGCCCCTTCCCTTCCATCCTCGTCTTCTCTCTAACTCACCCCTATGCCGATATTTCCCTATCGATTGATCCGAACGGCCCCTGGCTGCTGCCGATGGTGGTGGTGGTGGCGGTGGTGGTGGTCTTCTATCTTTCCACCCTATTCCCTCCAGTCCTTCCTTCTTTCCCCCTTTTAACTCACCACCCCTCGCCTTACCTCTCCAGCTTTCTTCTAACGTACAAAGTGTCCTTTCCCATCAGCGTAACGTATTCGGCCCCGCAGAAAAGATAATATTTTCCATAAAAATTATTTTTAAATTGACTATCTACTTTTTTTCTGAAATCTCAAGACTCGACGTAAGTGAAAGAAAAAAAAAAAAGAAAAAAGAAAGACGCACAGTTACGTCACGATTGGATGCTCTCCTTCCTCTTTAACCGGTCAGGAGTGCCGAGTGTCCCATACTCGTCTCACGCACATTTCCGCTCCACCCTAACACTAGTCATCGGCGAACCCTTCGGATGAGCGAACGAGTCACGCTCACACACACACACACACACACACACACACACACACACAGACGACAGAGACGCACACGCACACGCACGTGAGTGCTGCTAATGGCAGGAGACTCGTATGTGTAATCGCGTAACCGTAGGATAATAACAGGCAGCACCAGTTCGTTACAAATTAATGATCGACTCCGCGAGCCGTAGCCCCGGCCAATGGAAACCCATGATTTTGTAACTGATTTCACGGCGGAGTAGTATACCTAGCGTCCTAGCCTAACGGATCAGCGATTTTCATTTCATATTATTCCTTTGTCTGTCACGACGTGAGAACATTACGCTAGGCGGCTAGAGGCTTTGATTCTCTCTCCCTCTCTCCCTCTCTCTCTCTCTCTCGCAACAAAGTCAAAGAGTAGAACTTCGCTACTCCCTGTGAGGTTAACGGTCAGGAGGGGTAAAAAGAATTCTAAGGGTGAGAAGGCTCGGAAGGCTACACCTTTTTCAATTGATCGAACCCTGATCGATCGATCGCCTTCCTCGGTGACAATCGATATTTTCCTTTATTCTGTTACACGATCTTTTATGTAGTCAAAGTCAAAATGAACTAGCCGCGCCCCAGCGCGAAGGTTTCTACCAATCTTAGAGTCGGTTTGAATATTTTCAATTAAATTATTTAAATCAATTATTCTTATCGAATTCTCATCGATAATTATAAGCCGTGTCCCTGACGTTAATTGGTTACTTCAATTAAATCGTAACCACCTGAATGTGTCGTACGCTCGTAAACGGTAATAGGTCTAACGACTCGGCCGTTGCGCACACGCTTTCCGAGTCGATACTTCTCTCGACTTCCGCGAAGGTCCTTGTTGTGAAAGTAGATTATGTGATTATCTTCACTTTCTCCGTACTTCTTATCGATTTATAAGAACCAGGAGCGCCCAAGAAACACGGCCGCTCGAAGTAGCTTGTAGAACGAGAGTGCGAATGAGATTTGGACGTATTGGAGAAGCTATGCGCTCAGGGCACAGCAAGGTCCAGTCTGGCCACTACAGACCCTCGGAGTCGTGGACTCGACTCGAGGACCAAAATTCTCATTCGCACGGTTTCATTTCAATTAAGAAAGGCACCCCCCCCCCCCCTGCAGGCTCATCGACGCCTTTAATGCGCCGTCGATAATTGCCTCGCTACCCTTTTAGATTCACATCCCCTGAGAGAAAGTTACCACCGGTTTTGCATTAGAGGGACAAAAGTCGCACCGATACGGTTGGTCAAACTGCGCAGCCGTATACATATATCTATGTTTCTATATACATATATATCGTATCACGATTTTGATCCCAAGAAAAGAATCTCCACACGAGTGCCTCCTAGCTATTTCCCACGTACTGATTACACGAGTTACTAACTCCTAGAGGAATACACGAGCAGTGCAAATTCGTTCGCTCTCTGATCATAATGCAATTACAAAAGTCATTTTTATCCCGATGAAATTATTCTCTTCTTTATTCCCCCCCCCCCCTCCTCCTCCCCTCCTCAAATTCCTCTGCATATTATTTCTCTGTAGTTCTCCACTTACCACCTTATCCCGGTTATTTCTTTGAAAAGTTTTTTTTTTCCAGCACATTACGTGGCAAAGAGGTTTCCTTTCTTCTTGGCTTTCTTCGTCAGTTGGTTCTAGGCTGGAAGTTGTAGGTTGTTGAGTCGCGGGGCTCGATGTAATTATGCCGCGCAGTGATTGGCGTGGTTCGTGGAACCGAAACAGAGGGTAGCGGTAGGAGCTAAGCATAGGGGGTGGTTTTAGGGTAGCTCGCTAAAGAAAGAGAGTAGAAAGGAGAGAAGAAGAAGAAGAAGAAGGAGGAGGAGGAGGAGGAGGTTGTGGCGTTGGTGGCGACGGAGGGTGGAAGGGGGTGGTTTTTAGCTCGAATTCATTAGAAGTAAAAATCGATAGGCGACGCTCAGTGCCTCGACCGGCACCGGCGTTGCCTCGCGCTGCTAAAAAGAATGTGGGAGCCCCGACCCCTCGCGGCAGCGCGCACCCCCACCCCCCTCTCCTCTCAGGAAACCCCGAACCACCCCCTGAGCTCCTTCAGCCGTCAACCAGCCCTCGATCCCTCCCAATCTCTAGTCTTCTTTCTCTTTCGTCGCTTCTTTCCACCTCGCCTACACCAGTCTTTTTTTCTGCTATACCTATATGTATTTTTTATACTCGGTGACTCAAAAGGAGCTTGACTAATCACTCGTTAATTTTGAATAATCGTTTTACTCTCCACTCGCTCGGGCTTAATGCTTGACTGACCGGATATTCGCCAGGATTAACTTCAGTCCCGCAGCAACATTGGATCAAGGCATATCCTGCTTTTGATATCTGCTCCCTGTGACAGCAGGTGTGCAGTATGGGAAAAGGGTTGATGAATGTGGGTAGCACAGGATAGAAGGGTAAGGGATGTGGGTCAAGTACAATTCGACGCTTTTGAAAAACAAGAAGGGTTAAAGGGTGTAACGTGTTGATGAAATAACTGCTGAGAAGACGGTTATGGAGGCTTAAGGGAACGTTTGTGTAAGTTTTGAGAACGCCTGTGAGTCTGTTACTTATCCTGATATTCTCGCACGTGGCGAAGTTGCCTTGCATTTTTCTGGGTCACCCGATAAACAGGCGGCGCGGGGCTGAGCAGCATAGAAAGGGGAAAAATACTCGTTGGCGAAGAGGGTGGTGGTGGTGGTGGTGATGGTGGTGGTGGTGGTGGTGGTGGTGGTGGTAGTTGCGGATGGTTCCAAGGGGAGAAGCCCGAATTAACAGTAACCACTTCGAGTCCGGTCATTAGGGAAAACTTTCTTTCCCCTGGTACCAGCCAATGAGCTCCTCTCTATTCCGTACGGTTCGCCAACCCCGATCCAAGGGAATTTTCAATCGGGAGGCAATCCTGCCGAAGGTCCTTGTACCCTGATGATACCTATCCTCGCTGGGATTTATAACTGTACGATTTGCGAGGGTGGCCATATTGCGAATCAGTCTGTCACGTGATCTCTCCTTCAATTAGAATCCCGGGTAAGGCTGGTTTCGGCTAAAATGACTCATTCTCACGTGTGCGTAATTGCACGAGAGAATTCGTAAGAGACTTGGCCGTGTCGAGCATGAAGGAAGGTTCGGTAGAGAAGAAACGAATCAAGGGAAAACTGAGGCAAAAGAAAGGGCAAGGAGAAGAAGGAGGAAGGAGGGAAAAAAAGAAAGAACTGGTTAACGGTGAAATCGTGGGGGTTGCTGAGACTGTAGAGTAGGGGTAATTAGAGAGAGTTCTGGGTAAAGCGGCGCCAGATAAGACTTAATATTTGATCGTGAACCCACCCTTAGCTTACGCGAGCCAGAGCCAACCCAACCCCCAAGATCGATCTTCCAGGAGCTAACCACCCCTCGAGGAACTCACTGAGACCCTCTCGTTTCTAGTAAATCTGTTGACACTCCCAACATTTCCGAATTTCTCTTGCCCTTCCGCGCACTTCCCTTCGCCCAGTCTCCATTTTTCAACTGAAATTCTCAAAGGCTTCTCGAATGATCCACCATTGAAATTCGAAATTCGACACACCTTACCTCCAGCGCACCCTGGGAGACGACGGACACACTCTTCAATCCCGAAGCTGTTAGTCAGCAGTTGCTGGATTATCACGTGGGCGAGGTGTTGCGCTGTAGAATTCGAGCACTCTACCCTTGGGCGTCTTAAGGAGAATTTCCATGTCGAAGCGGCGAATCGATTAGACGCCGGTCAACTCCGACCCGTCGAACCGCAGACTCGAGTCTCGAGTCTCGAGACTCGAGCGTATAATTATCAGAGGCACGCGAGCCCACGGACCCACCGAAAGCCCCCCCCCCCCCTCCTCCTCCTCCTCCTCCTCGGTGATCCTCTCTTTCTCTCTTTCTCTCTTCCTCAATTCCACCGTTCCTCATTTCATCCATTCCTCAATTCTCACTGTACTCCTTTTCACCTTTTCTTTAACTCTTTTCCTTCGTCCTTCCCTATCTTCTCTCCTTACACAAACCTTAGCAGAGCGACTTTAATATTATAGGAAGCAACTTGGAGTTGTTTTAGCAGACACCAGAGACTAGACACTAGAGGCCAGAGACCAGAGACTAAAGACTCGGATACTCGGAGACTCGGAGACTCGAAGACTCGAAGACTCGAAGACTCGGCAGCGCCAGAGCGTTGTGCCCCATTACCATACGATTTTCATGTTAGCGCCTCCGGGCCCCCAAAGCTGCACGACTGCTCGATCCAGTATTATGGCTTCACGTGTTCCACACCTATAGATCTTATATGAAAATGTACTGCCGGCTACGGTTGGCCCCTCTATATAATACACAGCACACAGGAATAGATTTAGAAGATCCGTCTCTGTGTACACATGCCGATTGACGGACAAGTACAGGCTTAATAAAAACCCATTTTTTTTCCTGTGATTATCCAAGAATTACCCCATGAACGCATTTAGTTAGTACGCTAGAATTTATTCCTCTTTTGACTCGGGATTCTTTCTCAGGCTGCTTTCTAAGCGCAGACGTCGAGGCAGACGTTTGGGCGTCAGACTGGTTATTGAAATAAGGTGCTATAGTATACTCTGTGATCGTAGAAGTCACAGAAAAGCTTTAGCGGGTATTACGGGGATGTTTAGAACCCATAACAAGCCGGGTTTACATCGTGTGCGTAAATCGACGAGCCGGCACATAAGGAGGCCATTACCTGCCTATTATTTACTCCCGTATAACTCGAGAACTGGACGGGACGCGGATCAAGATGGCAATGAGACAGGACATGGGTTCATTCTTATGGTGCCGATAATAATATCAGTGATGGCTGCCTCAGTCTTTCTGAGTCTCATAAAAGTTTAACAAACACCAGGGGCGACGGTCAACAATTTTATGGGGTCCAGAACGCCTCGCCATTAAGAAGTTCGCGCAGTCGGCCGAAAAATATTTTCCTTCTCTGCGCCTCTGGTGCTTGTACGGTTTTCATGAAGTATATCGTCGAGTAACTAGCGTGTGAGTCAACGATCGAATCCAGCCTCGCCCACATTGAGCGTATGATAATGGTGTCACGAGGAAAAAAAAAATTAGTCGCGACTTAGAAAGCCACCAAGATGACGTCGTAAAGACCTCACGAGTTCTCCGGCGACAAGAATCGCCTCGGTGCCACGTAAATCGCCCAGCAAGGTCGTCCACGTGGGCGACAAAGGATTTCTTCGCTTTTTTTAGAATCACCTTAGGGTCCACTCTGCTTCTTCTGACTTTGAATTTTCATTTTTCGAAGATGAACAAAGAAAGTAAAGAAACCCTTTGCTCCCTCAGGATTTTCTATGCGACGACGACGACGACGACGACGACTCGTGCTCGCCTCGTGGCGAAGTGAAAATATTTTATTGAGTGAAGCACCGCGACGAGGAATACCGACCCTTTAGCGTAGAAAAAATGTAAATTTCGAAAGTGACGATGAAATTTGAATAAGAATCAAATTTGGTCGCGTGCGCGTTAATCTTAAAGTCCATTGCTCCGGATGGGACGGTTGCGCACGCGCAGATAAAGGAAGCGCACCTAAAAGTATTCAAATCAGCGGACGGATATTAGAATTAGAATCAAAATCGGGCGCGTGGCTGCATCCGAAATCCCAATGAAACGATCCCGGCCCGATGCGGTGAGGAAAAATTATTTAAATTTCCCAGCCGATTTTACGTGCGCCCTGCTGCAACTGCTCGTGGACCGGAAGAGGCTGCTTCTGTCGGGCCTCGTCGTTACGACGCTCTTTGCAATTTTAACACTTCACTTTCCAATACTTCCATGGATTCGTAACATTTTTTCATATTTTTTTACCACTTCACCGAATTCCCCTGAGTTAAATGTGCAGATGCAAAAAAGTGCATCCGAGTGCATGCACGCGTCGGACTCGATTCGAATTCAAATTCAAATTTTCGCTCGATTTAAATATTTATCCGTATAGGCACGGGCCTAGCACGCGGCCATATGCATATCTACTTTGCATGGGTCTCTTTTTGTTCGGGGAGAAAATTTTGCATAAGGCCCCTTCTCGTATATTGGTTTTATACACTTGTTATCCTGAGCAATATTACTCGCGTATACCTACGTGTTTATTCACTATGTCTATTCCCGTATCTAAAAGTAACGAACGCTCCAAGCGATTAGAATCTTATCTTGGCCAACGTCAACGCGAGTTTACCAGAAAGCGAGCACGATGAGAAAATTATTTGAAAATTGGACGGTTAAGCGAGGTCAGAAAGAAACGGTTGGAGTCGTTCATTTTCCCTTGCGAAGGTTAAAAGGTTCGAAGGTTAGAAGGGTGATCGGGTATCTTTTATGGGAATCACTTTTCCGAACAGCAGACCCCATTTCTTGCGCGCGTTACTCTCATTCTACTCAGCGTACTTTATCCGGTGCTCTCGTCTCTCGTCTCCTCATCTCTCATCTCTCATCTCTCATCTGATCCACGCTCCTCTTCCTCACTCGTACATTTCTCTTCTCTTCTGGCAGTGTGTGCTCGAAATACGCACGCTTCGCTCGAATTCCCACAGCCTTGCCGCTCTCCTTAATTCCCTGCATTGTATCCAGATTCTCGAATGGGGATCCCAGACTGCCAGATACGGGCCTGTTCGCGTGTTTCTAGCAAAGTGTCACTCCCGTGTCCCGTCTCCGTCCGAGGACAATGTACCCGAGGAATAGGGGTGCCGGATCAGAGCCCGAAGAAAGGAATGGTAGAGGCCAAAGGGGTTTTTTTTTTTCGAAGGGCAAGATCGACCCCCGAGAGACAATAATAGAAACAGTGCGGACCCCAAGCCGACCCAAATACCTAAATACATGATACAACCCCTTCGCTGATACAATTAAAATACGTTGCGGTGGTTAGGGTTGGGATCCTTTTAACGCGACCTTCGATTTATGTCTCCTGGAGACGCCAGGACTTTTGGGGTCTTCCGAAATATATACGGTACTGCGGAAACCCTTTGAATTCTGCACTCTTGCGATTCGCTTCCGATTGGTCGATCGTCCACAGCCAACGTATATTTCGATTGCCTTTTCTTTTTCCAAATGGACTTTTCTTTTTTTAAAGATGCTCTCTTGGCCTCGTCACGCAGACTGCCGCTACACATCCACTATGGATATTCAGTAACGACTTGGAAATATTGACTGAGGGGGCCTCAGCAAGGGCCCCGGAGAAGGTACAGGATTTACAACGGACTGTAATACGAGCGACACTTTATTTCATTCATTTCATTCGATCGGAAATTGAGAATAGCCTTTTCATCGATTCCATTCAACTTTGAGCTGCATTAGAGAGGAGGACAAATCTATGCTAATTAAATTGCATAACCGATCGCACTGGGAAGGAACAGTTTTTCAGTTACGCGAGAGTACAGGTACCACGAAAAATTTTCTTGACGAACGACCAATGGAAATTCGCATGCGGTCGTCGACAATGAAAATTCCTTATCATTCCTATAATTCTCGAGCTTCTGAACTTTCCTTATTCCTTTCGGAAACGTCTTCGCCACACTGGTCTCTTCGCAATCCCCTCTAGGATCCACGATCCATGCTTCGCAATCCATACTTATTCATTCGCATTCCAGAGAATTGAGAGACTGCCCGAGTATTGGGGTATGCATATCGGGGAAGCATCGCAGTGGCCAGTTGAGTGATGGTCCCGAGATACGCACTGATGGTTTTCCCATGCTAAAGTCCAGCGTGGCCATTGTCAATTCAAATTTGAACCCACGCACACGTAGAGGCAAACGGTAACGCGGCCCAGGTCACACTACTCACCACGACAGCGAACCTTCTTCCCTTAATGACTCAGCATCTTCCAGAGATTCCTTGGCGACTTGCATATTCTCCTTCTTCCCCTTTTTCTCCTGGTGCTACTACTCCTTTTCTTTTTCCTTATTTCTTTTCACCAGAATTAATGAACCGTGCTGAGTTCACCGACTGCGTGGGGTCAGTAGCGTTCGAACTGTTAACCAATCCTGATATGATCCTTGATGACGCTGTAACAAAAAAGAAAATATTTTTTTTATTCAAAATACGCAGCGACCGAATTTCAAAAGTAGCAGCGCGTCGCTAATTCCCGTTCCAATTGTCAGATCCGGCTTTTTGCCGGCTGGCGCAACGATTTTTCTAGGTGTAGCTTCCTGTGACGTCACAATTAGCGTAATTACAATTACAACAAAGCGCTAAGAGTGAGAGGCCGAGTGCGAGACAAGCGGGAGAAGTGGAAGGACGAACGGTGGTTGATAGTAGTCGAGCATTAGCGGGTATGTATTGTGCGTGGTGGCTACTTATACAGGACTCTCCAGCTTAAACGTGACAGTCAAGTTTGACAGCTGTCAAAAACATTTGACAGCTTAGTATCGATACCTCAGACGATTGTAAATTTCTAGCTATTCATAGTTGCACCCATAGCTCAGGCCTGTTCGAGAAAGAGAGGAGAATCTTTCGCGATTGGGCCACTGGTATGTCTGTCTCTCTCTTACGCGTGTCAGCGTCTATAGGTCTGTCTCTCTCGCACTCGCAGTCAGTATCTGAAAACAAGAAAATTTTAAGGACGCGCGCGAGCACTTCTCTGATAATCCTCGAGTATTTATCGCTCCCGAGGGTCACGCACCGCGATGTCCTGTTCCAATGAATTAATTAACAGCGAACAAAAGTTATCCTAGTGCTTAATGTTAATCAAATTATCAAATGTTATTTGAGCAGGACGATCGCGTGACAGCTGTCAAATCTGACTGGTGGGTTTGTGCTGAATGAGCCTGTACATTGGGCGGACGAGCTGACAAGCGAGATAATTAGACGGGACCGAGACAGGACGTGCGCATTAATTAATTAGCCCAATCTAAGTCCACTTCGCTTATTGTACGTACGCAACCGACCAAACCCTCGCGACCTCGAAACTTCAAATCCTCTATCGGTCGGTCGGTCAGTCAGTCAGTCAGGTTGACCCAACATTTACCTAACGCACGAGCGACTAGTGGCTCCTGTTTTCTTTGAATTTCCAATAGGATTGAATTTTTGTAAAATGAATGAAAAGTTGCTGCTTCCGGTCACAGAAGAAAGTCCTTGATCGGTACGGTGCGGGGATAAGTCGCAACGCAGGAAGGGGAATGGGAGACTCCCTTAACCAAGGAAACGGATTTAACGGGCCCTCCTCGTCAGCTGGCATTCGTTCGACTTGAAAATAATTAATTTATGCTAACGAACAAGAAGTAACGGCCGCCCTCTTGAATTCGCACCATTGAGCCGCCAAGTGTCCGTGCATCGCCAATGGCCAATTGGCGGGAACCGGGCATAAAGAGCGAATGATAGAAGAAGAGAATGGGAGAGAGAGAGAGAGAGAGAGAGAGAGAGAGAGAGAGAGAGAGGGAAATGATCCTGGGGAACTTTTGTGGGTACCTGTACGCGCTCCGTAACAATGCAGTCACGATGCAGGCAACGCGCGGTGGTTATGGCAACAGTTTCGAATATTTTAAGAGGTTTCCAGGACGATGCGCGTCCGGTATTCAACGAGAACATTTCTTTCCTTTAATTTTCTTTCTTCGGGAAATTAAGGAGGATTCGGGAGCACCGGCCTGAACTTAATTCACGGACAATACCACTTTTACCTTTTCCCTGGTTCCCCCCCCCCCTCCCACCCCTCTTTTTCTTTTCCTTTTTCAACTTATCTTTACTTGAAATGAGCTGCTCAATGCACCGTGTGTATCTTTGGGCCCCAATATGCTCGTAACAATTGTACCGACTTGTGTCTGTCTCTCGATTAACTTCAACGTTATTGAATATTCTCCCGAATTCTTAGGAAATGAATCCGCAAATTAAAAAAGGTAGGTTTACATTTAGCTGCGAGTCCCTCGATTCGAGGACTCGCACGTTTTATAGCTGGCATGTTTGTTAATGCCAAGAAAAAGATGGAAATCGACTTGGTTTAAAGTTTCTCATTGTTATAATATTCAGACTCGTATTCGTTTCATTTATTCGGTTTATTCCATTTACGTCATTTGTTCCATTTCAAAATAATAATGAAGACGACGACAACAGTATCGGATCACCGACACGTTCATTCATTCACGTCGCCACGTTCCTGACCTTTGATTTCCGCTAAGTGTAACACGCTACTCCCTCTCTCTCTCTCTCTCTCTCTGCTCAGATCTACACAATCGTCCAAAGCCGAAAATTCATTTTCATTAAGAGCAATAAAATCGGACGCGTGCAGCTCAGAAAGTTAAATCGTTATCTAAAAGTGTTTGCGGTGAGTTTAGGTGAAAATTAAAATAGTTATCACCTTATAAAAGCTCTCGAGTGAAACCGCGCGTATATATCCTCGAATGTCATATGCCAGACACATAGGTATGTCGTCCGAAGATCCAGGAGTATAAGGTCCCTGCCCTGACAACCCTCTCTATTACCCTACCATCCGCACTTTAAAGAACCCTTAAAACCCGCTCCTATTTTCCATATAGGGCGCAGTCTTCGGTATACGACTTTATTTATTATTTCTTGAGTTTATTTATTATGCCTCCCCTACCGCAGCAGGTAGAGGCGAGGGCCTTAAGGAACCACGTGCCAGAAGAGGAGCAGCACTCTAAGAAAATGGAATTTATACGAGTCCTCGGTTCGTCCAGCGTCAATCGCGATAGACTTAAGAGGCGTTTTCAAAGCGTTTTCGAAAAACCAATTGATCTCTGTGCAAGCTTTGAGAATTCCAAGGGAGTCACCGAGTGAATAAGTTACGCGCCAGAAGAATTGATATTCTCTCGGGTCAGGCCGGGAATTCATGGCGATCCTGTCGGATGAGCTGGAGTCAATCGATATTCAGACTGACTCCAGTCAGTCAGCACAAGGAGACGAGAGTATTTTCGATAAGGATCGAGGAGCAGGCTTCGACTTTGAGTGTAATTAATTACCCCGAGTCCTGGGACGGCTGGTAGTGAGGGAGGTGAAGGGTAATCAACCCCCTGCCGAACGAGCGTAGCGCAGGCATCAGTCATAATTCCAAGAAAATTTCAGGCATCCACCAATTTTATCTCGTGTATATTTAATTTATCGGTTTACAGCATCTCGAGGATGCGCTCTCTCTCTCTCTCTCTCTCTCTCTCTCTCTGTCTTTTTAGCTGTGTAAATAATTATCGAGGTGTCGATATTCTCAGACAGTCGTGTCGTTATCTTATCAATACACTCGTGTAGTCTGCTCTATGTCGGATGAGACAAAACGCTGTAAAATAATTATTTATTTTTTTTTTCCCCCCAGTCGTATAGGCGCGATCCATTCGAGCGAGCAACCGTTGATATTGTAAAGCGTTTTGGAATCCGTAGCAGGAGGCTGGGCTGGCGAACCCCCTGCAGATAGGGAGGGCTTACACGGCACACTATATCCGTCATAATTCTCGGAAAACCTGCTCGGCCCGTTTTATTTGTGGCCGTTAATGTATGGAAATGCATTCCGGCGGCCCTGGTCGAGCGGTGTCACTGGGGTCACTCGGCTCTACGATTCTAGCTGTGCTTTGGACCAGTGTGAAACTCCTTTGCTCCAGCACGAGATCATCTCGTCCCGGGTCGTAGCGCGAGATGCTTCTCGCTTCTACTTTGACATTTTTACTTTAATCACCTTTTGCTCCTTATGCCTCCTACTTATTCCGCCATACTCCTTATTTTATTTCCCTACTCTTTGCCCTACTTTTTCGATTTATCTCTCCTCATCCGCTCCAGCTTGGATGCTGCCAACCTTAGACTCGTATAGCTATCTCGTACCTGCCGCAGACAGGGTGCGTCTTCCCTGTGCAAACGATCCGCACGGATGCTGCGTGGACCAATCGGCGAATTTTTTTATAAAATATCCTTTCTTCCTCGAGTATCCGAGCAATGCAGAGCACATCTTCGCGGAGTCGTAATGACGATATAATCTTGAAGTAAGGAAAAAGACGTTTAGATGCAAAGAAGCGAAGATGGAAGGCAAAAGGGTCCTCTTCGAAATCGGTTAACGTGGTCTGGGGTGGCTGGGCGCCGATAAAAATGACGCACCTTGTTTACACACCTGGGTGCCATAACCCGTAACGTGCGGCTCGTTTCACGTGCGTCGGTGCGTGAGAGAATGTAAGTGTCGGTGTTAGGTAGACGCATACGAAAATATGTACGTGTATGTCCTAGTCGTACACCAGCATAGCCTAATGTAGCCATGTGTACCTTTATACGAGTGACTGTACCCGTGTGCCTGTATAACCAAGGAAGGAACCCAGGACATATATATACTCCATACAGTTTCTCTACCTGGAGATGAGACGAGATGATCCATAGAGAAACCCGGTGGACCAACATTTTAGTGAAAATATAAAACTACGAGATGGGTTCTTTACAGCCGAGTTGGTAGCACTGACAAGACAGCCGACATCCCCGCCCTTTGAGCAGCAGATTTGTAACAGTACCTACCAAACCAGAAACGAGAAATCTTCCTCTCTTTCTCTCTCTCTCTCTCTCTCTCTCTCTTTCTCTCCTTTTCTTTTCGCTCTTCCTCCCCGACTCCTCTCCTCTCTTTTAGCCAACTCTGCGCATTCTCAGCCACTATCTTATACTCATCCGTGTCTATAGTGCAGATACTATAGATTCTCTCTCTAGGTCAGTTCTCCTCCGGACAATTCCTGAAGAAGGTCAAGACGAACGTCCAGCCCTAAGCTACCTCATAGGAAATCTATACTTCCGGTGTACTCTAGGGACTTCCGCGTCGATTCCCCTACGGAAACTATCTTTAGATGTCGGACAACGTCTGTATGTGGTTCTTTTATAGGCGCGTATACATGTTCCTAGGCGTACACGGTCTAATCACTGCGAGGATGTTAGCTAATCTGGATCAATTAGAGCTAACTGGTGTATTAAGACGAGTAACGCGCGCGTCTAGAGAATTAAATATTATAGAATGTCAGAGTGCTCATCCGGTTTCCCACACTGAGTGAGAAGGAAGTGCGTCGAGCATCAGTATACAGGGTGTGCAAAGTGGATGCCGCGCACAATTTTGACTTTGAATAAACGCGTGGCTGTCAGTAAAGTAACTAGGCGAGTGAGCCTAGGGGATTATCATCTTATGTAATCAGTGTATTTATCGAGTCTGGCAGCATCGTCTCTTATTAAATAAGAGATAACTTAGTTCCTCACCTTCGTACCTTGTACATATACTTGGAAACCTTCATTTTTATCGTGGGACATGGTTTCATTGGCGTCCACCTTGAACTAGCCCTAGATCAAGAGCTCTGAGAACTTATCGAGTGTTTGTACTTCTACCCTGGAGTGATAACGATTATCTCCAAGAGTTGAAGAATCTTTAGGAGATTACTGTGATCGAGTCCTCATATTCCTGGAAGGTGCTATATATATTATTTAGGAACGATACCGGTACTGATCCTCCTCCCGTAGTATTTCTTTGCAGAGGATAAACGCAAGCAAACCAAAAATGCTCGTATACTCGAAACAAATAACTGCACCGAACTATCGTTATCTACTGCGCGATAGAAGAGAAGAGAAGACTGCCTGACAGGACAAAGTGCAAGAACAGTGCGAAGGGAGGCCCGCGTGCGGAAGTCATGAGAAAGGCAGAGAAAGGAAGGAAGAAAGAAAGAATTAAAAATAGAGCAAAAGAGTAAAGAGAGGCTCGGGCTGGTCCTAAAGAAAAAGCAGAGCATCCCCTAGTAAACCTAACCTAACTAGTCGACTCTGGCGGGTTGCAGTGGTGGACAAGCGTTCCCCAAACAGAGGGACAAGGCCAGCCCCAGCCCCAGCCTCAGCCCCCAACTCGGGCTACCCCCAGGGCCAAGGGGTGGTAGGCAACAAGTGACCACCCTCGGAGACAGACACGGTGTGCGCGAGCCTCTTGTGGTCGTCGACCAGCCGGTCGTCTTGGACAATCGATATATCGAGCGCCCTGTAGTCCGCTGGGGGAGACTCGGCCGTCCAACCTAGGGTAGTTGGACCCTGCTGAAGGTGAGCAAAGGGACCAGAGGTAAAAGGAAGGGTCGAACCTTGTGGTGTAGGTGCTTTGACTTTCAGCCAATCAGGATGTAGTCGGTGTGTTACTTGGCACTAGATAGAAAGAGAGAGAGAGAGAGAGAGAGAGAGAGAGAGAGAGAGAGAGAGAGAGAGGAGAAGGGTGCTTCAGCCAAATGGGAGACGTAGTGCTGTTGCGGTAGGTTAGGGACAACCATCCATCCGCCTATCCGTCCCTACTGGACTTTGCCGAAAAATTCTTTTCCACGGGGATACCTCGAAGGCTTTTTGTCCAGGAAGACTTCCCCGAAGAAATTGGAACAACTTTGCGACTTTTAGGAATTTTTCTTTTGGTCTACGTTAACACTGTGACGGCATTAAATGGCATCGAATAAGGTGTGAGATCAGAACATCGAGGATAGCGATAACGTTCGACTAGGTCGTACCACCTACCCACCTACCCACCTACCTCTGGAATTGATTATTGATTGAGATTCATTAGACATAAAAATACGTGATTGACAAGGGAGGAAAGAAAAAGAATAAACGGCGCGTCTCGACGTGGCAATGTTTTAGCGTATTGATCCGTTGGGCTTTAGTTGAGTCGGGGTGAGAGTTGAGAGTTGGCTAGCAAGGGGGTAAGGAAGGGTAAAAACTGGACGGCGGCACTTACTCCCTCATAATCACCCTCGGAGCTCACCCGTGCCTCCTTCCTCTTTGCGGAACCACCTTGCCTATACTACCCAGTCCACCTACATATACCGTTACACGGATGCACTTTTCCACACCGGACACACACGTACATCGGTACGTAGCCAATATCCATTTATTAATTTACTATATATAGATATATTCTTAGCTCAATATTTCTCAGACGCGACCCCCGGCTGGACCTGCTTATCTACCAGCAATCTGCTTAATAATTCTCCTGGCATCCCAATACTCCGTCCTGACCCCCTATCGGACTGTCAGTCATCAGCTCTTAGTCTCTGGTCCAGAGTCAAGTAGAACGACGAGAATCGCTGGATCTGAAAATGCGCGGAGAGCGCAGTGTAGCCAGGAGGTCCGAATTCTTGTGTTTGCTTGCGGTCTGGCAGCAGTCGAACGCGCTTTGGTGCACAGTGACAGGAAAAGTGGAGTGTCCTCAGGGGTTGGGCGGGGGTCGTAAGGGAGTTACAGGAAGTCAGGGGGTTAAAGTGGGTAACTCGAAGAGCCGGGACTGTGTTGGTGCAGCTAACAGCAAAAGGCGGAATCGATAGAGCCCTGGCTAAAAGTAATACGGCCCTGGCGAAGCCGCCACCCTCCTCTTTATATATGCACGCCCTGTAAATAATTGTAGCTCATTCGCTCAAATTATCCCAGAGTTTCCGCGTCAGCCAAAGTAAAATATAATGACACGCTGAACTCGTCCAGGATGCTAAGGGAGCAAAATGCTGGCAAAGGTATCGGCACCAGGTGCGTGCACTCGGAGAGACTGGAGACGACGAGGGATTAGGGTCGTGTGTGGATCCTACGATGAAGGAAAAAGCACGTATCCCACATACGGGACATGCACCCCCACGTGGACATCCAGGTCGGCGTAAATAGATTCGCGGCTGAAACCCCCCCCCTCCGCCCCCCTACTACGTCCCGTCGAGCATTCTCCGTCAGGCCGCCCTTACTAGGACCTCACCACCCTCCAGGGCCACCCTGGTCCGCTCACCCTTAACCTACCACTCAGCCGCTCTTATAACTGATCGTCGAGTTGTCACGAAAATTACAGAGAACACCGGCAATTTTCACCAATTTTCAGGAACCCGCTTACACTCATTTTTATTCTATTTGTGTATCCACTTTCTTTACTTTTTGCTTACACCCCTCTCTTACGTTTCTTTTTAATATTTCCCGAAGACCTAACAGCCATCCTCATTCGCCTGCTTGCCCGCCCACTTTTCAATTTTTTATTAGCTTCGTTTCCTCTGAAAAGTCCACGTTACTTATCCCATATGCTCCCTTGTCATACATTTTGTGGATATGACTAATGCGTGTCGCACCCCTCCCCAACCTAAATCGAGTTCCAAAGTACTTGAAGAATATTATCGGTAATTTTGAGGCTTTTAAAACATCGATGACAATTGAGAAAATTTAATTTGATAATTTTTTTATTTCGTTTCCCATGACTCTCACTCGATTCTTTTTTTATTTTCACTTTTCCCTATTTTCTCTTCTCTTCCACAATATTTAATCTCTTTCCTTTCCCCGACGCTTCCTTAATCGCACGCTTATCTACGGTTCTTCCTCGACTTCTAAATATTTCACGTAACGTTACCTTCGGTCTGTTTCCATCGTTCGAAGATCCGACTCGTCCATCCGCATTCGATAAAATTGTCACTCGATTCCACGTGCCGTTGTCCCCCTTTTGCCTTTAAGGATTTCGTATGAAATTGTCAGTGTAGAAATTCCCATTGAAAATGTTGCCTATCGAATCCCCAGGTAAATGCGAATACGGATGTAAAGTCAGTATCAGGTTATAGTACACATATATATATATACATATATACTGTTTGCCGGCAGTCGGAATTACGTTGAAACGCGCAAGTATCGAATGGGAGTAATAGTAGCCGCGAGTGAACGGAGCCCAACGGATTACCGGGACATTGTTTCACTGACCGGAAGTCGCTCTTCCATCGCGAGGCATTTCCGCTCGGCCTATGCACGCTCAGCCACGATACGCTGTACATAGAGCAGAGCCAAGAGGAGGAGCGATGCGCTGTAATTTATTTTGAAAAAGAAAAAAAAAGAAGATATCACAACGAACCGTGAATAAAACGATTTATGCTAACCCAATTAGTTATGCAATTATATTAACCTGTACGACAAAGTAAATTTTACACCGATATAATAATCTATTAAGACAACTTGGATAAACTCGAAAACGTGTCTGACGATTAAAGTATATACTCACTAATTTCCTTATTATCATTAAGCTATTAATAACGAAAGAAATAACTTTCTTCGAGAAAAGTCGGACTTGGAGAAATGAAGGGTTATCAGAGCGAATGATTTGACAAGCCCCCTAAATGACTCGGACTTGACCCCATTTTCGTTCTCGGAATGATCAATTAATCCCTCTTAATTAATTACACTGGAAAAAAAAAAGAAGGGCCAAAAACATTGCAAGGGTCGTTTCGTCCTTCCAAAAACCACCCCCTTCTCGTTCACCCGCTACTCTGGATCCTCGATGGCGAACCGCGCATCCCACCCCTCCTCTAACAAGACACATTATAAGTTTTTCCCGGGGGTTAATTTCGCCGGCGATAGCAGCACCCCTACCCTTCCTTAGAATCTCCACCCCCTCTCACCCCACCCAACTTTTCTCTCTCTTTCTCTCTAACCTCCACCCTTATCCCTCAGATGGTCCAGCTCGAACTAAGAGCAGCTAAGAGTTGGTAGGAGCATCTCTATGGTTAATTAAACGCATAGATCACCCCCCCCCCCTACCCCTCCTCACTCGATCCTAGTAAGGGCGACGCTTACCCAGGAACCCGAGCTCCGTATCCTACCGCCAGCATCTTATATCCGCTACACCCTTTGCCAGGAAGACCAAATGCGCAGACTTCTTTCGCAAAGTTATAAATGTGCAACTGCTCCCCCCCCACCCTACCAACCGGAAGTCTATCCTCGCCTAACAGGGCCGCACTTTGTACTTCTCTGGTCAAAAGGATATCTGATTAATATGAGTTTAGAGGATGGCGATTAATCGGGCCGCTACTCGTATCGACTATATTAAAAGTTCGATCCTCGCGAAGGAATGATGAGATCGTGGAGAAGCGCAAAAGTGCAAAAGTGCAGAAGGTATAACCCAGGGAAAGCTCGCATACCGGTTTCTCGGCAAGGCGTGACCTCTACCACGCACTTAAACTACCGTCTACACTCATTACCGCTTACATACTCTTTCGTCGATTCCGGTTTGCCCCGTCGCCATATTAATTTCCCCTCGTTTACCTGGACATTTGTTCGTGACTCCTTTATTTTTTTGTAAGACAGGCTCGGCCCTCTTGCTTGTATCCTCTTTATTCCATTACCGCCACGGCGATTAGCGTCTTTTCCTGCAATTCCTCTCTATCGTATTTCTATATACATACTCGTATATATAGGTATACCGTAAATAGGTGGTACGCGGGTTAAGGGTATAGAGAGATAGACGAAAAGGCTGCAGCTTAAGGGCACTTTGAAGAAAGATATACCATAAGCGGAAAGACTTTGAGGAAAGGGTATCTCTGTCGAGTAAAATGGCTACGGCCCTGAGAGAGAGAGACAGAGACAGAGAGAGAGAGAGAGAGAGAGAGAGAGAGAGAGAGAGAGAGAGAGAGAGAAGAGAGGAGAGCAGAGGATATTCTTATGAATCGATGAAAGAACCGCGAGCATGCGCACCAGAATCTTAATAACTCATGCGATACCACCCTCTCCTGGCTTGTGCCACCCTCGTCACCCTCGACCACCCTCGTCCACCCTTAACCACCTCCGCAGCAGCCACTACACTTTATCCACGCTTGCTACTTCAGCCCTCGGACCTCAGGGGCTACCCTTCCGGTAGATACGTTCCTGAATCCTCACACTTCTCTCACGCATATGCATATCAGCCATCTTCGCTTTTCTTTTTTATTTCCAGTTCTCTTAATTCCCTCAGGAATTAATTGCCTTTTCTTTTAAACTCTGAACTTTTAATAAATCCAACGTTTCCTCCTCCTCCTCCTCCTCCCTCCCGCCTATCACCTCAAATCTCGAAATACCGTTTATTCTTAATTCACAGATATTCTCCCTTGTTTGGTCCATACTCTTTTCTTGTTCTTATTTATTTATTTATTTTTTTTTTCTTTTTATTACCATCCACCAAGAAATTAGCTCTCTATCTGAAACAACTTCTCGGAAGAGTCGTTACTCAGAAGCAAAGCGGAGACGCGTATCGAGAAGCGCGAGAGGAGCAGAGAACGAAGGAGGAGAATTAGGACGAACGAATAAAAGGTGGAACGTTTGGAGGAGTAAGAGAGAAAAAGGAAAAGTCCGGTGGCCCCGCAGAGGGAGGGTAAGCAATTTTAAATTTGGTGTAAAACCAAAACGGAGCGACTCGCCGTCGCGTCCTTCCATCCGTGTGAAATCCAGGCGTCGCGCCGCACCGCGTCGGGATAAGAGAATCGCTCGAAGACTCTTGAACAGGAGTGGATATTTATACTCGAGTCTTCGCACCTTTTTGTCTCTCGACCGCCTCGCGTTCTTCGGTATCTCCTTGATTACCTGGTCCTAATTAATTCCTCAGGCTTTATCTTCGCCTCTTTCACCTCTTTTTATTCGCTTTCTCTTGCTCGAGAGAGAGAGAGAGAGAGAGAGAGAGAGAGAGAGAGAGTAAGAGGTAGAACTTGATGGAATAAGAGGAAAGAAGAATAAGAAGGCAATGCGAGATGGAGGAGGAGGAGAAGGAGGAGGAGGAGAAGAGCGCGACTAAAAGGATCAGAGAAACTGTTAAGTGTCGCTGTAGGTAGGTAGGTAGGTAGGTAGGTAGGTAGGTAGTTCAGGGCCGGAGTAACGCAGCAAGAGAAAGAGAGAGATATGAAATAAACACGCGAAGAAATCCAGTTTCCACGAAAGTTCGAGGGAGCGCGCGAAGCACGCCGTGAAAACCCGTCCTGGAATTCCTAGGCGGACCGGATGTGCCGCCATAAAGGTCTGCCCTATAAAATCAGAGTGTCCTGCACCATCCCGAGTCTCTTAGACTCTATGTACTCTCCTTTTCCTCTTTTCTCTCTCTCTCTCTCTCTCTCTCTCTCTTATCCTACACTATTCTCGTATACCTGTATGTAATATACTACTGGACTGCCCTCTCTCTTCTCCTATCTCTAGCAGCATATTACTACGTAGACCCCTCGAGTCTGCACACGTGGTAGCTCAGATATGTGCCGGCCCACGTGTGTCGGCGCCAAGAGTATCTGTCTAGTGTGGACACTCTACCGCAACACCGACACCAAACTGCCTCAGACTTTATGCTTCGTATACTCAATATTGCATTACGCGAATAATTAAGGGAATCCTATCGGATTACATATTAGAATCATTAGCGATATTGGTTAAGTGTTACAAGGATTTATATTGGATTACAGATGTTGTTGGCAAAGCGATAAAAGGACTGTCAGGGTTGTTTCAGTAATCTGATCACGCTCGTGCGAATCCACAAAGACAATTACGAGGTGGAAAGACGAAGGGTAAGGAGGGGCTCTTTAGAAAAGTCTCCTCAGTGTGTATAGACGAGGAATCTATCGGCTGTATAAGGTCAGAGGTTGAGGTTAAGGGCGATACAATTGCGACGCCATAACTGTTCGACTGGAGGGTTGGTCAGTCGCCCTGATCGGAAATAGAATCGTTCAGGGCAAACAGAAGACTGAGGGAAGTTTTTCTTGATAGCGAAGAATCCGAGCTCAAGTTAATATCAGGCACATTGTCCTAAGCCGTTAGGTCATTGGGTCATCGAGCGATCAAGCAATTGAGTAATTATTTGATTAGGTCATTCGAAAGGGTCATTTGAGGTTTTCTTTAGATTTAAACGCTAGAGATACCATTGCCAAACGAATGGTGTCAGGTCGCGCAAACGGAAGCAAGGGTGAAATCTCTGCTCACTTAACGAGCTCAAGGGTTGAACCCTTGCTTGCTCGGAGTTTCATCGGCGCGAGCCAAAGGGGGAAATCCCTTCGACAATATTTAAGGCATGTTTTAAGCCTAATTAAATGGCAGAGGGTTGCCGCTGCCATTTCTCTCTCAGGCTTGGCCTGAGCACCCTCCCACGCAAATTATCGCATTTAAACCCCATCCTCGATTCCCTCCCCCATAGAGCCGCTTTTCACCGCGAGCACGGTGCCACGGTGCGCCATGGTGTCCTGTGCCACGGTATGCGTACCATCGTCATCCACGTCCTATACCACCGTAGAATCCAATGGCACCCTCGCTCCTGCTCATAATGTACTTTTCATTAGCTCCAACCCCTTCGCGAGCAGATTCGGCCTGGAATATTCATCACTTCGCAACCCTTCTCTTCGCTGCTCGACACCCACACCCTACCACTCTCTTAAACGGTACTCAACAGGTCTTAATTACCACCAGTAGCACCACCACCATCCAACAGCCCTCCTCTACCCCATCTACTTACTCGCTTAACCCTTTAACGCCCTGTGGCTGCTTCGACCTCATCATTACCCCATTGACGATACCTCCTTAACCAGATCCTTGTTTGTTCCTCAGGGAAGACGCTTCGCTCTCACTGTTTGTGTTATCGAGACACGCGCACATTGGGAAGAAATACTTGGACTTTTCGTGGTGACTATTACACGTGAAAATTGTAGCAATTCTTAAGGAAGATATTTCGATTTTATTAATAAATAATTTTCCCGGAAAATTATCTAATAATACGATAGCCGATCAATTGACCTTTTGGGAATAAAAGTGAATCGAAGTTTGACATTGAGACAATGAAAATTTTATAGAAATGTGTGAAAGTCCTGGGCCCCTGGAATATTTAAACGGCCCTGGTTCCCACCCTCCGTCCTGTCAAGCTGTGAAGCCAAGAATAACCCTTGCTTTGCATCTCACCTGTTGCTCTCCAGCCCTCGACACCCCCTCGACTCGGCTTCCCGGCTAATTAAAGAGTCAGACAGTGGCTGGTTCGCGGTATTTAATACTCAAACCCCAAAGCAGGATCTCTCTCTCTCTCTCTCTCTCTCTCTCTCTCTCTCTCGCTCTTCCCTGTTCCGGATAGCGATAGGGACAGGGTGGTAAGGGAGTGTCCCGTAGACGGGAAAACTCTCTCATTCCTTTCCTCTCAGTTTCACAAGCGCCATGGAATTAATTAGCGGCAGTTAACCAGGGGATGCTGGCGACTCATTTAGGGGATGTTTATTTTAATTTCACTCCATCCTACCAGCCAGTTCCCACCCTCTTGATGCTCTCACCTCGAGCGCTCGTTCTCTCGCTCTCTGACTTCGAAGAGAGAGAGAGAGAGAGAGAGCCGCTGACTTTTTATTACTTAATTAACTTCTTCTTTCTCTTTCGCTTTCTCAAACAACCAGCCTCCGGCCCTGTCTTTGCCCCTCGTTTCCAACCCTCTCAAAAGTCCATCCTCGACCCTCCTCTTCTTTTCAAGGACACCGAAAGTTCCCGGGCAGCAGGGAGCTTCTTTCATTTCCCAAAGGATTCCTCATTCGCGTGGCATTATTTTCTCGTTATTTTTTTTCAACGACCCCCGCCCTTCCCTCGCTAATTATTATACTGCGAAATGATAACCCGGTGCCTACTACCCCTTGTTATTAACTCGCACTATACTCGCCCACCCTCTTTGTCCTTATCGCTTCAGCGGGATCCTTATTCTCTTCAAAGGACAGACTGCCGGCTTGGCTGGCAAAGACTTCGCGAATAAATTCTCGCGAATCACCTCAGGGCATTTTTGCATTTGTTCCACGTACAATTAGCACCTGTCTTTACATCCTTTGGCAGCCACGAGCTGGATATACCAAGGACTAGGATAGGACAGTCTTGGGCAAATAATTGACAGGAATCATTGGCCCCACTGGCTATGGCGAGTATCTTGAGAATTGAGGTCCTTTACGGTTCCTGAGAATTCAAGGTGTTTGTCGATTCTCACAGGAGAGAAAGAAAGTTGTTTCATTAAGAGAGAGAGAGAGCGAATTTACTTCCGCTACTAGAGGGAGGATTCCTAATTAATTTTTGCTCGTTAACCACAAAGAATGGGAAGGTGCTTCCACGTCTCTTTATGGGTTGTATACGACAGGACGTTGGGTGCGCGGCGAATCCTTTTGAAATTAAGAAAAGCCAAGGAAGCTTAGGGCTGAAAATTTCATGGCAGTATCTCGCGGCGATTCTCACTCAGTTGCGCCCTTAATTAGACGTTGCGTAATTATCTGCCGGCTTTCGTATTAGCCTAAGAATAACCCCCGGCGCCCGCTGGAAACAAAGTAACTCCATTATGCGAGAAAAGTTTTTCGCCATTTATCTCAATCCAATGCGGTACCAGGACGTAACTCCGCAAAATCTTTACAAGGAGAAGAAGAAAGAAAGAAAGAAAAAAAAATAATACTGGGCTGCCCCGAATGCATAAAGAATAAAAGGGGCAAAATAACTTTGGGGATGAAGATCCGAGCAGCAATGTTTACCAGCAATTAACCGCGTTTATAAATTAAAGCATGAAAGGCTCCGGGATCATCTCAATTCTTAAGACGACGACTTCCATCACCTTATTTCATCGTTCCAGCCTCTGCCTTCTCACGAGACACACAGGGGACTTTGTGAAGGGGAGTATAAAAAAAAAAGAAAAGAAACGAGAGCAAAGGGGAAAAGGGGAAGAAGAAAAGGAGGCGCCGACTCCTTTTGTCTACCTTTTTTTACAATTCTTTTCCTCTCCCGGTAATTATCCGGCGTGCTTAATCTTTGCGTTTTCAACGGATGATTCTTTCCCTCGCGAATATCTTGCCGAAATAATATTTTATACTCGACAAAGAGCCTCCCGATTATTATCGCCAGGATATACGAGAGCCGCTGCTGCTCAGATATTATTTTTCCTCCAGGAATAAGAAAAAAAAAAAAAGAAAAGAAAAGAGCATCCCTTAATTTCCAATCGGGAAGAATGACATTCCACAAACTCCCTTCTTAGCTCCTACTGGACCGACCTTCTTCTTTCCTAGTATCGCATAAACGCGTACAGTCGATAACGTAGCTAAGATCATCTCCGAGAGCAATTAATCTTCGTTAAGTTTTGGTATTTTTGAACAGAGCTCCATCCGCGTATCGCGTTGCCATAAAGTACATATGGATGTAGGTGCATGTATCACGGCCACTGGGTATAATAGTATAACAATAGGCAGTAGCAAATTAAGAGAACGTAAGCAAACAGCAAAACAGCAAAGCAGCAGAACCGAGATCCCTTTCCCTAAGGGCCCTTTGGCTCCCGGCGCGGGCGGCTTCCCCCTCTACGCGCACAGGCCGCTCCGGGGCCCTGATTAAATCTGAGTAATTAAGGGAGTTAACCTCGACTTAACTTGACTTAACGCAGTCACGCCCGCTTGGCCACCCCTTCTGTTTACAACATTTACGGGCCACTTTGCATTGTTCCTTTCAAGGAGCACGGGCAGCACTCTGTGAATTCCAACACCCAGTTCGTCGATTGACTGATAAGCTGATAAGCTGATAAACTGACAACGATAACGCGTCTCTCGAAGACTGCCGTGACTAGGGGGTGGGGATGGGGGGGGGGAGGATTTGGTTAATCGCTAGAGTCGCTTCGCATGTCGTACGACTTCGCGCACGCATCGTGCTTTAAATTGGCCGAGAGAGACAAGGCAAAGCGAACACGTGAGGAAAATTACGAAATGCATGGATTCCAGTTGCATCGGTGCGTGCGAGCCGAGCGAGGTGCCTCTCGCCTAATTAGCCGGGCGAGTATTTCTGTCGCGTGACGTCACGTGAGCTCGTTTGCCTGGCCGGGGGCCAGCTTTTCCACCGAACTATAAACCATATTCGCACCCACGCAACACAATTAGCCGAGCACCGAGGGAATTATAATATACGTAGGAGAGCGAACCTTACGGATTTGGGCCCGAGAGATTCCTCAATAATCCGCCCACGTTCAGCCTTCAAAATCTCCAGCCCCCGTCGAACCCCCGAGTGGTTAGAGTCCCATGGTGCATGGTGCATGGTGCATGGTGCAACATACGCCTCTATAACCCTTTCAATGAATAAGCCTTGATTGCACCATAAAAATAACTATCTTCCTTCCGTATCCTAGGATACCGTCTAATTAGTGGAATTCTATCGGCTGGCAATCTGGTATAGCGCGAATTACGTGAGGTTTCCCTATCGCGTCAATTCCCTAGATTAAACCCATCTGTACTATATGTATATCGCAGTTAGAAAGTTGGACAATAGGATCCATGCTGATAGTTTTCCAGTGCAGACTGCAGCGAAGTAAAAGAAAAAAGAAAAAAAAATTCCTCAAGAGAAAATCCTTAAAAGAAAAGAAGCCCTGAGACTCCGTAGAAAAGAATATGCAAAGCGTCGGGGGACGCGAGTAAGTATTGATTCGGATTCAGTTAGTTAGCTGCGTTCGAGGAGCGCCTAAGCCTCCCAGCTTCCATCCCACCGTGGACCACATTTCCTTCTTTCCCGTTCCTCTTCCTACTTTCTGCGTCTTCACGGGTACAGCAGGAGCGCGATGGATGGATGGACCGACGGATGAATGGATAGACAGACGGAGAATAAGACAGGGTAGCTTCGAGAAAAAGAAGTCCTAGGGGTAGACAGAGATGGCGCTAGAATCTAAAAGCCTCTAACGTGCAAACTCCTGCAGTCGTAGGTGTAGGAGGTGACAGCCTTCTCCTTCAATCTCTTTGTGTCGCGCCTCTCTTTATATTCCCATGACAACGGCATTTCACCTCGATATACATATACACGCTTATCTACATATCATGTACCTATAGGAACAGACACGTGTGCAGCACGCAGACTCCTTACGCGACATATGTGCTAAACTCCCTTATGGCAGCTATGTGTCTTATGTGCTGCACACAAATGTGTGCATCGGCGCATTTCATCCCTAAGACTCTACGTATGTGTACGTACGAATGTTACATATGGGATATGTGCATCTATACCTTGACTACCTATGTGCCCATGTAGAAGCAGTTTCGCGCTTCGCCTTCTCTGAAAAAGCAAAGACCTCTCGGAGTCACGATTGCTTCGGGCCAATTCTTCAATTCTCTTACTGCGCCCCAATGTGCTGCATGGACCAATCGCGGATTCCGTATTTCCCCTGGAATATATGGATATTCCACTGCTCCCTTCGTAGCTGCTGCTTTCGATGGTAAACTAGTGCGATTTTCAGGTTTCACTATTTTTTTCGGCAATTCTTTCACGGAGAAATTTCACTATGATAAATCGGACTTATGACGCGTGCGTCATTCTTTCGAAGTGCACTCAGTCTTGTGCTGAGAATAAATTGGTAGGGAAGAGTACGTACAGTCGCACGGTAAATACAGCCTCGTATTTCGCGAGCGTCTCCATCTCGCGGATTTTTCTTTAACCAGGGCGTCGCGACGCCTCGCTCGCGGCTAATAAGCGACGCCTTCGAGACGGGCGGTACTCGCAACTACTTTCTTTAGTTTTCCTCCTTCGCCATCTTACGCTAGTTGATGCTGACTATTGGAGGAAATATCTATAGGGTCTTTCGAGTCGAATCAGACAAATTTGACAGTTGTCACGTGGTCACTTTAATTCAGCAATTATTAATTTTGCGTCATCTTACAGCGAAAAGCGGTAACAGTTTTATCTAACGTAATAGATGATTGTGAAGTAGGCAAGGAAATACGTGAAAGTACGTGACAGAGTCGATGCGTTTATTTGAATTTCCTATACCGCGTGCGGGTGCGAGAGAGACAGACTTATGCGACTTTACATGCGTACGAGAGAGAGGGAGATATCGCTTGGCCAAATCCTGGAATCGTAGTAACGAACAACCCTCCTTCGTCGAATCGACTGCGCTGCGAATTCTTCTTTGAATGTTCGTAACTTTGTATTATCTAAGACACCGAGACGATTACGCAATACCTTTCGTTTCATCTTTCCCCAAGAAATCCCGTGCGGTTCCTCGTATTTTCCATTCGACACGCGAACATAAGCAGGAAGCAAAGTAAAATCTTGAACGGTTATAGAATCGCTCTAAGTTTAACTCTAGCGCTAGGACGGGACACGCGCTTTATTGGAATATTTATGGGAACCGGGTACGAGACGAATTTTTATTGATCTGTTGTTGCGTCCACCGTTTCTATGTACTCGATCCCGAGTCCGAAATAGAATATTTATTCATAAGAGACGGGCGTTCGGGCATAAACCCTCGGATCACCAGGCCGGCTGTCGCTTCCCAACATTACCCGTCCGTTTCTTTCTTCATTCCTTTTTTATCCTTCCACACCATATCCTCGTTCCCTTCTTCTTTAGTTTTATCCACTCTGAATGTACACTATCTTTCAAAGAGATCCTGAAGACCCGGAAGGACCGATGGACCAGAACTGCATACCGTTTTACGAATTCCTGAAAAACAATTCATTTCGCGGGTGCAGCTACCGTGCACACCGAATTTTCGACAGAGAACAATGTAGAGCGACGTAGATCACATTGCAGAATCCTCGTAAAACCTGAACGACTTAAGCAACCTAAGCAACAGGATTCATCCTGGGTCTTTGAAAGTGCAACAGTCTCAAGGACTAAATCGAAGAATAAAAGGAACCCAAGGGAGGACAATTCAATCGTTTTAAGACTTGACTGGTAGTTGTTCCTGAAGGAACTAAAGCCGAGTATCCGGAAGAGAGAGAGAGAGAGAGAGAGAGAAGGAGAATTCAACTAGAAAAACGTGATCCTTCAGGACGCTTTACGCCGCTTAGTATTGTCTCGCGATCCCCCCTGCCATCCTTAAGGGATCCTTTAACTCGGCGCGAAGGGTCTTCCTCTGTGAGACAGGATAGAGACCAGGAGGAATGTCTCCTCCTTTGCCCTTTAACGGGGCAGCCTGAAAGTCCCATTTTTTTCCCCCTTTCCTTGGTCATTCAACTGGACCGAGGGAAACGTCGAATGCTCGAGAAGACCCATAAATCCAGGACGCAACATTAAAGTACGTGTCGTGTTCCGTGACAGAGTTGGGAGTGGTGAAGGGGGGGGGGGGAGTATGGGGAAGGGGAGGTGTTATTAAAAATTAGGAGTCGAGAATCGGGGGCCCGAATGTTGCAAGTCACGGGGCCTGAGTGACTCCTGGACAGAAAGGCGGCGCCCGGTCTGACGTAAAGGTGCACCCGCGCGCTCGTAATTAAAAAATTACAGGGGCGGCCTGTGTATCCTCTCTCGTTACCTATACACAGAGGGGGCTTACGTGGGCCCAAGGCCTCCGACCGAAGCGTGCGTTAGAGCGAGAGCGACAGGATAGTTGGGGGGGTCAAGGGGCACGGTTGGAAATTTCGTTCATTCATGGCGCCAGGAAATGAGGACCAGGGCGCCACCCTGCTTTTTAAACATCCATCTCATCGAAGCAAGGACTACCCTTAAACGCACCGTAACCCGAGGCCTGGTCCACTTTTCTTTTTCTTTCCTTCTTTCAAGTCGGCAATCATTTCGATCCGGCACCGATCACGATTAGAAGGAACAATGGTCAAAGTCGAAGATTTACCGATCCCACTTAGGGAATCGATTTCGTGACGTATGCTGTCAATCTCTATGCACGCTGGATATCTAAAAATGTCTGATCGACTCTTCCTGCTTGGCCGCCAACGTCAAACGGGAAGGGTGGGAGACTCGGAGACGCGGACTATCTTATCGCAGGGCCAACAAGACCCTTGGAAACGTTCACGAAATACTTTGGAGATTAGTACAAAAGGGCCGAATGATTCGAACGGGATCTTAGGCTGCGACTCGAACGACGAGTCTCTCCAGTCCTTTGAGTGTCGATTAACGCGATTTAATCCGTAAATGTATTTTTTTCAGCCCAGTACAGTCCGCGATAATAAATTCTGAGGAACAGCACCGCGTTCCATCGGTTCCCATGTCTATACATATATAATAGATCGTTCGGTCGACTCGATGAATTATTGAGGCTTTTTTTAAGAGAGAGCTGATTCCACAACGGCCGCGCAACAATATTTCCATGAAGCCTATATTATATTCGGATCATTCTTAATCGGCGACACGTCAAGGCGGAATATCGTCAAGGGAATTGATAATTATTTATTTAACTGCACTCTCGAGGATCTTTCGAAAAATTCTTAACAATTAGGGAACCACTCATTTCTAAATGCTCTACTCTTATGGTATTCGATTTGCCGACGGCACAAAGTTGCGTGTCTTTTCACGAGGGAGTCAATTACTGCTAATGAATGGGTCGAATTCCTAGAAAGTCAGATCGCGGCCCTCTTACCTGAGAAATCTCAAGAAAATACTTAAAAATTATTATTTTAATCACCTGCAGAGCCGCGCGCAGCTTTGGGTCCATGAGAATCGCATTCTTGAAGTCGCATCGATGAACGGGAGGAAAATAGAAAAGTATTTACGGGAGGGGGTGGGGGGAGGGGGGGGGGGTACTAAATTGCTCCAAGAGGGAACAAACATTAATGTCGTGCAAGTATTATCAGTAATTACGTTATCGCATTTAATCGGCGTAATACGCGTATATCGAGCGTGTATCTGCGTTACGTCCTCGGGTGCTCAGCACGCGATGTACTGTGTTTGCTATCGAGAGATTGAAATCAGAATTTCTTTGAATTTTCATAAATCCTCATAACGGAGTAAATACGTGCGCTGAAAGGTCGAAGCATCTGGTAGTAGCCGCGTAACATACAAGTATAGACATGTAGATATAGGAGACGCGTGGCGGTTCTCAATATCAGTGGATTCATTGATATTGCGGTTAGAAAGTGTCGGATGCCGGTATAAACTTGGAGAATTTAGGAGAATCGGCTGCAGTGCACTGGTCACGCAGAGGAACCAGTGGAACCAGTGAAACCAGTGGAACCAGAGGAAACCAGAGGAAGAGGAAGAGGAAGATCGCAGAGGTTCGTTGAAGAAGGTTGCGTGACCGGTGACGTCACAAGTTTTACGATTTATCCGTAAGTTACGGGCACGCGTTGGGAAAGGTCAGTGGCACACTCGCTTGCTCCCTACCCAAACGCGATTCCAAACTATGTGCCATGACCACGCATGGCCGCTCCAGGGTGCCGATGCCAGGACTACGGGCTACGTTACTCCGTATACTCGAGACGTCTATAGGTATATATGTATACACAGGCACATAGGATACGTACATAGAAGTCAGAGGCGGGACTCTGTGAATGGAGTTCAGGAAGCAGGATCGATTGGAAACTTTGGCATTCGAATACTTTTCTGATACAGTATGAATATAGCGCGTGTGAGTTATGGGGTCGTGGCCAAATTTACCTGATAATTTTCTAACAATAGAAAGGACTGATAGGGATCGGACGGGTTATACAAGAATGGCGGAGTGTTTATAAATAAGAATAAATCGAGAAGTCCGAAGTCGTTGGGTCTGCACGTGTCTCTTTACTCGCGAGGACCATCTGCTGGAGCTTTCTTGTTAATTGTGCAAAAGGTACCGAAGGTGTGAGTAAACAAAAGCCGTGAAATAAAAGTGGTCCCCCCCGAAGCAGGGCTGGCAGAAGGAAGGGACCCAAGAAAAGGACCTGTCTCAAGAATTAGGATTACACGGCTGGAAATAATAACGCTATAAAAATGTAGGACCGAGTGACACGGGCCGACCGAGCGGTCACCCGGCAGGCATAGTTGTGTGCCGGACAATGGTCACTCGTTGGCGGGTGGTGCATTGTACTTGTAGTTTTGCCAACTATTGTCACCCGTACTGTGGAGGCACCTAGGTGCTCCGGCCAGGTCGCGCAGGTGTCCCTTCCAGGATTACGATCGAACCTTGCGCCCCTTTTTCGACTATTTCCCAAATTTCGAAATACGAATGACAGTGCCACTTGTCACTCGTCTGATCGCAGAATTGCTCCGGTGACCACGTGTACGTATAGCATGAGCATGCAATATGGACATCGGCATTTGTCTCTAGACAGGGCAGCTCAAATCTGATTGTAAGTCCCAAATGTATACGGTATGCGCGTACGGTGCTTAGTACAGTTAAATCTGAACATGGATAGTTGTCCGAGGCAAATATTCCCAAGCGGAATAACATTTTTAGTTCGGTTAGTAAGCAGCAATCGCTTCGTTCCCATCGCGCAGTTACTCGGTGCAGCGTGGTCAGTGATTAGGGAAGACACAAACACGCTGGCACAGCTATTCCCACAATGGGTCCCACACTGAGAAATGTTTCCTGAAATACACGTATCCTCAGCAGAGTGCGTCTGTCGGAGTTCTTAGCGCGGTCTGAAGAAGAGACACCAGAGCCCGAGCGGGGGCCGCCCCTCGAGCACTCTAATTAGGGATAATTTTGTTAATTACCCAGGGCCCGATAGAGGGACCCCTAATTCTCGTAGTGCGCTAATTCGGGGGTCCAACAATGTGTCTAGACTTTAAGCAACATTCGCGATCCACGTCGAGGCAAACCGGCGGGTCATTGGGCCCATTCGTTACCCGCCTATCTATACCAGCGCCGTGCGTATCCTGTTTAAGATTAAAAAAAGTTTTCGCACGGCGACTGCTGTCCTCGTTCGCGAGAAAACGTCGAGCGTTGCTGCTGGTTTCCTGTCGACGTTGCTCCGCTGCTCTCTCGGCTGAGGTGGCTGTAATTTCAGCGTCGCTGCTGGTGGACACTGCGCGAAGAGAGGAGCAGAGCAGGTAAGCGCGCCCGGCACTGGATCATTCGAAGAATGAAAAGGCTTACGGGTCCTGTCCCTGGGTCCTTCTCTTCTCGGGATACATAAAAATCCCTCTGCATTCGTCTACAAAGCATTTGCTGCTCCCTCCTTCTCTCCTCTCTTCTCCCCAGAGAGAAAGAGAGAGAGATCGAGTCAGCTGAGGTACAAGGGCTCAAGCCAGCGGAATACCACAAAGATGCAAGAACAATATTTTAGTTTGAATGCCGGTAAGGCGCAGCACCTGCTGAACTCTGCGAGTACCTGGACTGGCCCGAGTGGACGATCGTTCCATCATTCATCGACGGAGGAATTTAGCAGCCGCCAAATCCAAAGACTTGACGTCGCGATGCGGGGTCCGTGAGGACGATTCGTGTCGTCTCTTGACGTGCGTGAAAATTCCAGTCTGCCGAATAATAGGAAAATCGAACTGGAATGAGTCTCCTTCGACCATCATATACTTTCTCCTATAAAGAATGCAATGCCACTCACGATTACAGATAACCCATGCACTTTCACTCGTTGCCGTCATTCCAGCTATACCTTAGCCCTAAAGACTGTGATGTCAGTCTGCTTAGAAATTTTCCATAGGGACCAGCAAACATTGAATGAGAATTTAATTGCACCTGCGTCACGTGGTACGATATGAAGAAGAATTAAAAAGAAAAGAAAAATTTGTTCTCTAACCGTCAGGAATAAATGGATACTTGCAAGACGGCCTTGGGGATGGTTCCCTATGAAAAGCCTGAAACGTGTCCATAGGTGGACAGCCCCTAAGAACTTTGGTGGAGAACCAAAGAGAGTGAGAGAAAGAGAGAGAGAGAGAGAGAGGGACTAGAATCCAAGGAGGGTGAGTCTCGGGCGCCCGGCTGTCTGGTCGGTCCGGTTTCCCCCGGGTGTCAGTTTGAAAGTTGCACTGCGGAATGACCAGTGCTTCTCCCCATGGTATCTTCCCATAGGGTTCAGCCCCTTGTATTTTTCTTCTACCTGGCCAACAGGACTCCCATTCACCTGGCCTGGGGTTGCGTGCACCAGTATAGTCGCTTCGAAGAAGAAATATATATTTATACGTATATCCGTTGTGTAGCTGCCCCTCCTGGGGAGGGGGGGGGGGCGGAGCGGGGTGCTTCACCCTGTACAAGAAACAATAAGATCGAACCAGCCAGAGAAGATAGCCACTCTCTCCTCTTCCTCATGGATGATCTCTCCTCTCCTCTCAGCCCTTATGCGTGGTCCCTTTGCACTCTAAAAAGTCATATCTGTACCCAGAGCCATCGAGCTGTCTCCGAGAATATCCGAGTGTAACCGAGATTAGACGAAGGTTTAAATCCAGGTTGAAGCTTGATTAAAATGAAATTACAGCGACGCGAGTCCTTAACCCGTTACGACCTCCTTGTCCGAAAGTGGCCATCCGTGATTTGGCTCCAGCAGGGTTTAATAATGGTGCGGTGGTAGTACTAGCTACTGCTGCACTGTGTACCAGCCAGGCCGGTGTGGTCGACCTGGACTAGAGATTCTTGGTGCGACGTCCTCGAACAGGGTGGGCGCTTCCGACACCAAAACTAATCTCGTTCAGGCTTCGCTTCTCTTCTCTACCTGCCACTCCGCTTCCATTCAGCAGACTCGGCGATGCTCGTGGATTTATTTTCTACTGAGACTGATGCTGCTGCGTTTCCCCATAGTGTATCTTGCTCTTTCTCTTTTTCTTTCATTTCTTCCCCCACCATTACCCGTTTCGAGTCTATTCCCTTTCGTCCCCCTCCTCCTCCTCCTCCTTTTTTTTTCTATACCCCTTGTCCCAAACAACCCATAAGGCCTCATAACCTGGCATTCCACGCGTTAGTTTGATGGGCCCGTTCGCCCGGGTCCCGGCACCTTTTTACGCCGCTTTTTCCTCCGTTCACAAGATCGTTGCTGGCTACCGGATCGTCACAGTTTAACTCTTTGTAATATTTCTCATAGCTCCTCTGCGCAACCTCCAGCCACTACGCCTCTCTCTCTCTCTCTCTCTCTCTCTCTTGCTCTATCTATCCGTCTATCTCTCTCTCTCTCTCTCTCATCTTGGTTTTACCCTGGGATATCCTCTCTACCATCTTCCCCGAGGATGCTGCGACTATACACGTATACAGTCTCGCTGGTCCCCTCTCTCTCTCTCTCTCTCTCTCTCTCTCTCTCTCTCTCTCTCTCTCTCTCTCTCTCCTACCTTGAGTTTACTCTCGTCTTCTGGAACGAAGTGGAATAAGACCTGAGCCGACGCTCAGCGACGCTCCCGACGCCCGTCGAAGAAGAATAATGCGCGTGCTGCCCGCGCATACCGGAGAATCGCAGAACGTTTTGATGAGCCCATAAAACCGAAGGAACCATACCGCCACGCACTTCTCTCTTTCTATTCGCAACGGACAAAGGTTCAGGCTGCTCGACATCCCGCGATCTGTATAAGCTCCGCCAGAGGACTTTGATCTTCAGGCTTTCACCTATACATATATCTATAGCGCACAGGATATCGACCTAGAGTTCTGCACTTGAACGAGCTGTGCGATGCATCTCGTTACAAGGAGGAACTCTCGTTCGATGGAATTTTGAATCTATCGACAGTCACAACTTTTTCCTTCCATGGGACTCACCAATTTTGGCCTGTCTCGGGAAAACCCACCTGATCTCTTGGTGATCTTTGGTCGTTGATGCGTATAGCTATATAGGTCTATGTGAAAAGGAAGAACGTTTGGTAGGTGGAAGTAAGAGAAATGGAAGCGCTAAGAGACTGCGGGGGTATTTCGCATTCGATTTCAAGTACATCCGGAGTTGACTGTTTTACCTATGGAGAATAAATCAGGATAAATGCATGTAAAATTTCCAAAGCGTAGGAAAAATAGTGGAAGACGTAGGAATGAGAATGGGAGAAAGAGAAAAGGCTGGAAAGACAAATAGCAAGCGTGCCTCTTCGAGTGGAAAATGATTCCGTTGGCAGGAGTCAGGGAGTATGGTTGGAGTAGGTACACATGGGATCCTGTAACAAAATTTAAGTAAAGGGAACGCGTACAATTTTTATATGATTTAAGGAGTTTTCCTGGGAAGTAAATCCAGAAAGCGAAACACCTGGCTGCAGCGAGTCCTTAGTGTCCTTTGGAATTCTTGGTGTGCAGTAAAACTGACCATTATGGATCCTCGGCTGAAATCCCTTGCATCCCTTTCGAGTGAGCGGAAGCCATAGACACCCCTCGGTGATGGGGGGAGATGAGGGGGAGGCAGGGGGAGGACTGGTTCTATCCATTGAGGAAGCTACTCCTCCACCCCACTCAAGCCATTACGTTGCGCCCAAATCCACGACCTTCCCTGACTGACCAGCATCCCCGAGGAATGGACCACCAGCGGTTCGGCTATTCGAACGATTTGAATTTCTCTGACTGTGAAAGAATATTTTCTTTTTTTTTCTCTTACCTTGAGACGAATGTTTTCCTCTCCTACTATAAGGCTGGAATTATGCGTTTGAAATAACAATCGTCACTGAGCGTTCGTATCGCAAGGGTGGTTTAAATTCGCTCGTCGCCTCGGAAGTTCAGGGGGTGAAGGGTGAAAGTTGAGGCTTATTAAAAAAAGGGACTTAAGCCCAGACATTGCTAGGCACCGAATAAGGGTGTAAGGGATGCTAAGCAATTTTGCCCTCCCCTGTTACACGACGCCAGAACCCAAACAGAGCGAGGAGCGCATGCGCGAGGCCGGCCCATATGTGGTTGTATATTCATAATGCCGATATAAATGCTAATATTTCCATTAGATACGAATCCTGAAATTCGTCCGGTGGTCCGAGTTCAAAATTACTAAATCATTTTTGAATATCCTACCGGTCGGTACATTGCATCCCGTGCATTGTTGTTCAGAGTGTACACGTACGTAACGATATACCTATATGTGTGTATATTCACCCACGTTTCTTATTATCAGGCTGAAATTCCAAAACTGGCACCATTGCGTTATCCGAGTACATGTCCCATTGAAAGAAAGTCTCAGTAAGCATTTTTCTTAGGCGTCACAGGCTGAGGAAAGTCCGAGCTATCGGGACCACCAGTCCTGAGGGTCCAGGACGCGCGAGACGCGGCCAAAGATGATTCGCGAGACGAAAGAAAAGATCTTCGGATACGATAAAGTAAAGGAAAGAAAGAGCGTGATAAAGTAAGAAAGGAATGAGAGAGGAAATTGAAGGAAGAAGAGAACAGGGGGGGAATGAAAATTAAAATGAAAATGAAAATGAGAAACGAAGCCACGATTCCGAGGGTTGCCGCGCTCGCGCTGCTCCGTGCGCCGAGCGATCCCTACTTTTAAAAAGAGTATGCGCCAGCGAGTTCGCCGGAGCCTCGCAGAGAGGGTACAGAATGGGGGAACGTGGTGGGGGAAGGAGTAGCTCGAGTGGGGGATTCATCCCCGCTTCTTTGCCAATGTTTTCCCTGATCAGCTAGTCCGAGTCGAACGAGGACACGCCCCCACGCGAGTAGGAAGAACCGCCCATACCCCTACTTCTCTTTGGAGTGCAGTCCGCTGGTGCGAGGTAGCCGGGGTGGGGGTACCGGCAAGAGCCGGAGGGGTGGAAGCCTGGCGCGGAGGGGCGGGGAGCGAACAGTTCGGCAGCGCGACCCGACGTGGGCACTTCGCTGTCCGGCCTTTCTTCATTAAAATATTATCCGTACCCGATATTATTCGCCCTGGAGTATTACGGCATTCCGCGCGACACTCCGCGACTCCTTTAAACAAGTAGGTGCGCGTTGATGGTAGAGACGTCCGAGCCGCGCGAGGAATCAAGTGCGTGTGGAGACTTGCGTGCAGTGGCCGCGCGCGACACTAACCGGCAACAGTGAGTGTGTGACTCTCGGGCCAGCATTTTAACCCTATATAGATGGTACTCTATATAGATATATGATAAAAACACGCGTGAAATAGAGGACCCACCCCACGAGTCGCGACAGTGCAACCACCTACACGCTACATACGCTATATACGCTCAAACCAGTTACTCCTGGCATATCTCTGCAAGATTACTTATTCTTAGTTACACGCTACATCGACGTCCTGTTGTTACTCGCGCGTGATTCTGGCATCGACACGTTACGCCTAAGTCTTTTATTTTACTAGATAAGATTCAGTGTGTCCGTGTTTTATACGAATACTTGGGCCCCGATGCATCGCCTTCCAAATGTAGCGCGCGCGCGCGCGGTTTCCCGTAAACGTGGATGTGTCACTGAAGCGCCTAAAGTCATCGCCTTACAACCCCAGTGATTTTTATTTAATTTCCATCGATTGGTCGTCGACGCTCCATACTCTATATCTCCTAACCTGGGGAGCATCCTCAAAGTGCCAGGACGTGCTCATCTATGTCAACGTGATAATCGCCAGGATTATACATATACGTTCCTGACTCTTTCTCGACTACCCAGCACCTACTGCCTGCCTGCCTGCCCTGCCTGCCTGCCTGCCTTCCTCATTGCCTCACTGCCTGCCTGTCCGCCCCTCGTTGCTACTGCGGATTGTCCTGCCCTGTGTTACTTTATCGTCACCATCATCCTCTGGTTCTGCTCCTTGACCTTCCCTTCGAAAAGTCAACGTCGCTCTTATCAGCTACCTCCTGAGTTCCTCCTATTGTACGCGGCCATAATTCCCAATCCTTTGCCCACGTCCCATCACAGTTCCCGGACACTAAATTCGGGCTGCTGATGAAAGAAAGTGTGAGACACTACTGGGCTGTGCCGGCTGCGCGAATAACAGGAAATTGGAAACAGTGACAGTGCTCCACGGAAACTGGACGCGAACGGGATATGTACCCAGGTACGTGGTGAATTACGGACAAGCGAACAAATTGTTGAGAATTAATTCGACAAAAATAAATAACTAATGTCTCGCTAAGATAAGTGAAAATAAAAAGTCAAAGGCAGTTATCTTTAGTTTATATTGTCGTATCGAACCTTTTTTTTTATCTATTGGAGATTACACGGGTTGTCTTATTTATATTGCATAAGGATGCAGGTGGCTGTGCTGTGCCGGACGTGAGAATCTATAAAATCGGAAATAGCTACCACATTTATCATCCATCGAGCGATTAGATATCTCGCGACAGTGACGTCAGTTCGTGAGGAAACCACCGATAGGTTTCACATTGACGAGGATCGTTTAATCGGGATGCACCGAATTCTCAAAATCACTCCTGATAACGTGCTGGTCCTGCCCAGTCGATTCCTCGTTTGCTTGCACATGTGCACGGGACTGGTCCATCGGAGCAGATTACCATCTAGGAAGATTCTCCTCGGGAGGATCTTCCAAATTTCCCACGAAAGACAGTCGATCCAGTTGGTGGAACCTGAGATAATCTCGAAATCAGCTGTAAAGTCGTTTAAACGTCCCATTTCTCGTATACACAATTTTTCTCCTTATCAACGTCGCGCGCTCAAACGGCTCAGTGTCGCTCGAAGGAAAATCATTTGTCGAAATTGAATCTGATCGCAGAGGCGAGGCGCGTCTATCGGCGCAGAGATACAAGAAAACCCAGGAAACCCAGGAAACATGTGCGAAGCTGATTTCGATCTCGTTCAAATTACAAAACCGGTAGCCACTAATAATCCTTGGTTGCACTTACTTAGCAATAAAGATAATTAGTATAAATAGCGACACGTAGTTATTTTTTATTAAAAGAAAACAAAAAAATCACAGCATTTCTTCTACGTCTGTTCGATCGAAACAAGAAATTCACAGCCGCGTACCGCAATGGTCTCGCGGTTTAACAATAGACAGCCGATGCTTCTTCTTATCGCATCGTTGCAGTAAGCAACTTATCAAAATATCAAGATAAAGGCATAACGAGATTCAGCCTTGCGATTTGTCCTATTGCGAAACGAAGGAAAGACGAAAATGTCAAATCGCAAGATCATCAGCCTCTGCTGGTGGAAGACGATCAATTTGTTTATGAAAAAGAAAAAGAAAAAGAAAGAATGGTCTCGGCAAGAATATTAGTCGTGACGTACATGAGCCAAGTGTGCTCATGTTTTCAGCGCCGTCTCGGCTAATCGAATTAGATCAAACAACACTGTGTAGACACTTGCAGGCAGCAGCTATTTCGTAACGCAGTTAATTAAAAACTTTAGCTTGCGTGTATGTCGAGTACTGATTGTATAGTTGCCATATACATATATACACAGAGGATAGAATGTGGTACGAGTATATAGGATTGTACAATTTTTTTTAGTTTTATTTTTTTTTCTCGATATCTCCTTAATTATCCCCGATCTAATTAAACACTTTGTTTTCCAAGAAAACGCCTTATCTTTGTTAACTTTCTAAAATTCACTTTCAAGATCACGAGCGTTTACGTGCGTGTGTGGCAACTCGAGACGCGGCTCAATCCGTCGGGTCCCGTGCATTAAAGTCTCCGACCAGACAGGACCGTGCGGCCCATTTGGAGGGCCCCCTTCCCTGAGGCATCCTACAAAATCTCAAATTCTCAATTGATCCAGGACTATCGATACGTTAATTGTCAATATCTCTGGGAATGCAGTTTATGGGCGCACGTGTGCGTGCGTCCGGCGTAGCCTCTGATATTCAGTTGATTTATCTGTATTAGGTGATGTTACGTGTCGATAACAGGCGCGCCGCGTCGATTTTCCAATTTATCATGGAAATTTCATGACAGACTGTACTGCATGTATATCCGTGTGTCCGTTATCGCGTTATCGATGTAAACTAGAGAAATTCATTTGGGAAGTAGAACCTGCCATTTAATTTTCTAATATATTAGTGGCCCAGGCTCTCGGGTGACGTTGCGATGCTTCGGCAGGGACGGCGAAACGGGGAGACTCGCGGGTATTTTGACTTGGCACCCTTGTCAGTCCGGTGTCTTGGGATCTCGAGGAAATACTGATTTGCATACTCGGGGAAGATTTGTTAGAAGTCTCGTGTCGCTAAGGTCTACCGCCGTGCGCCATGAAAGGTATATTCTGATACACGTAGCCATATACATATATAGTTATAATAAGAGAATTCGACGAGGCGTCCATAAGGGGTTTCGTCATTGCATAATAATTCGAGCTCTTCCTAGGGAACGTGTCGCCTCGGTCTCCGTGAGTGCAAGTGCAGCCTTAAGGTGCTTCTGTGTCACCATAATGCACTTTATTATCATAATCCATTATTGCAACCCGATGGAAAAGCATGCGCGCGCGCAGCCTCTCAAAGCGTAGAAGGAGAATTTCCCTTGTAAAATCACACAAAGGAATCCACGCGAGTCCCAAAGGGATACAGGCGTAGCCCGTTTATGGTAAACGTACAATAATAATAATAACATTGAATGAAAAATCTGACACGGAGACCCCATCGTAAAGATGGTTAAATCGAAAGAGGGAAGTGTCATTTCTTACTTTCCGAAATGGGCTCGTTATCCAAAATTCCTATTAATCCGATAATCCAGTAAAAGAGAAGACCGGTATATTACGATTAGTAATGTTATTAGGTATCTCGTAGGGATACGTACTATATGCATAAGCCCCCATAGACGACACGGAGGTTATGGGATACGATTATGGTCAACTATACGGCTCCGCGTCTTAACGTTCTCTCGGCGTCCATCCGACAATCAAAAATACCTGGATGCCCTTTTTTTTCATGACTTCTTTACGACACTGACGGCCCAGAGCCCGGCTAGTTGAATCGCTGAGATATGTCGCTTGGAGCCTAAGAAAGTCGAAAGGGGCAGGGCCCAGCCTCCCCATCAATATGACTCGGCTAGTATTAGCTGCCTTTATGTCAACATAATGCCGTTTATTATCATAATCTATTATTGCACCTCGAGCCTAACTCAATACCAGCCTAACTCGGCTGCTGCTCTTTTTTTCTTCTTCTTCTCTCCTTCTTCTTTCGCCAACCGAGCGCGACTTGACAGTGATTTTTGGCGAATCACTGATATTCGATTTCCCGGGGAAAAAAATTGCTAGGCGAATTTAGCTTCCTTTTTCCTCTCTCTCTCTCTCTCTCTTACTCAAATTCGCGTTAGAGCTGGCAAATTAGTCCTGCTGGAACGAAATCAGCATCTTGCCAGCAGAGTCTCTATAATTTGATACAAAGGTGTCTCGCTGTGATACATTATGTGTCCGGCTCGGAGGTGTTTATTTTATTTGATAATTACTATAAGGAGCGCAAGGGTCTGGTTTGGTGGCTGTACGGCTGCTCCGCTCCTCTTGGCCTTCCTCCTCCTTCCTCCCGATGGTCATTAGTGGCTTAATTATATCTCGGCGGCGATAATTATGGCATTCCTACCGGCCAAAAGGATTAAATCGAGTTGAGATCTATAAAGATGCTGCTGGGACTGCTACCCGCACGGACTCTGACTTACTTCTTCCTTACCGATCGTAAACTTTACATTGTCGCGAGATTATTGCATTTCTATCGGCTCTCTCAAGCCTTCGTCTTCATTCGCTTCTCCTTCTCGGTCCGAAGTCTCTTGCGGTTCTCAATTCTTGTGATCCAGTGAGTCCATCGTGCATATATATATATATATACATATAAATATATCTGTACATTAAAACTAATCCAATAGGCGAGTGTATCGCCATTAGAATGGAGGTTAAACTATGAAAACTATTCGACTCGTAAAGTAACCGAAGGTACGGCCGATTTTTAAAGCAATGGGAACGCGGCTTAAATCACGAGTAGCTTTAGCCATTATTAGAGGCGCTCACGTTTTCCGGGTTTGCCCGGTTGTATCCCGTTGCTCGATATTATTAGCTAATATCGTTACTTAATATCGGGATCGTTAAAGTTGTTGCTGTTGTTTCCGATAGCGAGAGCTGCCCTACGTGTATCTAACAATACAGGTACACATTAGACTCTTGAATGTGTTACATATATTTATAGAGAGATGCCTGCAGAGCGACAGTGTGAGTGAAAAGATAGTAAGAGGCCCGTGCGAGTGGAGGATTTCCCAAATAAATCGGGGCCTTATCCATTGAGTGTCTCGTGTTCGGCCTAATTAAGGCCCCTCTCCGACTCCTCTACGAGTTCTCGATCCGACGTCCCTGTCACAACTTACAAACTGTTGGGACGCTTCGAGATTAGATGGGGATTCACCTTTCTCCTCTCTCTCTCTCTCTTTCTCTCTTTCTCTCTTTCTTCTTCCTCAGTCCCGATCGTCTTCGTCTCACGAAAAGTCCCATCGATTTATTTTCAAGAGGGAATAAATATATCTGCGCATTAGGGAGATTAAGAATTTGATCCTAGAGTATCGAAGCTGTTCTCGATCGTCCCGTCTTCTCTGGGACAGTGCCAATAGATAGTATTAGGTAGTTCGAACGTGTAAGGTGGAAGGTTGAAGGTCAAAGGTAAGGAAGGTGACTGTGCTATTCCCATAGTAGTGGACGACGTAGACCCCTAGTCGTCACGGTGTATTAATCCTGTGTCATTCGAGCGTATAAAACGTCCCAGGTATAGAAACAATATTTTACACGGGTAACAATAGCCGCTGCCAGTAAAGGAGGAGGAGGAGGAGGAGGAGGACGAGCGAAGACTCACTTTTACATTTCTATATTATTCACCAAGTTGGAGGTGGGGTGGTGCATGCAGTTGTATGTAGAGACGCCTTTGGCCTGTATAAAAAGGGGGATCGGGAGGCCGACAGACGGAGAAACGTGTAGCTACAAACGTTTCTCTTCCTTTGGGACTCGAGCGACACTGTCGGTTCAGTGTGGGTCCACCTAATGAATGCGCAGCCACGGCCGATACTGTCGCAGCAAATTAATCCGAGGGACTAACGAATCAACTTATTTGAATATTCTGCCCCCCCCCCCTTGCCTTCCTCTCTCTCTCTCTCTCTCTCTCTCTCTCTCTCTCTCTCTCTCTTTATTCTCTAGTCGACTTCTCTCTTTGCCTACCCACTCTCATCCTCGTACTATGTCAGACTCCTTCTTTGTCGTTCTGCTCAGCCACCCTATTGGGCCCCAATGCCACTACCTACCCATTCTCACTCTCTCGCTCTCTCACTTTGCTCAAACAGGCTGTGCTTGGGCTTCTACGATTTTAATCTCTGGTAATCCCCTGGTTCCCCTGCCAGTTGGCACCCGTGAGCCGGCTGTGAATGTGCGCGTAGAAATACACATACGCGCGAGTAACGCTGGGACTCAGGGTAACCTCCCCCCCTGGTCCCCTGGGACAATGGGCCCTGATTGCGGATTAAGGATTACGAGACAAAAGAGTAAACGGATAGTTTCGTAAGTAAATATGGCTGATGGGAGTTTTTCTTTGGAATTCATATATACGCAGCAAGAGAGACAGAGAATTAAAAATGTCATACGTATAACTTCGATCAGCATCCAAGTTCGATGTACCGTGTTAGTTTCCGTGCTTAAAATGTCACAATCGTTAATCACCGATAATCAATAATCTTCGCATCTCATGACTATCTATTAGCTCCGAAACGTTGCGTCAACGACTGTTTCAATGCATTAAGGTTATTATATAACGGGGAGGCGAGATGCTTTCGTCGATGAAAATCGGCGAAACGGATGAAACGGATGTTTGCCGGTGCTGGGGAGCCTCTCGCAAGGACCTCGTGTTAGTTTGTAGCTGGGAGAAAGATGAGATGGCGGATAAGATGTGTCCGGCTGGTAGATAGCCATTCGAACTTCCCCCCTGCCTCCCCCCCTACTACCACACAGCCCAACAGGTCAGCACGCTTCCCTTCCTTCTGTCATTTTCATTCTCCCTCCCTCTCGTTCTCTTTCTCCATACGCACCAGAAAAACTTGGACTTTCGCGGTTTTACGAGAAAACTTCGAGAAGAGTCAACATATTCTCTCGAGGCGTGATTTTTTTTTCTCTTCCCCCCCCCCCCCCCTTTTTCTTCAGTATCATTGATAACGGGCCGTTTAACGGCCACTAACGGCCATCGCGACGTGTACGTTCCTTATCGATACTTCCGGTATCTAGTACTTTACATGCTGCAGCGTTCCGGTATGATATTTGCACACGAGGCTACCGATACGTTTCTCTTAGATTATTTGCACTTGCCCTTTGATTCTAAGGTTTCGTTTTGGCCTCCAGAAGCGGCGAATGCCGATGCCGATCGTCGCCGCTGCCGGTGGCTGCTGGTGGCTGCCGGTGCGACAGCCACACCTCGCATATTTGACGCGTGATGCCGCCGCCATGCCGAAGGTTCAATATACCGAATTGAATTTCAAAGCCGAAACTGTCGATGGACTAAAAGTCCGACTTGCTATATATAGTACTTACGACGATTACGTATCTCGTTAAGTGATTAATGGAAGGCGCCTTTTGACGATAATAGATTGACAGTACGAAATCCACGAGATCTACAATCAAAAATTAAATTTCTTACCAATTAATTGTTTACTTCTTTTATTTTACTTGGCCCATATAGCACAGAGTAAATATTCTTTATTTCGCTTCGTTTCCACGTAACGATCATCTCCCCGCTTCGACGGATACAAACGATGGAACAAGTACAAAATGATTATCCGTATCGTCGTGTTTCCTTGGGATGCGAAGTGTCTATAGAAAATGGCCGATTCCCTCTCGTCGAATTCCAGCAAGAAGGGAGTTTATCGATAGCCTTGAGGTGTCCGTCTCTCGGTTCATTCGTGATTTAAAATACGAGCTTGCGACGCATCGCCAGTATGCCGATTGCGTACGAGGTCTGAACTAGTTTTTGTCGTAGCCATAACCAGCCTGTCCTCCAATGGTGGAGAAGTCCATCGGTATATAGATACGAAACAAGCATGGAGGATCAGGCTGACGCTTTTATCGTAATGTCAAATTACGCCTTAATATATTATTACGTCTTCAAATATTTTAATCCGACATCTCTCTCTCTCTTTCTCTCTCTCTCTCTAGCCGTACAATCATCTTGCTAAAAGCTCCGATATTCTAATCCATATATATACACTGTATATAAGGAGGTGACCTTATCCATACTTGTACAGCAGCAACCCATTTCCACCATGGGCTCCTATAAACCATCTAACCGTATTCCTATTGACGTTGCCTACCTGTTTATTTTTAATTCCCTTAACGCGAGCAATCTCGACGACACTCGTCGAATTCGCCCACGCGCTGCTCCCTCGTACGATAAATCTTATTCGGCTAAAGTATAATCGGTAGGATCGATGCTTCCCTGTAGGATAGCAACGTCATATTTATACAGACCCTTTAGACTATCGATCTCCGTGTAAACCATAAGCTGGCTGAGGTGTCGCTCGTGTAACGGAACAACGCGAGAGACTCGCCGCTTAGGTCTATTACAGTTAAGTATTATCCTTCTTAGTTATGGCTGCTGCCGGGAGTCCATTGGTTTCGAAGGACCCGCCGTGCTGGCTCCTTATTAAATTAACGGGTACCCACTAAAAATCATTTTTCCAGGACCCGCTGATAGTAAGTGTGAGACATTTTTTGGAATAGTAAAAAATTGCCCTGTGACCTTTGTCAGGATCCTTGACATCCTGCGGACCATCATTTTTTTTTTCTTCTTCCTTCCGACCTTTCACCTTAACCGACGATAACGATTCTACGGTGCGTTGCGCGTATATTTAACTGCAAGGACTCGGGTCCTTTTGCTGGCCGAAGATTTACGTGAGCGCGTGTCCTCGTTACGAGTCTCCTGGATTTACGTTCGTGCCGTTGAGAGAGGAACGAGATCCGTTAATTGAGTCCTTCCAGTTTCTCTCGTAGCTGATCCGGTCGACGCTAATTAATCTGATTAATTGTGGAACCCGGGAACGATAGTAGCGCTGCTTCGTTCGTGTCGAGCTACGAAGGGAGACTTCCGGAAGTGTTTGGATCTTAGGATTTTGATTATTTTTTACGGTTCGAGAGGTCCTGGTCCACGTGCATGGATGCTGGAGGCTCTGCTATGTAGCAGGCGGTGATGGTTATCTCTATGAATTCGCCATGGGTTCCCCTCCCCAATTAAAGGACAAGATTAATTGAACATGACTGCGGGAAGAAAATAGAGGAGAAATTTGCACAGGCGTCTTTGGCTAAACTTTCGAAAATCGTTTTGAAATTTGGAGGATCGGTTGTTCCACTGGTTGCTCTATTCCCGATTCGTGTGAAAAGTAGAGAAAATAAGGAACTAGGAAAGGGAACGGGGGGGGGGGTGTCCCTCCTGGTTAACGGTTGTTAGGAGTTCCTTTTGGTACCTGCTGGAAATTATTAGGGTTGCGGACACGGACGACTGTTTTCTTGCCTGCTTTGTTAATTACTTTGGCCTTCAGTGCAATTAATTAGGATGCTAAAGCCTCTGTAGTTTATTACCACCAAGAGTTTAGCATCGTCGCTATGAAGGTATCGGTGCGTACCTGTTGTTTCTCTCTCTCTCTCTCTCTCTCTCTCTCTCCCTCTCTTGCTGTTTGGCCGATTAACCCCGACGAGACTGGAAAATAGAAAAGAAAGAAAATAAAAAGAATATTCTCAGCAAGGAATCGTGGCGATTCTTAGTACCAGCTTTAGAAAGAAAAGTATTTCCAGTGAGATAAAATAAGAAATGGACAGTCAAAGAATATTGAAAAATTCGTTTACAGCGATTCTTTGCTATTGGTGGAAGCGAAATCGACAATGGGAGAAAATAAACACAGACAGGCCGATTATTTACGGATTGGTACCAGCAATTCCGACTCCCCCCCGAATGTGCATATAAATGGTCAGGAATACTCCCGAGAGATTTTCTCGAAAGATTCTTCGTCATAAAAGAAGAAAAAAAAAAAGGAAGAAGAGAAAGAAAATCCTAGGAAGGAGGAAAAGCTGGCCCCGTTGACGCAGGTGTCCACGGCATCCGGAGGTGGGCCTCATTATTTTTTCGCTCTTCGCTACCTGCCTTCACGAAATTTCGAATTCCCAGACATTCGCACTGCGTACGCAAGCACAATGGAGAGACGTGGATCCTTTTGCCAGACTGGGATAAGCCACGACGCTACCCCAGAGGATTCCGTAGATCCAAAAGTAGCTTTCATGAAAATTCGTACAAATTCTCAGCGAGATACGGGAGCAAAGGCCAAGTTAAGTTTTCGAGGATTCTACGCAATTGACACGTAGAATGGGCTATAGCTACAGCTATGGCTATGACTATAAGGCTATGGGCATGGTCATGGACAATGTAAGAATGGGGCCCCTTTTTCCCTCCACCATTTTTTCCCCATGGAACGAAACGGGGGGAACGATGCGGAATGGCAATGCCCAGGCACAACACGGACATAGCCACCTGGCACTGCCTGAGCCTGGTGACCTGCGCCTTTAGGGGCCTCAGGGGCCCAAAGGTCGTCCTGACCAGAGAGACACCTGCTTCCAGGAAAGCTCAAAACTGGCCCTGGCCTGCGAATCCTTAAACGTGAGAAAATGCCCATTCCTGTCACGGTCCACCAATAGAGCATCGATGCGAATGCACACATTGCTGCGTTCAGACGTTCAGACGTCCAGGCGTCGAGGCGTCGAGACGTCGACCAGATAGCCAGTATCTCGTGGGAGGAGGACTCCCTTCGTATTTAACGAACCTGTATCGCCCGATTCGTTTGTCTCGCGAATCGAATTGTGAAACGCCCACGCATCAGATGCCATACATTGGATGGGAGATTCGTTCAAGATTCGAGAAGTATGGCGCGTGGGCCGTAGGACAGGTACTTGGGCCTTACCGGATCTACAGGATATTCCATGCATCCCATAAATGCAATTTTCCCATATACACTCTGCACCTTCGGCACGACATAATGGCAACTATTAATCGTCATTAAATAAATGTCCCGAAGAAAATCATAAACATTTCTCTGGGTTTATAATTCAATAAAAAAAATACGCGTGCGCCTCGCTTGAATTTATATTTGAAACAGTGAAAAAAAAACAGTCTACCTATATTTCTTTAGCCAACACACGCTCTTCTCCCACCACTAAAGACCAAAATTTACCGAACTAATTGCAAGGATCGTTTTAGCTAAGGAGTCGCAACGAGACGGGAAAGTGTTGGGGAACGTAAAAAAAAATAAAAGAAGTTCTTTTTGACAGTGGCATTTCCTTCGATGCCAGAGGATGCAACGTCAGACCGTAATTCGATTAATCATTCAGAGTCTGAGTCATTCGATCGCTTACCGACGGACAGAGGAGGAACATTATTGATAGCCAAGAGGAGGAGCGTCGCGAGCTGCTCGCGAGGATCACCGATATACATATATTTATATGTATCTTTCCTTATCCTTCTTTCTTTTTCTTTGTCTTCTTCCTTTCTGGCCAATAATAACATGTCGCTCGGTATGAGTACACAGAGGAACTCCAGGAACGATTCGACCACGGAACCGACCTGCGAACAGAAGGAACGGACTGGCGAACCAATGCGCAGGAACATGGGTGAACTCGAGCGTATGTGCGCCCGCGTGCATATTGGACACACACGCACCACCTATATACATATAGATGTATACCAGCAGAGACACATGCGTGTCGGATAATAGTATATGAATAATTGAATATCCTGCTATCTGACTTGTATCTATGAGCCAAGGTACATTGCTCTATTAGAACGTGGCCTAACGGCTGTCCCGCTACCTCCAGGACTATCGTCCTTACTTTGCAATATTATTTATTTTTTTTTTATGTTTTCCATTTTTCTCCCTCCCTCTAGACACACCTACGATCGGAATTGGAATATTGCGCGATTTATGTACAGTCTGGGGTTGACACTGCCGATTACTCAAAACACGACTGGCAATTAGTAATCATTCCCGCGGACAATGTGCCCGCATCTAGCCCGCAGAATCGTACCGATTAACGAATGAAGCACCGATTTAATGGCAGCCTCTTCGCCGATTCCTCCTTCGCTTTTAGCGCCGTTAGAGCTATGCGTGCGATAGACGCATCGCTCGGGTCATGGGGACTTTTTCGTTTTTATCACTTTATTTTTATTGGGAGGCCCAGAATTGGTCTTAAAGACAATTGGTCGTTGGTGACTACAGGATGATAGATCTTGGAGGGGGAGGATGGGACGGCGTAATGACGTTCGGTAGAAATTGTGGAAAAAGTGGAAATATAAGAAGAGGGAAGAGTGACCTGAAATCGCCTCCATGTTTGCGGTTAGTCCCATCCGGTCGTGGCCGATTCTTTAAGGTTAGCTTCCCATATTGATAACTGTCTCTACCAGCAGGTATAGTATAGCTGTCTAGGCATAGTATAGTAAGCGTAATATATATATTATACTGTATAGAGTTTTTCTCGAGAAATAATTTTATTATATTCAAGCATGAATACTCGCCCTTGGAATATTACTCGTCCGCGAAGGCTTTGATTAAACTGCTCGTTTAACAGGGAAGAGGGAGTTCGCGTCGATTAATTGCCAACCCATTAAGTCACGAAGGATAATTAGACAGTGCACAGTCCATACCAACATCAGAATAATTACGTACTCTCGTCACTGACGTATATCCCCAAATTTCTCAAGGCGCTTCGTGGCTCGCTATTTTTTTTTTTTTTTTTTTTTTTTTTTTAACTAATATATAAATCCGCATATGGGATTATTATTCGATGACCGAGATAGATTAACGTATCTTAATATATACGCTTTCGCGTAGAAGAAAGATGGCGACACAATCAGGTAAACTAGAAGGGACCAGGGACATTGGCTCAAGTTTATTTTTTCCCCTAGATTAAGTCAAAGTCCTCGTGTTTTCAGTGTGACACCCGCCGTTCAGTGGCGTCGGGTGGGTTCGAGTTGCCGACGAGGCGGTATCGATCACATTAAGGGATGTTTTTATAATAATTTCCCGACGTCCCCTTCGGCTTGGAATGGGTCGGGCACAACCGGCACTACACAGATATCCTCCTCCCTCTAGCCTGAGTCTCGCAGTCCATGGACACACGGGGTAGCTAGAGGTAGCCGCCATGTCTAATTATGTCGCATTGATTTTGTCATTAGCAACCCCTACGAACTACAGCTAGCAGAGCTACTACGGTGACGTCCGCAAAGAATACTAGCGATTTGCGGCTCGCGAAGTTTCTATCCCCTTTCCCTTGAAGCTTGTCGAAATTTTTAGGATTCCAAGGGAAAGTCCCTATGGAAGACCTTAGACAGAATCTAGGGATATCGAGGGAATGGAAGGAGGACCTATCCCTTATCCGATTATCAGAGATCCAATACACTTAGCGTTTCTGATCGAATCCGAACTACTCGTCTCATTAACTTGGTATGATAAAAAATGGCGCTCTTTTTTTTTCCCGACATATCGCGTTCGTGAGAATGCCCGAGCACGTAGAGCTCCTCCGCGCGTTCACGCACATAGAGACGGAGCCATCTCGCAATAGAGCTAGATGGCCTGATAATTATTAATTAAATGATTGGTCAGAGCCTGCAGTAACGTTCGAGAGGATAGGAGTAACGCAGGCAGGGTCGGCCGAAATATCGCTTATGCTACTCTGAAGGTTTGACATTATAATGGGTGCGATGGAGCTGGAAAGGGGAGCCGAATAACGAGCAAGAAGCCATTAACGAATACCAAGCGGGCTCGGATTGGGTTCGCGTCGTTGGCTGATGTTGTAACCGATGCCAAATAGCGTCGACTGGACGGCCGGTAGACGCCACGTCTGAATCACCTTTGCTCTCGTTTCAAGCGCAGTGCCAATCCACCTCTGCACTGACTGTCCCAAAAAAGAAAAGAAAAAATCGATGACACACGAAGAACCAGAGAAGATGACAGAGCTAGAAATTACATGAAAATTTCGTAAAACATTCGCTTAGGAGGTGGTGACTCGTCTCCCTCCGCGAGGGAGGAACTTAAAGATTCCGAGAATTCTAGTGAAAAAGTCAAAGAAGAAAGTGTGCAGTCTCGTGCGTGTTACAGGCGAGTTTCTCACGGTGCATTGGGAGGAAATTATAAGGGAATGGGTTAAGCTTGGGTTATCCTAAAGAGGTAGGGCGAGGTAGGCCGAGGTAGGAGGATGAGGAAGAAGGAGGCGGCAGGACGTTGGGCCCAACGAAGGAGGGAAGCGGGGCCCAGTGTGAGTAGTGCAGCCCAAACCTTAAAGAGAAGAGCGGGCGGCCGGTGGGTGGGGGAGGGGGGGAGGTAGAGTGCAGGAGGGCAAATCATACTTAATTGATATCACAAAGAGGCCCTCCTCGCGTTCTCCAGATCATCCAACCTAACCTAAGCCAACTTCATAATCGGCCGGTCCTCCCTTCCACCCTTCCTCCGATTAAACGCCGCCTGAATCCATGTTGCACGTAAATTACGCTTCGTGCGCTGCCTTCACTTATTACCGCTGTCTTCGATCCTCCACCTCCTTCACCACCACCACCACCACCACCACCCTCTATACACATTCCTACTCACTTCACCTATTCTACTTACTCCCTTATTAATTGTACCAAGCTAAACTTCACACCGTCGACTCTGGCATTCTAATTCCGTTTAATTATTTGAACCCGTGAACGTCGTTGAGATGCGCGACACGTTTCTCAGCATACTCGACTGTACACTATCCCGAAGGAGTATGTGGCTATACGTAAACGCATATAAATGTTCCTGACACGGGTAGGAAGATAAAGCGCGCGCGGTACTTAGCCAAGGTAGGTAGGTAGGTAGGTAGGTAGGTAGGTAGTGCGTACTCGTGCGTTGATTTACAAAAGGTAGACTGTAGTAGGTGTCTATAAGCATGAGCAAAGGTGTGGATAGGTGTCCGATCGGTTGCTGGATATTAAGTAGAAAGCCGTGGAAAGGCATAACAATAATAATCCTGAATGCCAGCAAAGTAGTGTAGACGTAACGCGTGAAGCGACGTTATGCTCGTTCCGTAACTACTACACCTTGAAGGCTGCCAACTCTAATGTATTCCCTGTTCCGATAGACGTTGGGGTAGGTAAGCTCTCTGGACACGGTGGCACTTTCTTATAAATATAAGAATCGATACCCAGACCAGCCGACCGACGACGCTTGCCAACCTTTAAAGCTTCGTGTGAACGTACCTTTACCCTGCGGGACAAGTAGACAAGTGTATCGAGAGATTCAGAGAGTCCTTGAGAAATTGAATTTATGTAAAAAAAAATTAATTGAAACTCCTTACGAAAGAGGCTGATATATAAAATGTCTGTCGCTCTGATTCTGGTTTGAGAAAAGAAATTTTTGTTTCTCAAGATCGCATGCAAAAACCCAAAGGAAACTCGCATGCACGATATTCAATAAATAACGAGACGCGTACGAGATAATTGGAGATAATTGGGCGCATCTTGCGTATCGTGTCTGTACTCCGGAGAAGATGCTCTTGACATGGTCCTTTCCCTGCCCCGATATCCTATGCTGATGCTTCGACAAAGGGTTGTGTATACATAGGTATGAGGGGCCCATTCGCGTGGTCGTCGCCGTTGCGATATGCATGCACAACTGCATCACTTTGGTTTCCGGTTCGTGGGTCCAACAAAGAGACTGAATTACGTGTATCGGGAGCAAGAGGCTCCCAGTCCTCTTTTTCTCTTTCTCTTTGACTCTTCAAAGTCCGCGCCATTCCGCAACTCTTATTCTTCGTTCGTGGCTTTTCGAGTTCGGCATTCAAACTGCCCACCGATCTCCACCCGGAACATCTGCATATCCCCCCCCCCCCCCCGTGTGCGTGTCCTTTGCTCGGCACTTTACGTCTCTGCGTATCTGTGTATTCCTGCGCATCTACCACACGCATTTTCCCGTTAGGAGCGAAGATACGAAGATCTCGTTGGATCGACGGGGCCTTATGGCCTTTTACTCGTTATTAACGAGTCCGGAGTTCTCCCATTATCTTCGGTGGACCCATTTCTTCAGTATCTTTTGATACGGTGCGCGGGGACGCGTCTCTCACGCGAGCCTAAAGGAAATAACGGGAAATCGTATAAAGGAGGAATGAAAAGTCCTGGAAAAGTGGATTGAGAGTCGAAGTGAGTGTGAGCGAGAGAGAGAGAGAGAGGAGGAAGAAAGCGAAGACCGCACTGGGCGAGTGGAAAGGAGAAAGAAAAGATGCGGCCCAATTTCTCATATCCTCGTCGCCAGCTCGTGCTCTCTCCAATTATCGATTATTCATCCTTTCGGAAAAGGATCCTGTGGCTGATCGAACGGCCGACAGGATCACGCGATCCTGCGACGCACACGCGCCTCTGCTCGTTCGTCCTTCGTTCACGTATACGTATGTACGTGTGTAGAATACCTATGGACATAAGGTATAACAGTATTCAGCCATCGATGGGCCCTCGGGGCTAAATTTTAGAGCCCGTAAGGCCCCCTTTTTCAAAAAGGGTGATTTTATAACGAGCGCTCGTTATCGACTCTCTCTCTCTCTCTCTCGCTCTCTTCTCTTCTCTCTAATATCACACGCACAGGTGCTGCTGCGGCATTAACTTTTACAGTATCATAGTGTATCCACGTATACGTACTATACTTCTATTGGTTATTTAGTATACTTTTATAAGTGATAAGATGCGTCACTATACTCGTTATCGATATTGTTTTTCAATGTTTCTATACAGTCTATATCGATGGATGAGTTATTTTGAAAAGGCAAATACTAAACGCCGATGGATACGAGAATCCCTGATGACTCGTGAGCTATTTCCATATTTAATGAGAATTGAGATATTATCGTTATTGCTGTCCTTATCAGTTCTCTCGAGAAATGACCATTTTACGTACTGGAGTATAGCCCGTTTTATATTATATATGTACAGTGCGTAATAGACCAGTGACTCTATCGCGATGATCTGCATTCTGGAACCTATCGATCTATCGATCTATCGATCTGTCCATCTATCACTGTGTTTGTTAAAGTGCCCGAAGGGTGGGACTTCACACTTTATTGGAAATTACTAGAAATAGGAAAGTTGCGCACCGTCAGGCCAGGTGATCGCGTTACCCATGGATTGGCAGATGTTTCGACGACCCTCTGCGTTACACAACGGGGCCTTATGGGGTTTGTGCCAATGGAAAAAAAAAAAAAAATGATCTCCAAGCATTCTTCGACGCTTTCACGCAGGATCTATGGATCTAGAAAAGAAAAAGCAAAACATTCCTTTTTACACGAAATGGAGCTATTTTGAATGACAAAAGAATTAACATATATACATTCGTGAAAAAAAAAGAAAAAAAATCACATAAAATCCATAAACGTCGTTCGACGTTTTCAATGAAATTTCGATGTTGGTAGTAATCGAGGATTTCGTTCCCTGGTACGTTATGTAAACCCGCCTAGACGTATTTGTTACGCATTCGAAGAGGACTAAGGCGCTCGCGCGCGCGCGCTCAATAAACACGCACTAACCAGAACGTTTAGTGCTTCTCTCCCACGCGAGTCTCGACATCCTCCATAAAATGCATCCTGCACCAGCAAAGGCAGTAGAGATGTCTTGGTGCAAAATTTCTCTAATCTTAAACAGCATCGCTCTTATGCCGGGATGCAGTTGGGACTTGCGAGTATCAACGGGAGAAAAAGTTTGAGAAGGAGAGTCAGGAGGGAACTGAATAAAATAAAGGACGATAAAATAAAAAGAAAGGAATTTCTATTAAAAAGTATATATATATATATATAGTCAGACTCGTATCGAACTGATATTTCGTCGGTCGATAATCCATGTAAAACGATCGTCCGGTGAGCGCACGCATTTACGCTGGAAAGATACCACCGTGGATAGGGTGACTGGATTATGGGAGTTTACAACGCAGAATTCTAACTACCGTGAAGGAAGGCGTAATTCCGTATAGAATTATGTACGATAATGCACCTCGATCGGACCTTGCTCTTTGTAAAGACCTGTATACTACGTACCTACAAAGAGGGAATGATAATCCACGAGTACACACGAAGCAAACCATCAAGATAGGGGGGTCCATGAAGTAAGAAAGTAAAAACGGGGTAAAAAAAGGGTAAAACGAATAGATTTCCATAAGAGGTGGAATCACCCCGGGGCCATCACGAGGCATCTCTTCTTCTGGAAATCCATAGAACCTTCACGGGTTGCTTGGTACATATTGTACATATCGTACATAATACATAATATACATATAATCTATAGTTAGATTCCCTCTGTAGATTTCACGATATGACGATCCCAGATTCGTAGGTTCTCGTTAAGATTAATTTTTCGGGAAATCCTGGAATCCTTGTATTTTCCTCGGGAATCTCGGCTGTAGCTGTCGACAGATACGCGCGTAATGGCGCTTCGCGAGGAGTGGCTATACGGAATGGCAGAGCCAATACCAAAGGATTAGTAAGAGCAGTAAGGCGAAAGAGGAGAGATGAGGAGAGAGACTACACAAGGAAAGCATTCACGCACGGCGTGACTCGCTTAGAGAGCCGATGATGAGAGAGAGAGAGAGAGAGAGAGAGAGGGAGCCGATACCCAATCGATAGATAAGTTTGGCTGATCGGCCGCAAACACAGCTGGGCGCGCAGCGTTCAGGTAACGCAGGACAGACGGTGCCTTGTTGCGACTGTGGAGGCTTGAGGCTTTGTGTCGGCCGTGGCTCCGTTCATATCCTTCGTCTCTTTTGGTTTCCTCTATCGGCCTCAAAGTTTCTCCTATGCTTGCATTCTCTTTTTCTCTTTTTCTTTTCTCCTTGTGTTGCTCTTTCCTCTTCTTTTACTCCCCTCCTCCCCTCCCCCCCGCCCCCCTTCCCGAGACCTCATTCTCTTTCTCTCTCTTTCTCCGTACGTTCACTGGCTGTGTATGCGCAGCTTGCCGCTTTTCTGCGTATTTCACTATCTTCCGGCTGAAGTTCTCACAAACGTAGCCCGAACTGCGACCGTGTTTGTTCGGATTAACCGACTAGACGGATTATAAAAACGCGTTCAAAGTTCAGACTGTCTTTTTATTTTTTTTTTTTTTCCCACCTCTTTTCTACTCTCCCACGCGATCATACTGTGTCCACATTCTACGATTTTCTCTCGTTTCGTAAATAGAACGATAGTGCGCCGTACATTGATAGGCTATGGGCTGTTTGATCGCTCTTCCGTTCGATGCCTGCTTCCCTTAGAACAGATAACTATAGAAATAATGTCTATGTTAAAGCGAGTTGTTCTTCGGAGCTGGAATAGTGAACATTTTTCGTTTCTTCTTGTTACAGGTACGACCTGGGGTTGCGTCGGGGTAGCTAGTAAACGGTTTACCTGGGGTGAGGAAGTGGATAAGAGTATCGGAGAGGAGAAGAAGAGTCGGAAGGTCGGAAGCAGCGGGTCTCTGGCTCGCTCCCTAAGGAGAATAAGAAGAAGAAGAAGAGGAGGTGCGGCGGTGAGAGCGAGAAGAGGAGTAAGAAAAGAGGAAGAAGAGGAGGACGAGGAGGAGGAGGAAGAAGAAGAAAAAGAGAAGGAGAAAGGAATAGGAGGCGGAGGAGGAGGAGGAGGAGGTGGTGGTGGTGGTGGTGGTGGTGGTGGTGGTGGTGGCGGAGGAGGAGGAGGAGGAGGTGGTGGCGGATTAAAAAGAATCACAAGAAAATTAGAGCCGCGTAAAATTGGTCGTGTAAATCCGGAGAAGGAAGGAGGCGCTGGCGCCGTGGGTGATGTGAGGCTGGCGCGCGCCTCACGTTTGGGGTGATGCCCTCCAGTGAGCCCCATCCTCCCCAATACCACCTTCAACATCACAGTATACCACCGACTCACCTTCAGCAACATCAGGCTAGCAACGCGATCGGTCAGCATCAGCTCTATCAGCAGCTGGTGGTGGCCCATCATCAGCAGCAGCAACACGGCGGACCCTTTCAAAATTCCGCGTACGCGCCACAAAAGCAGGAGATGAGTCCGGAGGAAGAGGGTGGCCGCGGGGGCGGGTCCCCTCCGGCTGCTCTTCATCAACCCCATCATCCTCGCACCGCGAGTCCACCCTCTGGTACAGAACCATGTACGAGGGATGCCATACCCACCCCAACGCCGATAGCCGACACGACGACAGCGACGACAGCTACCACCACTGGGATGACTACGCAGCAGGCTCCCCAACAACAACAACAGCAACAGTCCCAGCAACCACAGAGCCAGCAACAGTGCCAACAGGGACCGAGTCCCAGTCCCAGTCCCACCGGTGGCGACGTCGAGAAGTTTGACGGCAAAATCGTCTACAACCCGGACGGCTCGGCGTACATAATCGAAGGCGAGAGTGAACTCAGCGAGGATGATTCGCTTCCCGACGGTTGTATCGTGGACGGTCGGGGTGTCTCGGTTCCTCATTCCCTGGTCTTTCCGCAGATAGCGAGTGCCTATTACGTCTCGCGACTCTATGCGCATCAGGCCTATCAGCAGCAACAGCAACAGCAACAGCAACGATCCGCTGCGCAAATGCAGCACAATCCCGACCTGCCGGTCATGCACAGTTACAGGGTGATAAGTTATAGAAGCGCGGAGGGTAGCAAGCAGCCGCCCCCGATCTCGGCGGCTCCGCCACCCCCCGCGGCCTCGGTGCCCGTCAAACCCATCCTCATGTGCTTCATATGCAAGCTCAGTTTCGGCTACGCCAAGAGTTTCGTTGCTCATGCTCAGGGCGAGCATCAACTCACACTCATGGAGGATGAGAGACAGGTACTCTCGCACTCGACTGCCTCCGCCATTATACAGGCTGTCGGTAGGGGTAAACAGCCCCTAGTAAGTTTTCTCGAGCCTGTAACGAGCTCGACTTGTTCCCAATCCTCCCCGGTGCTCTCGCAGAGCCAGCAACAGCAACGAGTCGAAGTGAACGATCACGAGACGCCCACCACCACGAGTACACCGGCAAGTACTCCCGGCATCCCGAGTAGTCCTCAGCAACCACATCAGCAACAGCAGAGGCCCTCTCCTGGCACGCCAACGACTCCGACGTCGCACGCGAATCATCCTCTCGCCTATAATCATCAGCAACAGGCCCAGCCGCAATGGACTGGTGGTCAAGTCAGTGCGGCAGCCTGGGCCAAGGCTCCCGACGCCACGGCCATGCATTACACCTCACCGCCCCCCGCAACGACTAAGGGTTCGCCCTCCTCGTACGCAGCCCTTACCCAGCAGCCACCCAACTTCCTAACGGGAACGACGATAGGTGTCTGTCCCGAGCACATGCAGGGTCGGCCCAGCGGCGTAGAGTGTCCAAAGTGCGAGCTGATCCTGGCGAGCAGTCGATTGGCTGGGCCAGGTGGTCCCCTCGCTGGTATCCACAGTAGGAACTCCTGCAAGACCCTCAAGTGTCCAAAATGCAATTGGCACTACAAGTACCAAGAGACCCTAGAGATTCACATGAAGGAGAAGCATCCCGAGAGCGAGACGTCCTGTATCTACTGTATCGCTGGACAACCTCATCCGAGGTTAGCCCGCGGCGAGACTTACACGTGCGGCTATAAGCCATATCGCTGCGAAGTCTGTAACTATTCTACGACCACCAAAGGCAACCTGAGCATCCACATGCAGAGCGACAAGCATCTGAACAACATGCAGGAGCTGCAACAAGGTGGCGGCGCCACAGCCGGCAGTAATCCGAGCTCATCGCAGGACGCGCCGATGCCCACGAGGAGTCCGCATCATCAGCAAAATCACAGTCCGCATCTTGCCAGTCAGACTGCCGGACAGGGAAAGCCGAAGCCGACCTTTCGCTGCGACGTTTGCAATTACGAGACGAACGTCGCCCGTAATTTACGGATACACATGACCAGCGAGAAACACACGCACAATATGTTAGTTCTACAGCAGAACGTCAAGCACATGCAGACCCTGTCGGCGCTGCAGTCGCATCATCAACAGGCTCAGCAGCATCATCATCAGCAGCAACAGCATCAGCAACAACTCGAGCAACTCCTCCATCTGGGCGGTTTGGATAAGCCTCAGCACGCCGAAGCCGCCCTCGCGGACATGGCCTACAACCAGGCTCTTCTTATCCAAATGATGACGGGCGGACAACTTCCGCCGCAATTACCACCAGAATTAATGGGCAGCATGGCCAGCATGGGAGCCATGGGAAATCTCGCTGGCGACGTGGGGCTCTCACCTGACAGTATGGAGCCACCTCCGGAGCCAGCTGATCCTGATCCGAGTCACCTCTATCACTGTTGCGTCTGTAATAGTTTCGCGACGGACTCCCTCGAGGCGTTGGGTCATCACTTGGCCGCAGATCGCACCAGGACACGAGAGGGCGAGATACTGGCCCTCGTCGCTGGGCACTTTGTCTGCAAGCTCTGCTCCTACAAGACTAATCTCAAGGCGAACTTTCAACTTCACTGCAAGACCGACAAGCATCTGCAGCGACTTCAACACGTGAACCACGTGAAGGAGGGTGGACCCAGGAACGAGTGGAAGCTAAAGTACCTTGCGTCGCCGACGAGTGCAGCGCAATTGCGCTGTCACGCCTGTGACTACTACACGAACAGCGCACATAAATTAGCGCTTCACGCCGCATCTCCAAGGCACGAGGCTGCCGCTCTTCTTCTACGGCATCTTCTCGAAGCTAGTGCAAATACCGGAAGTCCTGGGAAACTCTATCACTGTGCTCTCTGCGGATTCAGCGCCAGGCATCGTTTACCGTTGCTGCAGCACGTGCGCTCGCTCAGGCACCTTCAGATGGAGCAGTTGCATCAGTTTCATCGGCGGAGCGGTATTCAGGGTAACGAGACGCCGCATACGGATATCGGTGACGTCTTCCAGGTCATTCCGGATCCGGATGTTCCTCAGAACCAGCAACCGAGTCCTACTACACCTACGACGCCAAATGCCGCAAATACCGGCAATGGTAAGTTCTATATAATACATATATATATATATATATATCTCCTACAGAAGTACCAAGCGCAAAGATCCCACCTACTATCACAGATAACGAATATCATTTATCCTTCCGTCGCGAATTAATCACCTGCTTAATTGCCCGATTAATTAACGAATATAAATCGACCTCGAACACCTTTTCGTGGCCTCTGATATCAATTGGCTCGATTCTATTAGCTGCATCTACGTTCTCTCGTTCTCTATCCTCTCATCGATTATTCCAGTAATTAGCCTCAGAATTACCGTAATTTTCGTAACATATGGCAGCGTGGCGTGTGCCCGGCACAATGGCCGTTTTCTACTGACGTGATCGTATATGCTTATACATATGCATATACAAAAGAATATATAGTAGATCCTTGGTGGGATCGCGTTCTGTCCAGAAAACGAAAGAGAATGAAAGTGCAGCACGCGCTGCATCGCGAGTCACAGAGTCAGACTGCAACTGACGTCCATGGGCGTCCCGGTTGGTCATGGGTTGCATCTTATATTCCTATATACATATATATATATATATATATATACCCGCCTCACCAATACACGAACCCTTATGCGGTTTCGGACAATACTACCACCTCCCCCTGTCTCTACTCTCGTACACGCTCCTCACGGAAGCGGCCATTCGGTAATTTCGTATTGACCATCTATAATTTGACTTTTATTATTCAACCAAGAAGACTCACTGTATGCCCCATCTGCGGGGCCTCAGGCATTTCCACCGTTTCACCATTTTTATTATATTTTATTCTCTCCCTTTGCTCTCTTTTATTTTTTTACACGCACGGCCCTTTTTTTCTCTTTCATTCTGTCATTCTTATTAATGTCGCACTTTCTCCGGTTTTTTTTTTAAATCATCCACGAACGTCTTATTCATACTATCGAACGTTACACTTCCGTTTCCGGTTTGACGATGAAATTCCTTTTCAGCTACGGATCCAGTCTCGTCGCCTTTTATAGTATTTATCGTGTATTATCGGGGACCATTTATCGTCCACTTTCACTAGTCACTTTTGTAACGTTAACCGAATGCTTTCTTCTTCTTTTTATCTCTTAGTTATTGTTTTTTATTCTTCTTTTTTTTTTAATCACGTTTCGTTCACTCCATCAGTTATGCCAGAAGTGTATCGTGATTTCTGATTTGCTATTCGCGTAACAATTAATCGCTTCCACTGTAATTATATTATTACGGGACTGGCCAATATCGTTTATTAATGAGTCGTATTATAGTCCGCGGTACAGCAGGAGAGAATTGAACGGGACCACGATGGGCTACCATACGGAAGGTAGCAGTAGAAGGATATAAAAAGAAAGAGAAAGTTATAAGTGCGGTTGCTCAGCTACTACAAGCTGTAATTATTAATTTTATGATTTAATTATCGATAGATTTAGTCAATGTCTTGAGCTAAACTTTATTCTGCATTATTCTCATTTGTTATTGGAGAAAACTATGATCGATCAGTCCCACGACCAACGATCCCATTCTGTCATTCTAGTGAAAAGAAAATTTAAAAATTTCCAATTGCAATTTAATTGCGAAAAGAAAGTCGGTTAAAAGTTCACATGGTTAGTTTAATGTTTCTTGAAATCGCGCAAGAACGTTCGGACGATTTCATATGGCTTTCTGAAACCTACAAAGAAATTGGCCGGAGAGCACTAGACGCATAAAGTTCAAAGAATGTGAAAGACGAAAAGATAAGGCAAAGTGTACGTCGATCGATGCACACTGGAGAAAATTTGATTTTTTTTAATTTCAGAGCGGCGTGAGGAGGGAAGTGACTGCGGCAGCGAAGTGAAGCAAGAACCGGATACGGAACAGGAGGTGGATCAGGAACCGGAAACGGAGGCGGAAGAGATCCTGTGTCCATATTGCACGTATCAGCCAAACTCTCGTGAGGAGTTACGTCAGCATCTCCAGGTGGCTCACGTGCAGGACGTCGATGATAATAAAAACGAAAGTGTCAAGGAGGAACCAACCCCGGAACTTTTGTGTCCATTGTGTCAGGACAGTTTCAAGGAACGTTCGGCGCTCGAAAAACACGTGATGCAAATACACTCAGTGAACGCGGACGGACTTCAAAGATTGCTGTTGCTGGTCGATCAGAGTCATTGGTTGAACAACAATCCAAGAAACACCTCGACGCCGGCAGCAACGCCGACTTCGCCTGGTACAACGAGCAAGCAGCAACTTCAGCAGCAGCAACAACACCAACAACAACAGCAAGACGAGGACCTGAACGAGCGTCCTAGCAGCGAAGACATTGAGGAAATAGCTAGGTGCACTGTATGCGGGAGGGTGTGTCGCTCCTTGGAGGAGCTTCAGCAACATCACAGGGAGGCTCATCCAGCAACGACACCAACTTTGGCAGTTAGCGAGAAGCACGTCTACAAGTATCGATGCGGCCAGTGCAGTTTGGCCTTCAAGACCCTCGAGAAACTCCAGCAACACTCGCAGTACCACGCGATCCGCGATGCCACCAAGTGCGCCCTCTGCGGAAGATCCTTTCGTTCGGTCCAAGCACTGCAACGACATCTCGAGTCGGCCCATGCTGATCTTCACGAGGACGAACTAGCCCAGTACAAGCAGAGCCTTCTTCACGCGCATCCTCTTCTCCAGGCGCTAACGGAAGAGGCGCTGCGACGTCAGGGTGGACTAACCGCCGAACAGACCGTCGAGGACGAGGCGACGCGCGACGAGGAGGAAAGCGACGCCAGCGATTCCTTCCCACTGCACAAGGAGCAACGTCTCCTCGAGGACTATCTGAACAGCCAGCCAGTGGCTGAAGATTCCTATCCTGATCCAGCTCGTAAGTTCAAGTGTCACAGGTGCAAGGTCGCTTTCACTAGGCAAAGTTATCTCACTGGGCACAATAAGACGTTGCTGCATCGTAAAGGCGAGAAGATGTCCTATCCCGTGGAAAAATATCTGGACCCTAACAGACCGTACAAGTGCGACGTCTGCAAGGAGAGCTTCACGCAGAAGAACATTCTCCTGGTGCATTACAACAGCGTCAGTCATTTGCATAAATTGAAGAGGGCGATGCAAGATCCGGGAAATAATAACACATTGATATCAGTGGTGCCGCCAGCGAGTCCTACCGAGTCACCCGATTCTCAACAGGATCAGGATAAGAAACCATACAAATGTAATATCTGTAAGGTTGCCTACTCGCAGGGTAGTACGCTTGATATTCATATGAGAAGCGTGTTGCATCAGACAAGAGCCAGTAAGTTACCTGATCTCGCTGCCAGTGGACAGTTGGATCTTGCCAGGCCATTGATCGAACAGCCACCTCCTACCAGTCCCAGCAGTCCACCCTGCAATGCTAATTCTAATGCAGGAAACAGCAACATGCTCTCATGTCCAAGATGCAGTGCGCTCTTCGTCAATCAGGAACAATTAGCTACGCATCAGCAGCTCTATTGCATCTTCAGCAACCCCCTAGCGCTCTTCCAGCAGCTTGCTGCTTCTCAGCAGATAGCGACTGCCACTCCTGCCAAGACACCACCACCGGCCTCGACTACTCCTGGACCACAACTTGCACAACAAAGTCAAAGTCAACAGACGTCCCAGACTACGCAAGACATTTTGTCACAGCCCAGGCACAAAACTTCACAGATGTACAAGCATCTACTTGAGAGCTTTGGCTTTGATCTTGTGATGCAATTTAATGAGAATCATCAAAGAAGGCAGAGGAAAGAGGAGGAGGCAGCAGCTGCGTTGCAGGCACAACAAGAACAACAAAAGCAAGAGCAACAGAAGCAGGCGTTGGCGGCTCAGGCTGCTCAGGAACGCGAAGAGGAGGTCGAGGAGCATGTCGATGACGATGTAATTCCTGAATTGACCAGGAGTACGTGTCAGCATTGCAATAAGGAATTTAGCAGCGTTTGGGTCCTTAAGGCCCACTGCGAGGAAGTACACCGTGACCTAGTACCAAGAGAATTCCTGGAAAAGTACGCTCAGCAATTCAAATGTGAATACGAGAAGAAGAGTGTCGTTGTTACGGCGGCAACGTCTTCCTCGACAACAACAGCACCCAGAAGTTCGACGCCGGCATTAAGCCAACCTCAGGACCTCAGTCCTGATAAGGATACGCGGGAAAAGGATAAGGATGACCTTGTTGAGACCAAGGAACGTACCAGCAGGACTCCCGAAGCAACATCTACAACGCCAGCAACAACTCCGGCTTTGAGCAACACCCCAGTTTCGAGTACGGATTCGACTACTCCCACGGTACCTACCAATAATGCTCAGCATCATATGCAGCAGCAACAACAGCACCAACAGCAGCAGCAACAGCAACAGCAACAACAGCAGCAGCAGCAGCAGCAGCACGCTCAAATGACTCTGGCCCAACAGATGTCAGAAATGCAAGCTGCTTTGAATGCTATGGCCGCCTCACAACTGCAGCAACAACTGCAACAGTATCCTGGACTAATGATGGGCATGATGGGACTTCCTCTGGGACTTAATGTTCCGGCTTTGGCAGCGATGAACCTTCAGCCTCCGCTGGTCCCCATGATGCTACCCCCTCCCCCGTACGATGGAGCCACTGGCGCTTATCCGCCTATCAATGCTCAGGCCGACATCCTAGCTAAACAACATATCGCGCTTCAACAACAGCAAGCTGCTGCGGTAAGTACACCAGGCTGGTTCTCCTACTTTCTCTTATCTCATATCGTTCATTCAGCTATCTTTGTATATATCTTCAATTATACACTCCAGTTGACTCGTATAGATTAGGTGTGACAATGTGCGCGAAAATTTCTGTTCAACAGGCAAACGCGGCGGCGTCGCAGAAACGAGCGCGTACGCGCATTACGGACGAGCAGCTGAAGATTCTACGGGCCCATTTCGACATCAACAACTCTCCCGGGGAAGAACAGATTCTGGACATGGCAGCGCAAAGTGGCCTACCCCCAAAAGTCATTAAACACTGGTTCCGTAACACGCTATTCAAAGAGCGGCAAAGAAACAAGGACAGTCCATACAATTTCAACAACCCACCCAGTACAACCCTGAATTTGGAAGAATATGAGAAAACCGGTGAGGCCAAAGTAACTCCGCTGAACTCGAGTGTGTCCGGAAGTAGTTCTTCCGATGACAAGAGTCCCAATAAGCAAGCCTCCCCACCTCCATCCTCATTAAATAACGTTACCACCTCTCAAACAACCGAAATCAAACAAGAAATCCCAGAGCCGTCCCAGTGTCAACAGCAGCAACATCCGGAAGAGCAGCAGCATCACAGCCCGGGTAGTTGCGGCGATCAACAGTCAAGGCCGCACTCGCCAGCCCTCAGTATGAATTCCGTATTTTCGGGATTACATCACGACATAGCGCACACTCCTACTCCCACAAGCGCTCCCAGTACGCCTATGCTGCCGCCAAAATTAGCACCACAAAATTTTACCAGCTCTACGCCTGGCGTTAGTGCTGTAGTTCCTGGAGCGATTGCTGCCATGGCGCTCACGCCTCAAAGATCGCTGAGCCCAGGACGCAGTCCGGCGGATTATTCTTTCGGCGGGAACAGCAACGGAAGCAATTCCTCTGGCGGAAGTTCAGGCAAGAGGGCTAATCGGACGAGGTTCACCGATTATCAGATAAAGGTACTACAGGAATTCTTTGAGAACAACGCATACCCAAAGGACGACGATTTGGAGTATCTGAGTAAGCTATTGGGCCTCAGTCCTAGGGTCATCGTGGTCTGGTTTCAGAATGCCAGACAGAAGGCTCGTAAGGTGTACGAGAATCAACCTGCTGCTGAGCCTGTGAATCCTGGTGGTCGTGAAGGTGACGACGGTTCAGGAAGGTTCCAAAGGACTCCAGGATTGAATTATCAATGCAAAAAGTGTCTTCTGGTATTCCAACGTTACTACGAACTGATACGTCATCAGAAGACACACTGTTTTAAGGAGGAAGACGCGAAGAGAAGTGCACAGGCTCAGGCGGCAGCCGCACAGGTTGCCGCTGTTCTGAGTTCGGAGGACAGCAACAGCAGCTCGACAACAACAACTAATGCAGTTGTCAGCAATGCCCCGAATGCTCCAGCTCTCGCCGAACAGCTACAACAGCCCCTGAGCACAGCAACGCCACCTCATCATCAGCAGGGTATCAACCAGCAACACCAATCAAGCCAACAACAGCCCCAACAGCAAGCTCAAACTGAAACGAAGGAAGGTAGTTTCCAATGTGACAAGTGTAATCTGATGTTCGGAAGGTTCGAACTCTGGCGTGAACATCAACTAGTACATATCATGAACCCCTCTCTATTTCCACCCGCCTATCCTCCTGACTCGCCCTTCGGGATTCTTCAGCAACAAGCGCTGAACGCCACCACGGGAGTAACTTCCGACAATCCACATCCGTTGATCGCCATGATGCAGGATCGCAAACGAAAGTACGAAGACTTTGAGGAGGGAACCGGAAGTGACGGCAGAGCCAATAGTGAACATTCGGAACAGCCGAAGGACAAGAGGCTAAGGACTACGATTTTACCTGAACAGTTGGACTACCTTTATCAAAAATATCAGATAGAGTCGAATCCATCGAGGAAGATGCTGGAGACGATAGCACGGGAAGTGGGCCTGAAGAAACGCGTTGTCCAGGTCTGGTTTCAAAATACGAGGGCAAGAGAGAGGAAGGGTCAGTTCAGGGCCCACAGTCAGGTTATAAACAAGCGATGTCCCTTCTGTCCAGCTTTGTTCAAGGTCAAGTCTGCCCTAGAGTCTCATCTGAGTAGCAAGCACGCAGATCAGGTAGCACGCGGGGAAGTGAATATCGACAATATACCGGATGAGGAATTGTCAATGGAATCCGCACCGTCAAATCCAAGTACACCGAACATGATGCCACCGCTGTTTCCGCCATTCAACACCGAAATGGAGGCTTCCTTGAAGAAGTACTACGAGGAGTCGATGAAGCGCTACATAAGCGAGTTGCAAGCACACACGAGTAACGGAAAACAAGAAATTACCACCGGATCGGCGTCTTCCGGTCACACCGGTGAATCTCCTTTGGATCTGAGTAAACCCGTGGACCTCAGTAGACCCGTCAAACTGAGCCTAGGGGGTCTCGGGAACCTCCTGGAGGAGCAACACTCGGCGCATCTTCGAGGAGGCAGCGACTGTGGCCCCTTGACGGATCTCTCGGAACGCAGCGTCTGCGACGAGGACAGTATGAGCGAGACCACGGAGTTCCTAGACGACGAGAGTGGTCCTGCGAGTCCAGCATCAAGTACCCAAAGTTCGAGGCAAGGGCCAGGTCGTGATAACAGCATCGGTGGCGGTGTCAGCGAGTCGCGACTTCCTGGAGGTGGTAGCGGAAGTGGAAGTGGTCCCGTGTCGAGCGGCGCAGGTCAAACCGGTGGGAAGCGTTACCGCACCCAGATGTCTGCTACCCAGGTCAAGGTGATGAAGTCCCTCTTCTCGGACTACAAGACCCCGACGATGGCCGAGTGCGAGATGCTCGGCCGGGAGATAGGTCTACCGAAGCGCGTCGTGCAGGTGAGCAACGTGCAGAACACTCGAGCAGAGTCGCATTCTACCTCGTGATCCCCGAGGATAGAAAGAGATTAGAGAAAACGGGTCTAGAGCTCGGCCAGGAAGATTAGGAAAAATTAAAAAAGAGAAGGCTAGAGGAGAGTTAACAAAGCCGCCTTATAGGTCTGGTTCCAGAATGCACGTGCCAAGGAGAAGAAGGCCAGGTTGGCGGCGGGCTTGCCCGCTGAGGGTTCGGCTGTACAGGCACACAGGGGCCCAACGGGCCCCGACGAGTGCCGGCTCTGCTCGGTCCGATACTCGCCGAAATCTCCGCTCCAGGAACACGTCTTCTCGAGACGGCACATCGAGGCCGTCCGCGTCGCCGTCGAGGAAGGCACCCTGGTCCCGCCAACACCCGGAGCACCCATTCTACCCGGTGGCTCCGGGACGTGCGCCACTTCCGCTACGTCTAATCAGCAACCACCCGGACAGCAGCAGCAGCAGCAGCAACAGCAGGACGAGAATATGATGTACGGATCGTTGTTCCTTCATCCTACGGCCATGTTCCAGACTCAGCAACAGCAACATGCCGGTGCATCTGCGGCCAGCTCCGCAACCACCACGGCCGGTGAGTGTCTGGCTGACCTCCTAGACTCATAAGCGATCGTAATGGCTCCGTGCCTCCTCCTTACCTTCGGTATCGTTATTTAATCTTTCTCTTCTTCTTCTTCTTCCTATTTTTTATTGTCGTTTTAATATACGGGACAACCGGGACAGTTCGGCCGATTAGACGGATTAGAAATATGTACTGGAGGAACTCGAGTGCGTTTCAGGGATATCAGGAGGGAGGAGCGTGGCACGAGCCACTATCTCGTCTCGTGGTTCACGTTTATACATACCTTACATAGTTGGGCCCGTGTGATAATCTAGGGGGCCCGATTTTATCTCGTGTTTATAAATATAGATATCTAAAATACTTTTTATATAGTACGAATAATATATCCAGAGCTAGGCAATACTGAAAGTTCCTATCAGATGACTATTCTAGGCGTAAGTGATTGAGAGCGAGAGAGAGAGAGAGAGAGAGAGAGAGAGAGAGAGAGAGAGAGAGAGAAAATAGTTTTTCTTCTTTTTTTTTTTATTACTGCGAAGAAACGAGGAAATTAGTTAACAGGGTGTGAAAATTACAAAGGAGGAGATTACGAGGAAAAAATTAGGAGAGAGCGTTAGTCTAATTTGTTTTATTTCCTTTATTATTATCATTTATCGTTTCCTTGCATATCTCAGTGCCTCCTAATTTCCTTTTCTCTTTTTCTCCCGCTCTTCCTTTCTCTGTCTTAATTTCTCCTTTCCCCCCTAATTATCCAGAATATCTCCCCGGATATTCTTCTTCTCCTATCGTTCTTCGATTTCTGCCCTCTTAATTTCGTCTCCCCCTTCTATCCTTCCTGCTCCGGAAGGATAGTTCGCATTAAGTTGCTGTATAGTAAAGACTATATTAGAAATTATAACGATTTTATTATTATATTTTGATGATTGACGATGGAGCTATATCATTGTCCATTGCGATTGACCTATTATTCGATGCGTTTGGTTCGTTTATATATAGTATAGCCAGGAACGGAGGACAGACTATATTGCCTTTAATTCCTACTTTAGGGTAGCAAAGCATCCAGCCTCCTTCAGGAATCGCTCCTTCCTCTCATATCACATGAAATTCCCCGATTCCAATGTCCAGCAGCTCTACACAGCTGCATCCAATTGATCCACCTGATCCACGTATGATCATCCTGCCTCCCCCCATTGTCCATCGCCACCCATCCCAAAAGCCATTCCAAGAGCGTGTCATACGTAAGATTGCTGGGTAATTATTATTTTAGTTCGCCGATTAACGGGCCCAAACAGTGTCTGTACATACATATATACCTCGCAAGCCCTCGCTCTTGTAAACGGGGCCCGGATGGGGCCCGCTCGCAGCGACCAGGCCCAATCCCAGGCCCCGCCGCTACCGCTGAGTCTCCGAGTAACTCTCGACGCTTCGGCAATTGCTGCGCCAAGATACGTCATAGCGATACAATACTCGTCAGGAGTATCAGAGAAATCCGTACGTTGCGTTACGTTTAATTATCATTGCCTCGTTAATAAACCAGCGACTCGTACGAAGCGTCGAGGACACGAGACACCTCGGTTTACAATTACTATGACACTCATCTTATTCGCCACTATTATTAATTAATTATTTGTTTTATGCGTTAGTTATTTATGAGTTTTTATGCGGCAGCAACGATCTCCTCCGCTCTGGTATCAGTGACGTCACGGTTTCCGGATTAATTACACCAATTGAACTGATCATTAATTGTTTTTCTGCTATTATTAATGAATGTTAATTAATTTTATTATTTTCCTGCACGTCGATACCGGAACCGGCGAGATCGTCGCGTCGTTCGTTCGCTTCTTTTTTCACGATTGCGACTTCATTTACCCCCCATTATCTGTTTTTTAATTCGTTTTGACAAAATCTCCGCCACCGACCCCCCCCCCTTCCCCCCACTCATCCGCCACCGACGAATTATAATTTTTTGAACAATCTACCCTCATACACAAACACAATGTTATTGTAAGTCGATCCCTACTACTTTTCTGTAAATAGTTTATTATTATTTTATATTATTAATATTATATTATTTTTCTTCCGTTCTAGTCTAAAATAAAGCTATACTATCGCAACATTAATTATTTTCGTTTATTCTTTTTTTTCGAATTTTTACCACCACACGACAAACCATCCCTTAAACAAGCCCAGCCCATCCCGTTCCATCGGTCCCTCCGTTGCTCCCACCTGCATCGCAGTTTATGTTATTTTTTTATAATTCTTCGTTTTGTTTCTGTGGTACGCATGTCGATTTTATATATATTTTTTTTAATTCATATATATTCTCTAATGAAAATTCACTGATAAAAAATGCACATGGTTTCTCTGCTAAATAAGTGTTGGGAAGCTGCTCAAGTCGACATGCTCTAAGTAGAGGCTCGGCAAGTCCGGTCAAAGACTATACATACGTGTCGGACTTGCCGTTCCTGTTGAAACAATGTAAGCTCAGGCTCGGCAGTGTTGAGGTGGGTCACGTGGTCACGTGGTCACGTATTCCACCGTAGAGAATAAACGACCAAGAGACTAAGAGACGTCGTATCCGCGTCGCAAATTAGAAACGACAGGGAAGCAGCACTAAGGCGATGCGTTCTCTTGCCGAGCAGACTGGAGGAGCCTCCGAGGAGCCCCTGAAACATGAAACAACCAGCAACCCCGGCGAACCTCTATTTGCTCCTGACATTTCTATTTCCGGCTGTTGGCAATCCTGCCCACTGCCCACACTGCCCACTGTCCACTGCCTACTGACCACTGGCTTTGCCTTGCTGAAACTTGGTTAGCCTGCAGGCTGCGGCCATTGCCGTGAGTCTCTTTTATCCTTCTCTTGATGAAGCGTAAGGGAGAGACGCACGTGTGAACGAAGCATAACCGCGACTCACCGGGAGGCTGCCAGGAATATCGCTGATTCCCCGTCCTGGATTTTCATTTTTAAAATTCTCTTTGCTTCTTTTCAAGGCTTCTTCACCTGGTTTCTTTTTTTCTCGACATCTTTTTATCCAACGGCTATTTTTCGTGATACAAAGGGAACAGTTTTGGGCCGCGACGAAGCGAGGAACGGGCCCCTGGCTATTGTAATCGGGCGTCATGGTAGAGCCTCATCGGTGCTCGAACGTCGCGGCGGCAGCGTCATCAGCGTGTAAGGCCCCCTAAACGGCGCATCCCTTCGGACAATTGACCAGCCAATGGGGGACGGACGATGAAAAAGGGGCAAAAAGCCGAGAATATTCGCTCAGAAAATTGATTCCTTAGCGACGATCGAACTGGCGGCGCTTTTGATGATTCCTTCTGGTTAGCTCACGGGAATCCCAGCCGAATCCCCTTCGCCTTTAGGGATGAGATATCCCTTGGCTCTTAGCTGGCTCCCCTCTCGCTCGTTTCACGGGATCCTTTAAGAGGCCCTTTATCGCGCGCGTACGCATGCCGAATCCATTAATTCGGGTCCTCGAAGAAAAATACCAGGGACCAGACGGCTTATTTAAATGCGAAAAGGCCCCGTTAACCAGCAGACTCGAAGTGTGCTCTGCACGCGATTCCACCCTTACGCAAGCCTATTTACATTTCTGCGCTCAATCATTCGAGATGCTAATAGAAATCCCACGTCTCCTCGAGGCCCAAACTGATTCCGGAAGTGTCGCAGTGTCTTCTTACCGTTGCCAGCCTCTTTATTAGATCCTTTATCACATTGGGCACACCTCAGCCAGAAGGCATGGATCCAGCATCGAACTAATATTAAACAAGGCGAACCTGCGTGTGTCGCGTGACCCTTTTTCAAGGTGTCCCCTCGTCTTATTACGTGCCTTCGCCTTATGCACGATTTTGACGTTGCCCCTTTGCGCCTGGCGCACACGGACCCTTTTTCGGGGCCCACGAAACAGACTCCGCCTCAAAGCTACTTCAACTTCTACAAAGTATAACGTCCTTTCGGACGCTTAGACTTGTGCTAACATTTTTCAAATGCGGCCCCCTCCCCCCCTCCCCCTCCTGACACCCATATGTTGTCCAATTCAATTTCGGCCATTAGTTGTATCGATCTCTCATACATACTCCCCTGTACATTGACTCGTACACATACATCCGTACTTGTACCCCGAACCCGCCAGTGTGCATGGGTGAGAACCTAAAAAGGTTCTGGCAATGCGCGGAAATACATAAAACCGAGGTTGCGCAAGGAATAAATCATTAGGAGCTCCGGGAGTTAGAAGCTATTATGTGACTCATGGGGGTTCGGCTTGGACAAAAAAAAGAAAGAAAAAAAAAGCACTATGTATATATGTAACAAGGGGTAAGAATAAAATCAGAGGGTCTTCCACGGGCAATTCGGATACGATCGCTAACGATTTTCACAAAAATCCCAGAAAAGGGGGGTTCGCATAAAAAATGCCTAGTGCAGGAAAAGGGAAAATTGTGAAAATGAGAATAAGTGCGAGGGCATCGTTGACACGATTAACCCACGAGTAGTAAGTTGTAGAAAAGCCTATTAAGGGTTAACTAACAAAGATCGTGGATCGCTCGTTCAGGAACAATCGACCTTTGTTGTTCTTTGAACGTGAGAGAAACTCGAAGTAAACAAGAGGGGCACGCGACCATAGTGCCAGGAACTAGGACGGATACGGTAATCGGACGCCTTCCTTGTTCTACCAGGCTGATAGATTCGTGGCTACTCAAGTGCTAGAAAAAGGGGCCTACGTGAGTCCCATAGAGGACGTTAGGCTCTACAAAGGTATTTCGGACGCTCTGCCGTTTCGTTTTGGACCGTTGCTTGTGCTTGGTAGAGAACAAAAAAAAAAAGAAGTGTAACGCTTCGAGAGGAAGAAAAGAAGAAAAGAAGAAATAGAAGGAATATTTGAAAAACTCGTGGACCTATCACGGCAGAATTTCTTCTTTCTCGGTATACCTACGGCAAAGCGTTACGGGCTGTGCGGTGAGTTCACGCTTTCCTTAAATATAAATTTAATTTCGTTTCGATACTTCGCCCTGATCGTAGAAGCGTGTCTTGTGGAAAAATTTATTATCCTTTACCTCTATAACTTTACCATCCTGTCAAACGAACGTTTAAAGCCAAATCAGATCATTTAAAATTGCATAGTGCAGTTGATTTTCTCAAGGGTAATAGCTGTAGTATCATCCAGAATTTTTGAACAAACTATATGCTCGTCCTTCTCTCAAGCACGAAAGTGCCCACGAGTCCGTCTCTCTCGCACTCATGGCAAGTATAGAAATTTCCAAACTCTGAAAATCCTACGCCTTTTCTCATAAACCGCAGCTCGATACACGTTACTGCCAGGAGTCACAGAGTTCGGTGCACCTTCGTAATAATTGAATGAGCATCTAATACCAGCAACACATAGACACGTACGTTGAACAATGGCCGTAGTACAAAGGAAAGGCCGAACGAAGGAAGAGGAGCCCATCGAGGATAACCTAGTAAAAGTAGCGAAGCGTCGACCGGGCGTCGGACGGGACTCTTCTCCCCCCCCCCCCGCCCCCCTCCGCCGGTGTTTGTCGAAGGCGCTACTGGAATCCGGCAAAAAACTTACCAGTCGGCTACTGGCCACTCTAATACTCGACTATAATGTGCTACATTATTCTATACCGTGTACGAGCTAACACCAATCTTCCCTTTCACGGAAAGTCTTGCCAAGAAATTCATATAGAGCCTCTAATGTCTATCCCTTTGTCTAGTCGCATCGAGTGTCTCGCCGCTTCCACAGAATCGTTACCATTTTATCAATTTTATGTATTTTACCCTAAAAAAAAACAGAGCAACATAGGAAGCGTCGCAGTTCGGCACGAAGTATGACTGATACGTATAGTGATATGGAATTTTTTTCAATTAAACCAAGTCCGAAGAAAAATTCCTCGTAGCTGCGAGCTGCCAGCCAGGTAATAATGGCGTCAGATAATAAAGGAGGTGAGTCTGAAGATGGTAAAGAGGTACACGTAGTCCGGATGGCTCAGGTTGAACCCGCGACCGCAGATCGTAGTCCATCCTCGCGGCGGCCGGTGGTTGAAGTTGTTGTCTGAATTATACTCTGATTATACTCCGAGTACTCGCTGGGTATGATTAAACATTAAACAACGCCATTATCCCGAGGCACACGGTGGTGGTAAGGTCCCGCTACGTTCAGAGGGGAGGAAGGATGGATAGAGATGGAGAGAGAGAGAGAGAGAGAGAGAGAGAGAGAGAGAGAGAGAGAGAGAGAGAGAGAGAGAGAGACAAGACTTAAGGGAGACTCGAGCAAAGTGCTTGCAGCCAACAGTACCAACTTCCTTGATCATTCGGCATGAAAAGTTACTAAAGGCAAAAGGAGCTTCTGACGTTAGTTAGTTACAGGGGATATAATGCTCCTAGTAATAGTAGCAGCAGCAGCAGCAGCAGCAGCAGCAGCTGATGTTCCTGGTGCTATGTGACCGCGACCGCTCGTGTCCTCCTACGAGCTGGATTAACTCGTAATCCTCCTCCTTCCAGACTCCGCGAGGCACAACCAGAAACAAGAATGCCAAGAAGCGTAATTAGCTATTCGCGAGAGAGCAAGTCTATTTGCTTTACGGCATTCCAGACGCCATTCGGTAGAAGGAGAGACTGTGGACGGGGGGAGGGAGGGGAGGAGGCCGAGGGTGCGCGGGAGGTTCGAACCAGAGGAGCCAAAATTAATGAATATTCAAACGGAACAGAAATTCTTTTAAAATTATTAGATGGAGAAATTGCTCGATTCTTTATACTTAAAATATATATATATATATTTTTTGATATTGTATACGATACACTTATACGTTGTATGCGGTAAATATGGTTAGTTACAGCAGACTCATACTGCGTGACCGAACGACGAAAATTAGAAAATAGCCTCCGGTAGGTTTGGCTTCTACATGGAGACCATCTATGGTACCGGAGGCACTGGATACTGGACGGCTGGAAGGGGTCGGGGGGTCAGGAGGGTATCGTACCTTTCCGTAGGAGGGTAAAAAAAAACTAGGGAAATTATAATATAGTTACTGGCACGACGAAGGAGACATTTAACTAGGGGTGGTTACGCTCGACAGATATTAATTATGACGTATGTACTACGTTCTGAGCTGGTATGCGGGAATATATAAACAAGTATATAGAGACACGAAGCCAGGCGCTAGACTCTTGCCGATATAATAGGAAAAGATTCGTGTAATGGGTCTTTGCGTACTATCGTACCGCGTGTCGGTATACAGGGTTCTGTCTTACAATTGGATGGAAGACCTCTTGACACTGGTTTACCGATTCAGTGACAAGTGACTTCCTGTTCCTTTGGGTCTGCTGCGATATCCGCAATGCTGGAGCGAGACCGAGGACCCGCAAAGTCTTTTCTCTTTTTCTTGGCTTAACGAAACATAACGACCCCCGCCTCTGTTCGGCCTAACTCGCTTATAATAACTCGACGGACAGATAATAATGATCCGCTCTTCGCATTATTGTTTCTGCGGCAGGTTGCCTCGTCTTCTATAATTATTCGGCTAATTTACCAGCGCTATTATCCCGCTACTCGCTCGCTCGCTCTGTCGGACCGCAAAAACTCGAATTCCACGCCGTGCGCGAGCCGCAACCAGAGAACCAGCGAACCAGCCAACCGGCCAACCAGCAATACGGCAACCAGTCAAACCGTATTATAATAATCGGGACACACTGGTCTTCTCGATTATTCAGGACTCTTATTTATCTCTGAGAAAGATTTGATTACCGGTCTGCGAAATCGCGAAGGATTCGAGAAAAAGGATACGAAGAAAGTAGAAAAGTTTAAGGAGAAAGATTGCTCTGTAGAACCGCGTAAAGGACTCGCGTGGGATAATAAGTGAGTAGCTAGAAGGAGATAGAAGATGAGAACTAAAGATGGCTGTGATTGCCGTTGGATCTCAGCCAGGAGCGTCTAACGTAACGAAGTTTTTCAAAGTTCCCGCCGTTGCGCTGGTATATAAGTGTGAGGTTCCTTCTGCCCTGCCAGCAGGAACCTCCTCTATTAGGAATTCATATCTTGGGCGTGGAGGAGAGCCCGGGGGTTGAGGAATACAGGGAGCAGGATGGAGGCTTCTCAAGTGTGATCAATACGGATTCATTCTTAGCGGCAGCGATACTCAATTCGAGGTTATAAAGTATTTGCGCGATCTAGTCAGGGGCGGCTGTTCGCTTCAAATTTTCACATAATTACGCGAGAATCTTCAGAACCGGACTGGAACGGATAAGACGCGTCTATGAGGACTCCCGTTAAAAGATTTCAAGGTTCTCGGAAAAGTAGACACATGAGAACCGCCGTTAAGATGTTTTTCGCGTAATTTCCTAGGTTCCGCGGCTCTTGGCAAACCGTCCGACTCCTCTCTCCTAGTTCGGGGAGTAAAAGGAGGTTCCAGGCGAATGGGGTGGGTCTCCAGACATACATTAATAACCAGCAGATACGTATCTCTCGAGTAACCATCCCTCGTATAGATACATCCCCCGTAAAAATATATTATATACAGCTAACGGGTAGAAAGTAGAAACTCAGGCTCGAAGCTCATTATAGGCAGAGAGAAGAATTTCCAAGAGTTTTCTGCTCTGGAAATTGAATGCCGGGAAATTTGGAATTTAACGAGGGACCGAGAGAAACGAAACGAAAGTAGATAAAATTTTGTAAGATATTTTTTGTTCGAGTACTGGTTATGCAGCTGGGGTATTGCTTGCGAATTGTAAATTGGCAATGGCGGATGTTTCGCGGGTTGGCGAGTTCGCGGTGCATTAGACCGGGACGATTATCTTGCTAGGATTTTAATAGAGCCAGAACGAGCAGCAGGAGGAGACGCAGGTACTAGAAGAATAGAAGAGCGCAGAGAACCTCGGGGCTTAAGAGGACGCGAGGAGGACGCGAGGAGGACGCGAGGAGGACGCGGAGGTGGACGCGGAGGTGGAGAAGGCCGAAGGAAGGGTTATTACGTACTCGTAGACCCTTGCCTGTAATCTCCGTAATGCCTACCATAGGAGACACGGTAGGTTCACTAACATGCACCATCTAGCTAACCTATGCTTTATGACTCTCAGACATCGGATCTTGCCAGTTAAACTATAAGTGTTAGACGCAGAGCCAATAACTACCTTATAGTATAGACTCTGGCGCATTATCTCTTGTTTAATAACGAAAGGGTTAAACAGGTATCATTTGAGGAGGAAGGGAAAAGCAACCAACGCGACTCGGAGAATGAGAAATAATTCAAAGTTCCCGAGTAGCGCGTTGAGAATTATGCGTCGATCGGGAATAAAAAAGCTTCGGGGGGGCCCAGAGTGCCTTCGAATCCTTGTGCCGCGAGGGAGCGAACGGCGTCGCCGATGGGGCCCACTTCTGTCTTTTGGGGCCCACCGTCACGATCAAAAAGAGGTCGGGGCGATCGCTAATAATATCGAAGGAACCCTAAGAATCCGCGAAGAGACGCTCGTGTCTGCGTGGCGAGTCGACCGTAAATCTACCCGCGTCACCAGCAGAATACTCGAATACTCGAATACTCGCGAGCATCGGACTCTGATCTCCTCTTATTCTTCTCCTCCTCTTCTTCTTCTTCTTCTTCTTCTTCTTCTTCTTCTTCTTCTGCCACTATAGCTGTCGTTCTCCTTCTGCCTCTGGCAACTCAGGCTGTCTTGCTCCTTCGAATCTTTAACCAATCTCCCAGGACCCAGCACAACCACCGCGACCTGGTCCCCGCGTGCATTTAGCCATTTTAAAACTCATAAAGAGTCAAGAAAACATTCGGAGCTGCGCAAGCTCAGGGATTGAATTTATGAAAAATTAATTTAATAATTTTCTTACTGTCGGTGGTACCGCGTTACTGTAGGTGTTTGGCCCCGAGATAAGCACCCGCCGGCACCTACATAGACGTCCCTGAAAAGAGGTGGCCGCCATTCGCGGTAGGAAGGAAGCGCAAATACTGGGATTGGTTCTCGCGTACGCGACTACATACTGACTACTCTCGCTACGTGTACTTCCCCACGTTCAACCTATCCCCCTATTCCTCGCTCGATTCCTTCGCATCCTCCTCCTTTTTACTTCTTCTTCTTCTTCTTCTTCTTCTTCTTCTTGCCTACCTTCGGCACCTCTTGGCTTTACCTTCGCTCGATGCTCTTAGGTGGGGACAGATTCTTGACACGCTCCGGAGCACGTTCCTAGACATTTTTTAGTTTAGCTTACCTACTCGAGTATGATCCTTGGTCTACCCACTTGCGTCTATTGGATGCATACCTGAATTACAGTACTGATATCTATAAACGTCTTGCATGATAAAGAAGCAAGGAGTAACGGAGTATGGATAATCAATGATAGAATTGCCATACCACATGAATTAAGGCCTTTGTACCATTAGGCCGCGGTAGAACTACCTTCCATACCTTTCCCTCGGTTCCAACATTTTCTCTATTCCTATGGGAATATTCTATCTTATTTCCATTACTAGTTTAGCTCATTCCACCTTCCTATTCCTTACTATGTATAATCGCTAGCTGGAGATCGCGGACCGACTCTTCCCTATAACGTCCGTCCATGTCTAGATCAGCTTCGATCTCCCGATTAGTGGTCGTCTCGATGCATTATGCGCTCTCATCCGCATACATGAAAACAAAATGGCGACTCTGGAACGAGGTGTCGATCGGAATCTTCATGGTGGGAATCGACGCTGGACGCTGGACGCTCGACGCTCGACGCTCGATGCTCGACGCTCGATGCTCGACGCTGGCTCACCTCGGCCTCTCTTCATCCTTGCCTTTGCGCTTACGTTTATGGGGAAGCATCGTGCAAGTTAGGAAGGCCACACGGTGCAAGAGCAAAAGCAAAAGCAAAAGCCACGCGAAGAAGTGACAGCTGAGAAGGTTATTGGTTAGGTTTGTATTTATGCAGGAGGTTCTGAGATCTCGCGTTGGTATATCGAGGATTGCGGATAAGGAGCCGATAGTAACGGAAGTCCTGTCACTGAGAATGGCGCGAATCAATGAGACTTTCCAAAGAGGGATGCACACTTTTTTTTCATCTTCTTCTTCTTCTTCTTTATTTTCTTGAGAATTATCCCAGGACCCATTCCAGGACCCGATAAACTATCCCCCGAGGTTCCAGTCTTTCCTTTCTCACGTGGGATCTATGGTTCTCGGCTGTGCGTATTGTTCGTCGAGAATCCAGGGGATTCCTGGATCCTGTAACGACTCCAGCATCGGGCACACCTGGCTGGGTGGCATCGGCATGTAGCTACCCTTGGTATAATACTCATCGGGCCCTTTTTTTTTACACCCCCAAACGGAAACATAAATGACAAAGCACCTTCTTATACGTCCACTGCATTTACTCGTACTTCTCTTTTGGAAAATGACAAAGAATTCTAGCAGTAGAATCTCCTACGGGATTACCTGGGAGCAAGGATCCTGCGCGAGTCCTGTTACCTTAAGAAACCGCCCCCACGACAGCCTCATTACGCGACACCGAAAATCCTCCATTGTCTTCTAGATATAATCTAAAATCACCGGGAGACACTTTAAGACGGTCCTTTAGAAAGAATTCAGCGAGTCCGCAAGAGGTTCCTTAGAAAAAGTGCCTTTAGGTGGTCCACTTTAGTCAGGGAGCCTCAAGGAAGCAAGGAAATTATAATTGAGACGGGGATTAAAGTTTGTCCTTATTATACCGTGGTGGTAGGGGAGCAAGAGGGAGGAGCGCGGGGAACGAAAGAGAAGCAAGAAGGATTCCGAGGGACATAGAGAAACTGAGGCGCGAGGCAACCAGAGGATAGGTAGAAGGAAGAGACGAGAGCCAAAGGACGAGGGGGGCTAGTCCCTCGGAGGGAGGATCCAGTTCTTACAGCCCCCCCCCGTTGAGTCCGAGTCAACCGTCAGCCCAATCTTGATGTATCTCCTGCCCGGCCAGTCTTTTCATTCGCTCGCTTCTGCCTCCATTTATATCGCATTACCCCCAGGAATCCTCCATTCCTCTCATCCTCGCCTACCTCCGTTCTTACTTCTGAATCTTCGCTCTGGTAGCCGCCACTGCGCCTAGTTCTCTGGATACCCTATTGCATGGATTCTCTATGTATTTCATGTACGCGTAACAGCAGTGTTGCTACTGATGTTGCTCTTTGAACAAGACCTAACCTTTGACCCCTGAGAAGTTTGAGCATGCAGAGGGATGAAGGATCTAGGTATGACCCGGGTCAAGTTCATTTTGGCTTGATCAAATATTTTATCGAACTTTGATCATCGCGAAGATGATTTCCTCCTATCTTGATTCGTCTTAGGGACCGAAGAATTCCTTGTGGCGACCCGCTGGCAGCGTTCCAATTTTAGCGAGATGACAAACGAGCCGAGAATCTTCAAGGGGAAGTTAATGGCGCAGAGCATCTGGGCTTCGGGGCCCACCGTACAGGAAGTGCGATGAGGCCCGTGGGCCCACGGGATAAAATAACGCGGACAAAATTGATAATGCTGCCGGATGGAAGCGATTACCGCTGCTGCCTCGTCTACGGGCGTCCTGGGCCTCTCGTTCTTCCTCCTTTCTGTATCTTCCTCCCTGGATTCCTTAGCCTCTCTCTGGGCTAACGGAGTACGGACCCAATATCGATTGGGCCCTCTCCGCTCAATATCGCGTTAAATACGCTCGCAAAAGTTCGGGCCCCGCGAAACCGGTTCCTACCAAACGGCGACGTAACGTTAACTCCGTCGATATCTACTGCACCCTGTTCCTGATTTTATTTCGACACTCTCTTCGAGATTGCCATCCCGAATGGGTCCAAGATCAGTCCCAAAGCATATCTCGCTTAACGGTACGCTATTAATAGCTCAGCCAATAATTCAGATTGTCGATCGGTTCGGGAAGAGGTCGATACACCAAATTTCTCTTTTTTTTTTTCTCTATGATCCTGGACGTTTGACTAGCACAGGTTGTCCCGGGTTAGGTATGGTTAACATACGTATTTAGCGGTGGTCCACGAAGAAGAGACTTTTCTTCACGACTGAGCATCACACGCTAACATTCCATTGGTCGACCAGAAAACACAGTAGACGATGGTCGCTGCTCCTATGAGCCACGGAATATTATTCGAACCTGTTACGGCTCAGTTAGGAGCACTCTGGCCACGTGGAAATCATAAATAATTACGTAGAATCGGCGGCATCGTACCAACCTGCAGTAGCAAAAAAAAAAGGAGCGTATCTACTGAAATTTTACAATGGAGACTCTACACTAGTCACCGGACTCTCTTGTCAGTAGTCAGTCAGCCGTGTGGAACTTCCACGCTTACTTTTTCTTATTCTTTCTCGACCTCTTCCCTGGAGGTCAGGGACTGTTTTATTCTCGGTCCAGGTTCGATGATTCGCGCTCATTTTAAATAAAACATCATCCACTTATATAATATAGACAAAGAACAATATTGTACTGGAACATCGGATAGCGAATATAATTATTTAAATAGAATAAAGTTTCGTTCACATCGGAAAGTATAACGCGTGTTTTTTTTTTGTTCGGATATTTATGTACATGTGGATTGAAAACTTGATGCGCTCAAACGCATTTAAAATTTAGACGAAAAATAAATCTAATCGCCAAGCAACAGAGTCCAGCCTAATCGTCATGATTTACGTGGTGTTTATACTTATTTATATTTCGTGCGTTTAGTGCATACCAGGATGATCTATGACTCGCATTAACGTAGTCTTGTTAAACGGGGCCTCGGGGCCCCCGGGGACCCACCGGCCGATGGCTACGTCCTACGGACGGTCGCCTCGCACACCCCCGACGGTCATCCTCTCGTGGCAGCACACAGTTCACCCTGCGCCATGACCTGACCCTTCATAAACTAGGGCCCAACCGCGCTATATTTTAAATGCATATAGACGTAGGCGTGTATACCGTCGAAACAAGTACAACAAATACCGGTATCGTGTATTGGATTGTACGGACTCTCGTTCACTCACCATTTCTTCCAGCCTTCTTCCTCCGACACCTCGTTCTCTTGGAGAGGCGAGGAAAGAGAAAAAAAAAGAATAAAGAAAAGAACAAGAGCCGAGAGAGCGAGAGAGAGAGAGAGAGAAAATAAAAGCCACGGCAACGAACCGAAGAAGCCTGAAAGAGTCGGGCCCCTCGACGAGCTCGTAACAACTTTCATTGCCTTCAACTCGGTAACACATAGCGAAACCATAATGTTCTAGGCTACGCATTCGGCTTCCCTCTTTTTAAGAATGCAAAGAAAGAGAAGCAGAGGGAGAAATAAAGAAAGAAAGCAAATGGCAATTATACGAGTAGCCCAATGCCTTCTGCTAAACGACACAGAAAGATTCGGCTCTACCTTCTGAATAGAGCATGGAGCGATCCCGAGTCTCCAAGCAGTCTGGCATGGAAGACCTCCTCCGACTACCTTTCCGGGGACTTTTTTCTCTTGGGCCTTTAAGGAGCAGTCTTCGGGAGGGCCCCCAGTCTCGAGAGGAAGATAGAGATAACCAAAGAGAGAGAGAGAGAGAGAGAGAGAGAGATCGCAAAAAGCATCAAGAACAAATCCCGTTCTCCAGCCATGGCCTGGGCCCAACCGGCAAGATAAGGCCCAGCGAACGAACTTTTTGGTATATACTCAAACGTACGATAAGACCAGGATGAAGTCAGTATCCCTATGGTTACTGACTTCCCGAAGGAAGTAAGAAGGAAAAAGTGTGGTTAAGTCCGAGAAGCACAGGGCGCGGTTACCGCGAGTGAGTAGGAATCCTCGAGTAACACACGGAGGGATAGAGTTATTTATTGTTATGGCCGCGTCGTCGTCTTCTTCGTCTTCTTCGTCGTCCTCGTCCTCCACTTCGTGCCAGCATGTGTGGGTGTCTTAGTCTCGTGTATTCCCTCTCTCTCTCTCTCTTCTTCGCTCTTCGCTCTTTCCTCCTCTCCTCTCTGCTCTCTCTCTCTCTCTCTCTCTCTCTCTCTCTCTCTCTCTCTCTCTCTCTCTCTCTCTCTCTCTCTCTCTCTCTCTCTTTCCCTCTTGGCAGACTATAGAAGTTCGGTATCTAGAAATACAGATAGGAGGTACGGTGCTATAACATCGACTCGTAGTCTGTCAGGCCCCTCTGTATAACGTGGACTCTCTCCGGATCGGGGCCGCCCACTCCTCCTATACCCTGCTGGGTGTCCAACACCTACCTACATTGCTGCGGCACAACTGTATCCGACTCCTTCCGAGCCGCGCTGGCCATCCGCGCACTCGCGCGTCCACGAACCCTACTAAATTTATCCCCCCGAACGACTTTATTACATTACCCCGAGCGTTTAATTCGAAATTATTACTTAGAGAGGCTCCCGAAGGCTCTCGTGCTCCTCTAATTTACGTTAGGATCCCAAGAGGCTAGGGACCCTGCACGAAATTATTTAATCGTTCCATAAAATCACTGATTTTCGGTAACCTCTCTTTTTTGTTCGCGACCATTCATCATTGAGATTCCGTGGTAGAAGCGCAAGATTGATCTGAAAGTGAAGCTGCGTACGGGGGGGGATCGGGAGGCGAGTGTCAGGGTCAGGGCCCGGCGTTAATGGGACAAAGCGAAAATGAGGCCCCGATCATCTTGCTCTTACTCTTCTGCCCGTTACGTTACTCGGAGCGTCACGAGGAGTTCTGAGCTCCGAGCGAGAGCACAGTGAAGATATTTTTACGAGTCTGGCTGAGGTTAGTCTCGGGGTTCGACTCCTCGCGGTGGAGTTATAATTTACAGCCCCTGCCTCGGCCACCTCGGCCACCTCGGCCACCTCGGCCACCTCGGCCACCTCAGCCACCTCAGCCTCTCCTGCCAGTTCAGACTGTTCGGCGATGCCAGCTAAGCCAGGGGGCTCCTTAATAGTGTCTGTGAGTCTGTTCGTCCGTCCCCATAGCTACGGCGTTCTGCCGGAGTACGTGTGGGTTGTTAGTCGGGCAGTTTATGTCCGGACTCGAGCGGACGCTCTTCTTCCTACCACATTTGCTCCTTCCTTCCATCGCGAATCCTTGTGTAGCCCCCTCCCCCTAGCCCTCTTTAACCTCGGTAAACCAGCAGGCAAAATATCATGGCAGAGTCGAAGGATACTCGAGAAAATATATCAACTCCATTAATCACAACTTCTCGTCTCGCTGTTAATCCTTTGCTCGTAGTTTGAATATCCCGCCCTTTTACGATCACTCAGACATCAGCCAGTAGACGCGCAGTCGTGCACGTGCGAGAACGAGTAGATTATTTCGGCGCACACTGTGCCGCTGCTCTCCTGGAATCCGCCGACGTTCGCGGCGACGCTGGTAACATTGTTTAATTGAGAATGAGCGGCGTCACGTCTACAGTATCTTATTATAAGACAGATTCGGTAGTGGCGTCCTCTGTGCACGTGCAAAATGGACACGTATTTCCAGGACTCGACAGACTCGTAGGTGTCGTACAGCGAGGCCCGACTGTAGGAGTCGCGCCAGTGAGGAACTGGTGTTCCAGAGCACTGTATGTATGTAGGTAGGCAGGCAGGTAGGTAGGTAGGTAGGTTCAGCTGAAGTGTGTATACGAGAGGAAGAAGAAGAAGAGGAGGAGGGCCAGAAAGAGAGAGTAAGAGAGAGAGAGAGAGAGGACAGCAGCCTCCGTGGTAGCGTCAGTAACTCTGCGACGCGACGCGTCGTAAACTTTCGCCTCCATCGGCGAGCGCCTTCGCGCCTTCTTTTACTCTCCCTACCTAACCATACTTCTGTACTTCTATATATCCCGATACTTCCTTTAGCATCTTCCTTCTTCTTACTTCACTCCAGTATTATTATCTTACTTCTTATATATGGCGTTCACTTTGCTTCGTTTTACCCGGACTAAAACCCAAGGTACCCTCGGTGCTCGCTGCTCGCTGCTCGCTGCTCGCCGGTTGCTCGTCCCCCCCACGCACGAACCTTAAAAGTGACTTCTATTCTCTCCTGGCGCGACTATCGTTCAAAAGTGTTTTCGTTAAATGTTATGCAAATTGCATATGGAGGATGCGTGGAGAAACGGCCGCTAGAATAGTAGGAATTGAATGCTCCGTCCTCTTACGGGGTGTGAGACTGGCTGGCTCTTTTGTTAATCTTCAGGCTTTTCCATTTTGATGCGCAACACCCGCCGTTAAGGGTAGCTCGTAGGTGCCTGCACACAGGATGCTCTTGCCGGTAACAACGGTTTTTCCTATTCCTAGGGAAATTATTTTATACAGAGAACTATCGATTAGGGTAGAATGACGACGGGTCCCGATTCGCAAGGGCTGATCCATCATTCGGCTGAATACCATGTCAATATGCTCGCGTGCTGCCTGCCTGAATCTTCACAATAGAGATTCCTCCCTTGCGTTAGAAATCCTCTGCTCTGAGGATTTTATTCTTAAAAAATCCTAGCTGTACCCGCAGCCTCCCTCTGCTGAGCGCGCGACTCGAAAATCCTCAGCGGAGCAGCAGCTCTTCGAGAGGGGAGCCCAAATTTTCAGGAGCCCTTTGTAAAATAATTAAACGAAAAAAAAAAGAGAGAGATAGAACGATCGTTCGACGACAGAACCAAAGACGCGATGATTCTTTTCGGAAATACTAAAACTTACTTTCCAGCATGACTCACGTGACTATTAATGTCGTATTTCCGAAGAAGGAGAATCTAGGTACAATACCTCCTATTAATAACGCTAATCACGTACCGTCCGAAGCAAAAGAAACAGGTACACCAACCTTGAAATTAAGAACGCATTAAGTTTCACGACTCGCTTGACTTTCCTTAAGGAAAAATATCGCTGATAAAAAGTAACATATAATAACTATGGGCCACCATAGCGCACTAGGCTTAACCACCGTACAGTGGACGGGACGCGCATCGTAGGTGCGTCTACGAAAAATCATTAGCCGTTCGGTAGCTCGTTTAGGAGTTTGAAAATGGCGAAGCTTTGACGCACGCGCTACTTTAGTCTATAGAAGAATAATTAATAAACAGCCCGCGGAATGAATTAACGGCTCGTCAAACGTCTACGTAAACACGTACTCGTTCGTAAGGCTCTAATTGAGACGCGCCCTCGAAGACACTCATCGTCGGCTCGCTAACCCGTCGTGTCAACAATCGCCGCTCTTAATTATGCACGCCTCTAATTGCCACGGGAACCGTCGCCACGTATAGAGCCTCCAGTATCCCATGTGCGGGCTGATACCGAAAGGCCTGGACGGCCGGACGGCCGGACGACTGGACGGGCCGGACGACCGGACGGCCGGACGACCGATCGACCGACCACTTAACGTTTCTTACGTTTCTTGCATCACGGCGAGGCGTTCGTCCTTAATTTGTTTAACTAATCGGGCGCGGCGTTAATCGTTTAATTACACAGTGGAGATACGTCCCACTTAATGGGAACTTGCTCCCCCCCCACCCCCACCCCCACCCTCTCACTACCCTCTCGTCGTTTTTCTGACCTGAAGAAGAGAAGATGGACAGAGGAATATGTATATGTAATCACTTCACGTTACGTCTTCGTGACCGGACTTCGTGCTAATTGTCCAAGCCTATTAATGCGATCCTAGTAATTGGCCGTGTGGCCACTAAATATAGACGGTACCAATCACGAGGACGCGTAAACGTCTACGAGGATAGTTTGAAATTGTGTTTTGAAAAAAATTCTTACGAATATCAATCAACCAGTCGATTCCTTAGAATTTCATTTAATTATTCGATCGTTCCACGAATCGATTAATTTATTCGTAATTTATTTCCATCTCTTTGGCGTATTAGTCAACACCAAAGATACATTGTTGTCGTCTACCATGACCGTATTCCTCGAGTCTCTTTGGTCTCTTTGGTATTCCACGTGTGATCCCTCGCGTCATTCGGTCACGAATGGCTAGCGGAGTGGAGGAGAGAGAGAGAGAGAAAGATAGAGAGCATGGACCGTTCCAGCTTTATTCCATCTCGGGTGGAAACGTTTCTTGGTCCTCTTTCCCCCTTTTTCCATTCCATAGCTACGTATTTCCTCGATTCTCAAGCTTTACGTCTCCGTGCGATGCTCTATATTTCGCTCGTTCGTTCTGACGCTAAGACAATCAAGTAATGCCTGCTCGGTATGCCCCTTTAGACGCCGCCGTGCGCGCCTCCAGGGTGCACTAAGCCTCCTAAGGCCTTTGCGGCCTCTGCGGCCTCTACGGCCTCTACGATCTGACATACAGAAGGTAGGAAGACGCGTGTTCTGCGAGCTCAACTCTAGCCAGACTTTTTATTTCCCTGATCTGCTGAATTCTTCATGTACATTGTGGATATAGGACTTGAGACTTTAATTCGCCAGGAGACGACGCACCTATGGTTCCCCAGCATCACGTGGATCACGTGGCATTAGAATTTAGGTAAATTAGATTTAGAAAAATAAGTTAGCCTGAGAATAATTCTGTCCTACTTTGAGGAACGCATTAGCGGCTCGTTCGGAATGGTGGATGAGTCAGGATTTTTTTTTTTTTTCTTTTCGTATCGATAATCATAATTTATGTTAGGGGTGCGTGGCGCGATTAGCAATCAATACCTCGAGTGATACCTACCCCATACCTTTGCCTATAACCATTACAGAACCCCCAGTCCAACCCCATTTGCTCGACGATCTAAAAAAAAGAGAAAAAAAGAAAGAGCCGCCCCGATTCCGCGTCCCTCTGCCAATATACATGCCCGTTTACTCATACGGCCGATATATCCTGTATCGTAGATCGTACGTGGAATATTATGTATTGTTATAGTTTAGGGCCGATAACTTTGCTCCGCAGCCGGACTTGCATCATAAAATTGTCCAGGAGTAGAGGCCGCGATTAAAGTGCACTTGCCGGTTCAACAATGGGCAGCCAATATTCCGAGAAAAAAGAAAAGGAAAAGAATCGGTGGAATTGGAGGAAGAGCGGAAGCCTAAGGAATCCACGTGTAAACTGTGTTCCCTTCGTAAATTTTCCAAGAGAGGCTCTCTTGGAGGTCGCGCGAAGTCTCTTGCGGCCAGGAAGAGAGGAGAGCCTAACGACGTTTCCGATCAAAGGATCTCCTACCGAAATAGTCCTGAAGAAATTTAAAACCTATCTGTGAACGTAGCGACCTGGAGCAGAGTGAATGCTGATCACGTAGCAACCCCTTCCCCGCTGGGAGGAGGCTGGGAGGAGGCTGGGAGGAAAGGAGCGAGACAGAGAATGAACTTGCTCGGCTTTTATCTCCCAAGACTCCTCATCTCTCTCCTCTTCTTTCATTCTTTTAACTTGCTTTTTTTATTCAAATTTTTTACAATTTTCATTAAAAAATCATACGCAAACTCGGAATCAGAATTCCAGGAAAAATGGCGTTTTTTGTGACTTGCCAGGAAATACAAGGAATATATTGCCTATGAATATAGATATATTTATGTGATACCAAGTGAATCCCCAAAAGAACTTTGTGCCAGTCGCGAAAGTTACCAATGACCATCGCTGTCTGCATTCCCTGACCGTATAGGCGGTTACGAAGAGGAAAGTCCTTAAGGTTTTGGAGGTTCGGGAAGATCGAACGGATCGGCTGATTCTTCAATCGAACAGTCGAAGAATCGAAGAATCGAAGAGTCGCGGAGGGGACGACGGATCGTCAAGCTGGCGGACGAAATAACTTCTCCGTTTAATTCTGAAGTATTTTTCTATCTTTCTCCCTCTTTCTCTTTGTCTCTGTCTTGTTCCCTTCTACTCGCATTCTCTCTCTCTCTCTCTCTCTCTCTCTCTCTCTCTCTCTCTCTCTCGATATTCCAACCTTCCTTCGTACCTACCAACCATTACCAATCCATCTGAGGCAGGCCAGGCATATAAATAATTTTATATACGATTATGCATGTATGCTACGCAATACTATATAGTAGACGACGGAATATTCGAGCACCGGGAGAGACGTACGTCTTTACATTTCAAATAAGTCGACGCTCGGCGGACCCTTATACGTATTCATTATTGGTACGCGCCTGGTTCGCTTCGAAACGCCCGACAGTCTATATACATTTCTACCTATTCGTTATGTGTACGAGAATATCTTGACTATGTGTGCTCGAGCGCTGCTCGATTTTCTTATTTGTCATAAATTAGGGCTGATCGCGCATCCCGGTTAGCATTCGATTCTTTATTTTTACATTTTTACCTCCTTCTTGCCATTTGCTTTCTTTCTTTTTTTTTTCAATCTCCCGCCAACGTGTGCGACCCGCTAGAAATCTTCGTCTTACTCGTTTCTTCGAAAATTTCTCTGCTCCGCCTTTCGGAGAGCTCAGCTTTGACCTTTGCTAAGGGTCAAAGAGCTTTTCAAAAACGCTCGTCTCTCGCGTGTCGATCGAATAATTAATTCTACCGGAGCTTCCCCTGGAGCTTCTCTCCAGATTCGAATTCCTTTTTCGTCCTCCCGGTGACGCGAGTCTCCTTTTATACGTGGGGCTGTCGGCGAGGGTACTGCCGCCGCCATTATCACGGGAATCCTTATTTATTGAGAATCGATCGTATTCAAATCCCGCGGCCCTTCTTTTTCCTTCACGTGGCGCAGATTTCTTACTCTCCCTTCGTGCACCAGCGTAGTCGGACACCGGCGCGCCATCTAATTTATGTCAACAATCAATTCCCAAACGGGTCCGCGTCGAGTTCTCTCCGTATCAAAGAAAAAAGAAAAAAGGACAGGAAGGAAAAAAAAAGGGAATCCTCAAAGATGGCTATCCTGCCTTCCTCGGTTCTCCTCGCCCTAGAAATTTCAAGGCTCGCAGGAAGTCACATGCGTGTGCGCCACTTACCACCCGACAAACTGCAAAACCTGCGAAGAAGACAAAAACTAGAATTAGAAATTTTCAAAACTATAAAAAAATCTTTTAAGAAAAAAAATGTTCTCGCGCCTATTGAGAAAAAGCCAATAGCCACGTGTGGGATACGGGGGCGGAGCACACGTGTCCACCCCTAAAAAGGCGGCATCCTGGACCAGGAATGATCCCGCCCTTCTGTCCCAAACCCCCAAGGACTACCAGACGTTATCAGTTCTTATCGCTACCGATAACAGTCCTCACTAGGATCACCTTATTAATTACCTAAACAATTGTACTTCCTCGGCAAGGCTTACTCGACCCTTATCGCCACTTGGAGGTTTTTTTAAAAAACGTCGAACCTTCGAATCTTAATGCTATCGCGTCGTAGGTAAAAAATGGTGACGGTGTCGCGCATAATGCCGTCGCTCGTTATCGATTTCGAGGTTAGAAAACGAGGCAATAATCGAGAGGGTCGCGTAATTTGCTCGGGCACTTTTGTCGCGCGCATTTTCCACACGTCGGTCTTTACACACGTGAAATATACGACACACGCGCGCACACAGCATATGATATTGATAACTACATAAATTGTCTAGGTATACATACATCCAGCATAATGTTTTAGGTTATCCATATATTAGATTTATTTTCTCACGGCAACGCGTCACTTACCTCGCACGAGACTCTAGTATACAGGCATATAGGTATTCACATATACCAGGAACATACAAATAGGCACGATCTACAGAAGATTACGAGAGATTATCTGTGTATCCAAAGATACATAGATACTTTGGACACGAGGAACGCGATACATATGTATATCTGGACTTCATTATCCATAGACATAAGTATACTGTATTCTCTATACATATATTATCTTGCCTATAGAGGATACGTACTAGATACTAAATACTAAATGCTCGATACTAGACACTGAAGCATAGTTAGCATTAGTATCATTGGTAATCATTGGTAGCACAGCCAATCGAGTGTACAGCCCAACCTGTAGGAATTGCTGGAGCAGAGAAAGAGGAAGACGTAGAACATATGTTGCGTGAGCCGAACACGCTAGGAGGATAATGCGCTAATAATTGAGGTTTTTCTCAGCGGGAGAGAGTGTTTTCTTCGGGAGTCTCCTGGTCGTTTGGCTGGTTGGCTGGTTGGCTGGTTGGCTGGTTGGCTGGTTGGCTGCTCACTACGCTGATCAGTGAGTGTGCTGCTGGTGCTGCTGTTGCTGCTGGTGCTGCTCATGTTGAGCAATAAGTGGGAGACACGTAAAGCAACGTACGAGGCGGTTTCATCGCGTGCAATTATCCCGTAAATGTCAGCCCGATATGGTGTCGGGAAAAATGGCAATTTTTATGCGTTATTCACGAGAGAATTAGGTACTTCGTATATACCAGTTGGGCCAAGGTCTACTGAAATTTCGGCTATCTTCTCAGTTTTAATCAGCTACACGTTCTTTTTATCATCTTTCTTTTCTTCTTATAGGAAGCTTGGGAAAATATACTACACAGCGAATCCATATGTAGATTGTAACATACGTATTTGCACGGGGACCAGGACCGATATTATTAAGAGGGTTCTGCGGAGGAAGTAAGGAGTGAAAGAAAGAGAGAGAGAGAGAGAGAGAGAGAGAGAGAGAGAGAGAGAGAGAGAGCGGAGAAAGTAGAAGGAAACGGTGGAACAGGAGGGAATTCAGTGGTTCTCGAAGATACGATGGTGGAAAGAGAAAATTGACTAAGGAAAACCTGCCCTCCCTGTATCTCTCTCTCTCTCTCTCTCTCTCTCTCACTCTCTTTGCTCATGTGTAAACTTTTCTGAATTTCCTTAGGCAAATATTGCTTGGTAGGAGAAAGGGGCCAGAGCACTACCACCATCAGCAACGGCAACGGCATCTCATTGCTAGCAGTACCACCCTTAGTCATATACGTTAGGGGTAGGTGTAGGTATATGTATGCGAACGTGGGTGTGGAGGGACCCTTAGGGCAAAGAAAATGAGATTTTTCTCCAAGCGAGCCGGATGGCAGGAGGGGGAATGAATTTGAAATTAGTTCATATAGGCCACCCCTACCGACTCGTATTACCTGAAGGTACTATAGTGCCACGGCGAAGGGATGCAGAGGGTTACAATGCGCTCTAATATCGTCGCCACCCTGTATATTCCTTATACCCCATGAGGCTAGAGAAATATTCGGCACACATATATATATATATATTTGTGAACGGGAACCACCCCCGTACGAAAAATAACACGGCGACTCAGGTTCCTTTTCATCCGGCAGAATTCTGAAAAGCCTCGCGCAACTTAGACTCTTCTAATTTCCAAAATGTACCTTTCTCCACCCTTAGACCTTACCCTTTTCACACCCTCGTATCCTTATACCCTAGAGCCGTTATCCTGACGTGCGTCCGCGGCATCGCATCCCCCCTTTTTTTTTTTTTTTTTTGGAATTATCATTGGGTACGATCCAGCAAAGGTGGTTCGCCAAACAATGCCGGTTATAGGCTGTAGGTTGTAGGTTGTAGGTTGTAGGAGCAATACAGCCAGCATAGTTGTAGGTATTGCTCGAGCACGAGTGGCCAGATTACACCCTTCGAGGAAAGCCCTGCGGTTCCCGTAGGGGCGAGGGTAGAATAGAGAACTACGGGGGTAGAAACTGCAATCATCCCTACTTGATGAGTTTTTCTTATTTTCCCGACGGAGTTTTAAAAACGGCCGTTTGGCATGCAAGTCTGGCCTCTTCCCGCTTCCTAGATTTATTTCGATTAGTTTTCTTTTTCTTTTTCATCCCCCCCGATCCTCCGCTGCACCCTGCACGACTCTATCCACCCCCCCCCCCCGTTTGCTCCCCGTCCGTGACCATCCTCGAATCGCGACACACGACGGCCAGACACAGTACCTACGACCTACCCTTCTAAACTACAATTACGTATAGCATCCCTTTGCTTTAATCATCCCCTATACCCTCTGGTTTCTACTTCATTCCGATACACCTGCCTCTTATGTCGCTTCAGAGAACGAAGAGCCACAGAGGCCATCGTCGGATTGAGAAACTAAGATTAGGAAGGCGATATAAGTACAGTTCAATTAAAAAGTAAGGTTTCGGAGTATTTTTTGGAATTTTCAAAAATTCAAGTAATTCCTGTCAGGAGACGCTAGAGGCAATTGGGATGTTAGCAGCGATACGGATGGTGTTTAGTGAACGAAATTTATAAGCTGTAGGGCAATTAGAATGGCTGCAAGAGTAGCTGCACCTTCCGTGCGCGACCACTTGTTCCAAGTGCAAAGACAAGGGTAGTCTTTCCGAGAGAAGGGTGGATATCCTGTTGAGACTAGGATAGTGCATAGTGTGTACCAGAGGGGCGAAGGATTCCTCCCTTATATATATATTTCAGAGTAGGAAGGGTCGCTGCCCGGCAATCAGCGAGCATTGAGAAGAAAGATTATATTAGTAATAAGCCATTGATATTTCATAAGGCATGGAACCTCTAATGCCGATGCTCCTATTCCGCGAGATGGCCCCAGGAGATCTCAATCAGGGCGAAAAATAATTCTCTCCTAGCCCCAGGGAAAAGTCAGAAGGTGGTAAGATACTCTGCGAAACCATCCCCATAATTCTCTCGCCCTTATTAACTCTAACCAATTCATAGACCCATAGGTCAGATTCAAATGTCTGATGAGACCTAAACGCGAGCATAAAAATATATTTAAAAAAAAAATCCAGGATTCTTCCAAGATTCCCTAAAGAGGACTCAAAAAGTTGTCAAGGTTCAATCTATCCAGAGTAGCAGCAGCCTCTGTCCAACCTGTCCCTGGTGCCTCCCCTGCGACCTCCTCCTCCTCCTCCTCCTCCCTCATTCAAACTATCTTCGGTCCAGACTGGGCACCTCCTCCCCCTCCAGCCCGCAATCCTTCACCATTTCGAATCTCCAGTCTTCCCTCTACGAGTCTCTACACCCTATGCGCATGTGTTAGGCCATCTCTTAAGGTTCGTCACACCTCCGCACCTCCTTTGTTTTAGCCGCTTCGCTTCGGTTTCAGCTGTTTTTCTTCATCTTTTTTGCCCGCACGTTTCGCCACTTAACTCCGGTAGTGTCGCGTCATCGCGCTGCTGTCCTGCCGCTAACTCCCGGAGTTATTAGAGGTATGCGATGAGGAGCCAGAAGGAGCCAACCATCTAGAACCCAACTACCTTGCTTCTTCGTTGCTCCTTACGTACATACCTTGCTTCTTTCTCTCTTTCCTCTCTCCAGCACATACATCCCCACCTACATGAGTACCACAGTCCTACTACACTTCTACACCATAGCCGATTCTTGATCAGATCCGACTGACTCGGTGTCGTCGAGCACTGCCCCTGGTAGGCCGATCTAGGCCTAATTCCTGAGACAATGGATTGGCGACGGGTGAAGGCTCAGCCACGACTAACGAACTTTTCGCCCGTTAGGTCATGTCTCGGCCAGATTATACGGCCAGAACTCTACGTGGAAATTCTATTACGGGGTCACACTATTAAAATGGATTCGGCATCCCTCACTCCTATACGTATTGTACATACGCAAGCTCATCTCTATAATTTACATTCCCAGTTCTCACAGAGATCTATGACACAGTTAGGTTGCCATCTGAGGTTTCTTACGGCGCTGACCTCAGAGGTCAGGATTTTCGTCGAATGATTCTCCAGTAATGCCGCTACTCTCTCGATCCTATCGAACTCTCGAAGAAGCGTCCGAGGACACTTGCGGGAATGGTGAACCGTTCGCCTAGAACAATTAACTTAAAGTTCATTGGCTTGATTGAGAAAAGGCCTACTCGGCTCTCCGAATGTCTGGCTGTCCGTCCCTCTGTCTGTGGTCATGTCCGACAACGCGGAGCATGCCTGTCTGAATGGAGTTTGGAATGTGCCACCCCATACCCAACCACCATGTATTCCTTTTACATACATACCTATACATATATACCTACAACGTGTCCCAGCATCACCCACGCTGCCCATAGGTATCACGGATGAGAGAAAGAGCCGACCCGAGTCCATTTCAATTTTATTTCAACGATAACAGCAACCTTATCGTAATAATTATTAGATCTCTAGCCTTATAATTGGGGCTAATCAACGAAATTATATTTAATGAAAATCCTCAAAGATTTTTCCTCAAAGTTGTATCTACGGATACGCATTCTTCTTACCGACGATGTGATACCTTAGCGCGGAATAAGACGAGACCGGTCTCTGATCTCCATTAACGAGCTAGACTGCTGGCTCCGAGACTTGAAGCATAAGCTAGATTAACGTTATTAATTAACGATAAGGAGAATATCATAACGAACATCTGTGACGTTTCTTCAGCCTTAAATATTCAGCCCAGCATCTTCCACGGGTCCATCATCTCGCGCGTGAATCTCTACGTGCTTCGGAGAATATTTTACCGATCCTGTATCTGGGATATGACAATAGGTCATCTTAAAGATGAGATAAGAGGCTTATCTAAATAACTAGAACTATGAGAACTATGAGAATCACGGTCTTACTACTAGGAGTCCTATCGTAAAGCTTCCTCAGGAATGTCCGGATCTCTAATAGCCCTTGGTGGCGCTCTGCGTGCCCGACTGTCTAGCGCTTCGATGTTGCATACCTTCGCAGTCAGAACCACCGAGCAACAGCAGCTACAGCAACAGCAACAGCAACAGCAACAGCAACAGCACTACCTTCTCTGTGCTTCATCCTGCTACCGCTATGCCACCTACCCTCCCACCTTCGCAACGTAACATAACATAACGACTGGGCAATGGACCGCAGTATGGTAGCCCTGTAGACTTATTTCATTGCCCTGGGTACATGAGGCGCGACCAGCAAATTGTCAAAACAGAACAACGCGAGTTCAGCAACGCGTTGTTGCTTCCTCGAGTTGTTCCTAGAGAATCGAACGAAAGGAAATACTTGAAAATCGGAAATACTTTAAGGACTTAATATACACAGCTGCAGCATGCGTTGCTGTGTAATATACATATATTAAAGAAAGTGTGGGACGCTAGTTTGATGCTTTCGAAAATTTAGGGCTTTTTATTTACAAAGGGTGTGTCACGGGATACCTCGTGGTCTGCGTGGATGATCCCTTTTTTTTTTTTTGATACACTGATTAAAAATTATCACCCCCTCCCCCGAGGAAGATGGGATATCGTATGGATTTAGTGCCAGCACAATAACGGTATCGTGATTAAATCAAGTAGAATCTCCGAGTGGCCAGACTTCTTTATTCAGGTTTTTATTTATTTCTCGAAAAGTCACCAAAGACCAAGCGGACTCGGGCTGACACGAGTTAGCGACAGAAAACTTGGCAGACGAATTAAAAGTTACTATAGGGCTTAGAACGAATTGTCTGTAGGGGTTGAGAATTCTTTTTGTTTTTCTTCTTCCCTCGGAGCAACAAAACATTCTAGACGAACCTCGAGTATTTATGCTAAACAGCACGCAAGCTCAACGTTATATTTTTCTTGAAAGGATTAGTCGAGAATAAAGGTGCCCTCGCTCTGTGAATATGCACGATATAAAATATCTCAGTTAATCAGCCAAAAAAAAAAAAGAAATGAATAATCGTCCTAACAGAGGAAAAATGCCAGAGAAAATGAAATCTTAATCCAACGGCAAAATGTTTTGTCAGAGAAATTCTCAGCCCGATATCGCATAGCTATGCTCCTGGGAACTTGTCTCGTCCTTAACATTTAATAATACACTATCAAAGAGTATAAGCAGATACTTAATATACACCCAGTATAGGAAGAACACGTATAAAAGGCAGTCCGAGCGTCGAGACTTGGTATAACGTATGAACACCGTGGCCCGAGGTAGTATAGGAGTTTAATTGGTGGTAATATGAATCCGCGTAATATAAACCACCATCAGTCTCTCTCCGGGAGAGTAAAAGAGAGCGGCGAAGCTGCCAGAACAGAGCCTGGAGTCCTCGTTCCGTGCAGTATCCACACCATCAGAATTCCAGGTGTATCGGTTAGGCTTCTCTGCAGCACGAAAATAAGCCAACTGAGCAACTAGAGAAATGCAAACCAAGAGGAACGAGAGAAAGGAGAATAATCAGGGAAGATGAAAGTCCAGGCTTGTGCTTAGTTGAGCTGCTCCCAGGAACCGAACCAATGTCCCCCGCGTTAATAACATAACCGGTTGATCGTCTATTTCTATAAAGATTTATATACACTGGGAATTTGCATCAGTTCGTAGGTGCGTTGATACATCGCTCCATAGTCGCGCGTATAGGAAGATCCTATAGAGGAAATTTACTGAATGTGATGCTCATTCATTGCACATTCACCCAGGCCATAGCGAACGGCGTGCGAGCCGGCTGAATCGTGTGTAGACGGAACGAGAAGGTCTAGGTCTTCGATTTAGTCAATTCCCTAGACCGGCCACGAGTGCGAGAGAGACAGAGAGATGCTCGCTTGGACGCGTAAGAGAGAGACGGAGATGGCCGAGTCGCTGAATCCTGAGCAATGACCTTTCTCGAAATTACATTGAGTCAGGCGGTCTTGCCATTTTAGAGAATTTTATATTTTCTTTCTTGTGTCAAAATAACGTGACGCGCTGTGCGTCGATTACGCGAAATAACTAGTTAAAGATGATCTGCCAGTAGAATATTCGTGGAATCCTTTCTTTTTTTTGAAGAAAGAATAGGGATCAGGGGAAAACACTTGATTTTTCGAAATGGAGTGAAATTCTCCACGGGGGTAGAAAACTCATCGAATCGAACCGATCGGAACAAGATAAATACTCTAGGGGAAGGATTTCTACAGGGGTTGCTTCTACCACGCTATCCCTTAAGATCCAAGAGGACTCGGCACACCCCCCTTTGGCCTCTCTCTAATGTATTCACAAATCTTAGTTCTAACGCTGCGTTATCATTCTCCGAGCAGCCCCAGCCTTCCAGGGGCTGAGTTTTTTCTTCGTTTACTCGCCTTTCGGCCCAACCCTGTTTCCGTTTCTTCTTCCAGCACCTTTTCTGCCACCTTATCCTCCTCTTCTTCTTCTTCCTCCTTCTTCCTTCTCCTCCTCGTCCCCACGAGGGAGGAATTCATTTCGCGGCCCAACGCCCCCGTCTCCAGCGAACGCCACCATTCGATTGCTTCGATTATCCTCACCTTATTCCTCCAAGCCCACCTCCTCCCTCCCGACAGCATCAGCAGCGGTGGCTCCAACCCCCCGCGTAACCATCTCGACAGCCAACCCGTCCTCCTCCCTCACTCTCAATTCTCCATTTTCATTCTGGAGTTCGGGCGATGCTTTATCACGCGCATCCTCCGCATCCTCCGCATCCTCCGCATCCCCCGCAGACGAACGCGACCCCAACTGACATCCCTTCGTCCCACTGCACCCTCCCTCTCTTTCTCTTTCGCCAGCGGCAGCTCTGCTTGTCTCCGTTGTTCCATCCTCCTTGACTATACACGTAGAATCAGCCTTAAATCCCGTCTGGGTATTTTTCGACGTCCAAACCAACGACAGGATCGCTAACGATTTCTCATAAAATCAGTAACCTAATAATACAAAACGGCAAGATCCTCTTTATCCCTTAAGGGAAGGGAAAAGTTGAAAACCAAAAATGTTTAATCCCTACCCGGAATGGGAGCAGGCGAATGTATCCTGTGGGAGTGCACCGTGTGTCGGTATAGGATTAAGTAAAAGGGGAAGCGGATGAGGGAAGTTTCAGATCCTGAAGCCGCGTCGTCATTCCGTAATATGAGATTTCCTCAGGGTGGTTGGCTGACTGGATGAAGAGCAGAAAGAAGACGGGTGGTTGTCCTGGTAGGGTGATTTCCGGATGGTTTGGGCCACGGACGGTACGTGTGTCTACAGAGTCGAGGAATGGATAAAGTGGGCATCCATTGCACTCCCGCAATTCCATACACATAGAAATTCTCCTGTGCACACATCAGAACATAAGTATACGTATACATACAGATAACTCTAGGTATATGCGTATGTCTATGGAGACGAGAGGACATTATTGGATTCTGAGCATTCCCAGAGTTATTAAAATTCGAAGCCAGACACGAGGGTAGGAGTAGGGAGGTGGAGAGGGTGGTGAGAGAAGCCGAGGGTCGAACCTGTACCACCATCGCCTCCCCACCTCCGCCGCCCCCCGGCATCCCCCCACCACCTCCAACCACATCGCGAACGTAGATAGGAATACGAAATGGAGGGAGAACGCCGCGGGTAAGACGCTCTCGAGAATATTAAACTCCTACCGGTATAGTTCTTCTTTTAAGATGCCCGCTCGCCCCAATTTTGCATCCCTTCAATACATCCACACACCCTTATACAACGTACGGGGACCATCCAGCTCAAACGCATCGAATATAGATTTACCAGCTGTCATCCGACCGCTTTGATTAAACAATTGTTTGATCCAAAACTTTTGATCGGTTTCAAGTGTCAAAAATATAACTTTATTCAATGTTCAATATAGTCAAATCATTTTTGACTCTAAAATTGTATGTAATAACGTTTAACCGTATAACCATCTCGTGACAGCTGTCTAATATTTGGGAGAGTATTATATGGTCCGAAGATTCCTGCCATGTGCGCAAATATAGAAATTCTCGTTTAATCTGTATAATCGTCCAGCGACGCTTCGCGTCGTCCATCAATCATATTTCACAATAAAGTTAATATGATATACGAAGGCAGGGCCGCGTAAAGCCGTACAATACAGACTGAAAATGAAGGACATACTTGTACATGGTAGGTAGAATAGAAGATCGATGTAGATGTGTAGAATGCGTAGGACGCGTGAAACGACGTGGTCGCCGCCACCCGCCACCCGCCACCCGCCACCCGCCACCCGCCTTCTTCGTCCAAGAGACACATTGTGAGCCACTGCGCGCGCGGTCTCAGTTGAACTATGGAAAAATCGTCAAACAAGGGCGTGCATTGTGTCGGTGCAGGATTCTGATCGATCTTCAGGAAATTGACGGTTTCGATACGATCGATGATACTTCAAATCTATACGTATCAATTGACAATCGGTTCTTTATACTCGGACTAGATAGGCAGGAGAGTGGGGATGCAAAGTCACATAAGATTAACAGAAACTAAAAAAAAAAAAGAAAGTCGAAACCGAGGAATACCTATAAAGGAAACAAATAGACAATTAATACAATTACGTAAGTTGTTCTTATCAATGCAGCAATCAAGCGCACAGATGGAAAAGAAGTCGTAGGAAAATAAAGTACCGGAGATATAGAGTATAAAAAATAGATATTGATCGGAAATCCTACCCCCGTGAGTCATGATCGGTCTGGACATAAATCGCCAGTCTGGGACAATCGACAGGGGAGTTTTTACGTAGGTACAGGGTTGCCGGGACTGGGGTTGGGCCCAGTGTCATTGCGATCGTAAATTTAAAATTAGGCGCGATCGAAGGGTTCGATTCGGCGGGACTAATTCACGGGATTTCGCAGGAAGCCTTTTTATTTCTCTCTTCTTCTTTTTCTATATATTCAGCCCCTTTTCCCTTTCACACATGGAAAACGCAGGAGCCATCAACGTTAAAACAACTTTCCACGTACCCCTTACGTGACCCTATGTGTATCTGATATCTACTAGGCACTACGAACCCTTGGTCGAAATTTCTGATGGTCCACCCCTAAATCTATCGGATGATCCCATTTATATTTTTTTAATTCCTCCCTCGTCGAGCTTGACGCAGCTACGTGTGTGTAGGTTGTTTATAAAAATACACAGAGACGCTGTTTCCTGTGTCTCTGCTCGAGGGCTTTTTCTGTCGGAAAGTCCACGTGTTCCAGGTGGACGGACGGACGGACGGACGGACGGACGGATAAATAGATGAATATAGAGGAGGCAGTGGCCAGCAAAGAGAGGAGGATCCCCGATTGACGGGGCCTCCGCGTTTGATTTTTGCTTCGCATTGCTACTCGCCGACCTGGAAGAACCTTTAGAGTATTTCTCCGGGTGGAAAATTCGCCCGAATATTCGACTCCCGGCGTAAAACCCCCAGCCGATTCACTCTTTCATTTCGTGATTGCTCTTTTAAATAATTGCATCCCCTGTACAGCGGGGATTTCTCAGCGAAAAACATCGAGCCACCCCCTGGACGAATATTCCATCCACCAGCTGCTTTCAATCTTTCCATTTTTTCTTTTTTACATCCTCCCTCTGACTCGTTGGATGCTCCTCTTGTATCTCGGCCGTGAATATCCATCGAACACGTAATGGAAATTATTTATATACAGAGATACGGGATGTGCAATGCTGTCAGCCCTTTTTGGGCCTTATCATTTTAGCATTCGCGGGGTCGTCATTCATTCTCCCTTTTCTTGGCCCATTTATTCTTTACGCCGACCGCTCAAGGCTTTTGTTGTGCGAAGCTTTTTCGAAAAATGCTCACGGAATGATTTTACTTCCTCGGGTCAGAACTACCCCCGTAGAGTGATACAATGTCGCGTTACAATGTAAAACGTCCTGATAAAGGGGTGAACGGGCCCTCATCGGTAATCGTCCTATAAAATACTAGACTCGCATGATGGCCGACACTTCCGCGTGGCACGCATTCGCCTTTAGTGTACTATACTTCCAGTCCCCCTCCCCCCTCGCCCCCCCCATTCCTGATTTACGAGGGTGCTTCGCAGTTCTCTTTTATTTTAGACGCTCGCTCTGCCGCCGGGGACGACAGGCGGGCTCGGCCTTCTAAGGGATGCATAAGAGGGTTGCGTAACTGGTGCACCAAAATTTATATATAGCAAACTCTTCTAGAGGGTACCTGTAGAATATAGCGGGAGGATTGGAGGGTTTCCCATCTTCAGGCGAAACCGAAAGAAACAAAGGTAGGATCTGCGATAGAACTTAAGGTGGGAGGGCGGGGGGGGGGGGGGAGTGTCAGATCGAGGGTGTTCTGGGCTACCGAGCGCCCCTAGCTATTCGATATTTTTTAACAAGCTGCACGGGGGAAATATCATATTTCTGTAAAGGCAACCCCTCGCGCGCAACCCTCAGAAACTTGGTGCTTCCCGCATCGATCGTCTTAAAGCACCCTCTCCTGTTTCCGACATTCGCCCATCCCTCCTCCACGCACACACACGCACACACACGCACGCACGAACCCAAAGAGAAAGATGCTCGCTTTTCCCTAAAAATTTACATCTTATTATCCGCTTAACGACACTCGCGAGAATCGCTGGAGCAAAGCGCACGCGTGGTGCATCCAAATGAACTCTCCTAGTCTCCTCTCCACCATCTTCTTCAGCTCCGGCAAAGAATGAGAATAAGAAGGAGAATAAGTAAAGATGCCAAGTTAGAGGAATAAGAGAGTGGGTGAGCAGGAGCAGGAGCGACGAAGAGGAGGAGGAGGGGACGTTGGGCATGTGGGGATGCTGGAGAGGGAGTAAGGGAAGCAAAAGGGAGTAAAGTAGAATGAAGAAGAAGAAGAAGAAGAAGAAGAAGAAGAAGAAGAAGAGCAGCGTTAACCCGGAGAAAGAAGGGTTTTATCTGCTTGCAGTTATTTATCGCTTTCCGTTGTAGCGCTGGCGTTGGGGAACGACCAATCAGAAGTCAGTATCCCAGTACCAGTCCGCGCCATCCGCATACATTATCGTGCGGAGCCTCGGCCATTGTCTTTCCACCGTTGTAAATCACATTTTATTCCCTCGCTTACCTTTTATTTTATTTATTTGTCGGAGAAACGTATCGCTACCGTACTCTCTCTCGTGGGCAACGCACCACCAGCAGCACCCAACCGGGTCCGAGTACTCTGAGTAGGTACGACGAGTCACAGTCGGACTCGGGAGGGATAAGGAGGGAGATAGAGAAGGAATAAAAAAAAAAGGAAAGGAAAGGAAGGGAAAAGAAAGAAAGAAGATTATATGAGAATAAGAGAATAAGAGAAGCAAAGAGAAGCCAAGAGCCAAGGAAGAGAAGTGCGTCAGTTTCCTCTCTATTCTTATTCCTCTTCCTTGCTCTTCTTACTCCTTCTCGTCTTCATCGATCCTCCACCTATTTCTCTTGCTTCGCAATCAGCTCTCTTGAGTCTCGCTGAGAAACGTGCGAGGAGAACGAAACTTAAAGAGAGAATATTCTCAGGGCCGTCTCTCATGAAACCGCACCGGCCGACACCGTCATATTTTTCTCAATACACGCCAATACGTGTCTGCTATTATATTAGGTACCACCTACCTACCTACCCACCTAGATACCTATATACCTATATACCTATATGTATATAACTACATGTATGTGCTATATATATTTAGTACGTAAAGAGTCACCCGGTGAATAACACAGAGTGCTCTTGCAACAAGAGAGAATCATCGGTACGAATTAATAACTGCGTGTCGGTTCTGATCGATCAGATCCTTACGCGAAGATCTGCCTCGATCATTAAAATCTAATCGTGACACTAATGGGGCATGTTAATCGAGCATTAATTATCAATTATCGAGGCATAACGCTTCGGTTTACATAATCACCAAGAGAGTCTGGCCTGTCTCGGTCTCTATTTATATACTTATTACTGTACTCTATATAGGCATTGAATTCGATTTGAATCCAGAGACGAAAGAGAGGAAGAGAAACAGAGAGCGGAAGTGCGTGTGAGAGAGAGAGAGAGAGAGAGAATGACGGAAAATTTGAATGATAGAGCGAACGATAAAAAAAAATAATAAGCACTGTTCACGTAGATGTTTTTTTTTCCTCTTCAAAATTGTCCGGTTTTGGTGACGGTTTAAAAAAACTGCTTGTCATAGTTTCAGCGGTGCAAGTAGACCATGCAGGCCAGGCTCTCTCCCAGCCTCAGTCGCGTCCTGGCCACCAACAGGTCAGTAACAACAAAGAAAAATTATTTTTTAAATTCAATTAATCGATCGTACGTAAGAGTCGATGAGAAATTCCTCAAGATAGAACCACCGAGCCACGGACAGAGCTTTCTTTTTTTTTTCAATTCCATCTTCAAAAAGCATGTGTAGATATGCCGCGCATGGTTATCTGTAAGCTTCTAAAGTTCTTCGGTTTTGAGAAAATATAATTGTTCTTAAGTGGTTCTATCCTCTTGCGTAGCCAGACGCATCGTTATGTGCTACATATTTCATAAGCTCAAATAAATCATAAATTTCGTTGGCTTTGTGTGAACTGCGAGATATATGTATACACGGGTAGAGCTGTTTATGCTTCAATACGTGTTTAATTATAGATTACGAAATAATGATAATTAACGATTTCAAGGCTCATTAAAATTCGTCCAGGATTACTTTAATCGTGTGACATTTTTTTTTTATTCCCATCACTCTTCTCTTCGGCGCGCTGTCTAATTCCATATGAAAATAAGCGACACCCCAAGTGGCGTACGAACATCGCGTTAAGGGAGAACAAAAGAAAAAAAAAAAGGTACTGGGAGACAGGCGAGAAAAAAAGTGAGAACTTTAAATTACTGTAATTCGTTTTCATGGATGCTACACGTTACATCCCCTTGGGGTGCGCGAAGAGACTCCTGATTACTTTTATCCCCTATTCCAATCTAAGGATTTTTTTTCTATCTGGCCACCCGACATTCTGGTGGCTGAGCACTTTTTTTTTACTCTTTTTTGTCGCATGCAAAATTAGTCAAACCTCAAATTAGGCCCAGTCTCCTTGTCGCCGGCTTAAAATCATAATGCCAGCCCGAGTGGCGCGTTTGTTTAGACTTTTTTTTTAATGCTCCCTCCTAGTCTAAAATCTAAATCACCCCTGTTACTCTTTACGTTCATCCGAAACATCCCCCTCAGCCCTATGCAAATTAAGAAGGGTACAACGTACCCGCAAGGAAAAAAAAAGCGTATCCCCAACAAAAAATATCTCGGCAGATAGAGTAGTTGTGGCACGTTAAATATCGTGGCGGGTCAGGGGTCACGGTCAGGGGCCAAAAGAGCTCTCCTCGAAAAATCCTTATAATAATTAGCAATGCATATAAGCAGCAAGGATAAATAGCAGGCAGAAAATGAAAGACGGAGGAATCTCGCGCGAGACAGATCCGTGACGAGTCACCTTAACCTCTGACCCCCCACGGTGCAAAAGGTAGCAAAGTTCGTAAGCGCGAGGGCGCATGCGCGCTCGCTTGCTTGTTATGCAAATGCATTTGAACGCGAGGAGCGAGCATTGTGCTTTGTGAGAATAATGCAAATGCATATTACACGAGGGACTTGCTGTGTTGTGTGTAAACACGCCTTTATCGTTAGGCGGCGACTCGTGCAGGGACGCGCGCGTGACACCCTTAATCGAGGCGCCGATAGAAAAAGAGATAACAAAAAAAAAATGCAATTCTACAATTCAAAATGTATCTTCACGTGAAATCTTAGTTAAGAATGAAGATTTTTCGAAGCGAAGTCACGATCACTGGTGCACGTCTGTTCGACTGAGATTCTCATAAACACCAGAGAAAGAGGGGGGGGGGGAGGGGGGCTCGTGACATATCGACTAAACAATGACGTCGCGCTTTGAATCCGTATAACAGAAAAAGCTGTCGGTCTCTTGTCTCATAACGAAAAGCTCGCGTGAAAACCGTCTCGATGTCTAATCAAAATATCATTCTGGCTTTATTAGAGATTGGAGCCCATCCGTGACTTGGTCTCTCGGTGTCTTTCAGTCTCGTAGATGTTATTTATGACAAGAAGAAGAGTCGAAGAGTCCTCGCGGTGAAAACGATTCTCCGGGACGAGCACGAATAATCCCGGCTGGATTTCCTTTTATTCCTTCGAAACACGACTGCCGACTTAACGTTTCAACGGTTTCATGGGTTTAGGGGTCTTTGCCAACTTGCGTCTTCGAATGGACGCAACGTGGCGTCCTCTGTTCGGCTTATCAGCGAGAAGTGAAAATTTAAAGAAGATGAAAAAATTAAAAGATTTCAGCTGACTTTTATTTCTGAATTTTCTGGCTTTCTCAGGCGAAATCCCATAGGAACATTTACATCGTCCTGACCTTCCACAGAACCGCGGGAGTTTCTCTGTGAATTTCTTAGGTATCAAAGTATAGGCCTAGCCGAGGGAACATTGTAATCACGTAGAGGAGCGATTCCGCCCTTATGTGCAACGGGCACTCCTACCCCGTAATATTTCGTCCGAGGTCGAGGTACGTTAAAAATGTATGAGGCCAGCAGCAGCTTCACCCTAGTCCTCTCCTGCGATCACGCGATACGAAAAATTAATAATATTGCCGCACAATGGAGCTGGAACTTACGTGGGGCCGCTTTTTACGGAATTTCCAAGCCCGAAACCTTTTCTTTCTTTCTTACATTTCTTCTTCCTCCTTTCCTTATTCTATCGTGTCTCTTCGATCTGCGCATCTCTCGAAGATCCGTAGACAAAAGATTCGGAATAAATAATACTCGAGCCATGATGATTAATCAGAAAAATTCTCCTCACTGTTATTTCACTTCGTCCAGCCGGTATCCTGTCATCATTTCACCCTCACGGTCCGACCCCTATTTCTTTCACCCCATCTGAAGTATACAGAACCACAGTGAATCCTTTGAGACTCGGACAGCAGCTCGGCCAGCCATTTTTCTATAAGAGTCAAATGTTTTTCCTTTTGCTCCGAAACACTTTTAATGGATATTGCAATTCGAAAGGTTGACCACCCCTGACCTCGTGCGAACCCTTTGTACCTAAGCTCCTTTTTTTTTTGCTCTCCTCTTGCTACCCCACAAAACCCCAGACCCCCAATAGGACCGGGGTGTTAGCATTTCCCTACCAGGTCGTCGTTATTAAAAAAAAGCCGGCATTAATGCCCTGCCATAAATATCCTACCCCCGATCTTACCGTGTCACCCTTATAGGTTAGGGTAGGTACAGCGCGTGAAAAAAGCGATTCGAAACCGACATATGGATCAGCTTGCGCCATCCAATTGTCGCTCGAGCGTAACTCGTTAAAACTTCGAGGAATATTCTTTGACTTCCTTGCGAAAGAAAAAGGCAAAAGGGGAGGAGAGAAAATTTACCCTTCCTTCGATTTGGCTAGAAAATTCTGTAACTCGTTAGGGATGCTAATTTATCTGTTAACGGTGTGTACAGGGGAGGTCGTTATCGTTATCCATAGGCCGGATAAGAATATTCTTTTGAACGCGCTCGATTTTTCCGCACCCTCCTCGATTCTCAGATACGGAAGGGATGAAAGCAAAGAGGGGATGGCGAATCGTGAACAGATAGACGCGAGGGTAGAGAAGTATCAGCCGTTGCCGGCGTACTTTTACGTGTTGCCAGGGGCGGTAATAAAAAATAACCAAGATATACGTCCAGGAGTCTGGGGCCCCCGGGGGGCATAACTCTGCTAATGTGCCCCTGCTGAAACCTATTCTGCCCCCTCGGACCAGGGTGGAAGCCATCTACGTTAACGTAACGCAAGGGAGAATAACCTCTGCATTAAGATCTACGTCACGGGAGACGTCATGCCAGATTTTCTTATTTTCCTTCCGATACAGTCTCTCCAACAAATATTCCGGCTTAGGTCTCTCTATACATTTTTAGCTAGACTTGTAAGCACATTTGCGGATCTCTCGATGTGACGTCATTATCATCCTATCCTCCTCCTCCTCTTCCTCCTCCTCCTCTCTCATGGACCAACTCTCGGCCTCGGATTCGGCCGAGGCCATATACTTTTGATCCCCCTGAATTTCCGCAATATCTCTCAGGTTAATTACCGTACAGGATCCTCGGCACCAGCGCCGGCAGATTCCTTACGTCCCTCCCTCCCTCCTGCGTGAGGGCGGAGAGAAACCAGTCGTAAACGTGAGTTATGTCAGCAGTTAGATAGTTGAATCTCAGTATTCCATGGCGCGCTCTCGCTCCGTTAATATCTTCATTACTAAATCATCCCTCCACCCCGCGACCTCCCCCTTCCCAGTCCCTCCACGACCATTTTCATTCCCGCCTCGTTTCTCTTGTCACTCTTTTATTCCCATATCCTCCAGCTTCTCCTGCGGCCTTACGCTCGTCCTTTGCTTTTCCGAATCCTCCACTCCGGCTTCCTCGCAGCAACGATCCACACCCGATCCAGATCGAGGCTCCTCCTCAGCCTGGTAATATTCCTGTTTACAAGCTCCGCGATTCACGAGGAACGAAGTAAAGCCAAGTAAGTGCATGCAGGACAAGCGGGTTCCAGGTGCCTCTCGACTGTCTACCAGGAATCAAACGGGCGACCTTAAATTAAACCGTCGTATAATTCACGTCGAGCGGAGCGACGTCCGCCTGGCGATGCATACAAATTACGAAAATTCGTAAGGTCGTTACGTGAAACAAAAGCTAAAAATAGGAAGTTCGTATGCAGCGAGTGCACCGACTTTTCATGAGTCTCTGGCTGCACCTCCTCCCCGTGGCTCCTCTCACTGTCACTTTGTCCCATTGGTATATACGTGCATCTACGGGACGTACACTCGGGCAACGTCTACCGTGGGATTAATCATAAACCAGCCTATTTATAGCGGCCATTCGGGATCGAACGATTCGGATAGAATTTAATGACCATCTATAGGTATACGCATACTGCGATCGGTATGCGCTTACTTATTACGCTGCCGATTTCCCACGAAATCCTTGAGGAGTAAACAAAGAGAAATAAGACAAACAGCGTAAAATCCTGGACACAAATCACGAAGTCCTCTGAGTGTAGCTGCCCTTCCTGGAAGCCAATTAAAAAATCAGTAATCCAGGACTCATTGGGAGTCGCGCCGGAACATCTTTGCATGACAATTTCAAATTGTCGGATTTCTCTCTTTGACATAATACATAGAGATTACCGGTATCTTATTAATACTTATTAATTGTATTAAATAATTCATATTATGGAAATTAAAGAGATTCGTAGGATCGGAGTCCGAGGCTAACGAGGCTAATTAGCCGAGGTACGTAATAGCAGGAAGTAAGAAGTAGACCTCGCGACCCTCGGAAATTGGGCTATAATTAATGAAGCCTGCTCGCCTCGAATTCAAGGGGTGTAAACGAGTTGAATCCGCGAAGAGCAAAAGCAAGAGGAGGTCGTGAGGGCAACCTGTTGCGCGAACCTGCAAGGGTGGCGGCACAGCTTCGGAGCTATCGGAGAAAGGCCGAAGGGTGTTTAGCCGGAGCAGTAGGTCGCCAGTAGTAGAGAGGAAGGGGTGGGGCCCTTGATGCTGCGAGCTGGCAATTAAGCCATCAACCGTTAATGAATGAACTCGCTGGAAGCTCTGGGCGCACCCCGAGCCAACCCCATTAGTTAACTAACCCCGAGTTATTTGCATGTCGACGACTCCCCGAGGGGGAGCGCCGAGATTCGTCGAGACAATTATGGGACTTTACGGTCAGGTGCTTAAAGGCTTAAGGGTAATAATAACGAGCCCTTAAAGAAGCCCATAAATCTTTCTAAAACAAAATTTTCATTCCCTTATCACTTTCGTATGTATACGAATCGTCGCTCCTATCCAGAACGGAAGTCCAAATTTACTCAGAGTCTCGCCATAAGGTTATCCCCACAGTTTAAGTGCCCCTCTCTACCAGGGAAAACAAGGGCTTTGTACTTTGCTAGGTGACGGACCGTTTCCGGTCCGAGGTTAAGGAGCGTTTAATTAGTACAAGTCCTCCTTGACGGGGGCCCTACCATGAGGCCCCATCGTGATCATGCCCATCGTCGAACCGAGAAGGGGGCGCTGCCCCCTCCTGTCTCCTCGTTCACACTCCTATGGGCCCCGTGCCTAAAGACCCTAAGACGTAAACTACGGTCGCACGAAGCGATGAGATAGTCAAGCTTCTTGACTCTGAGAGTTTAGTGGTTTTACTATCTCGCGCAAGGATCAGACGACGTCTAGTGTTTACCCATTTCGAGAACAACATTTTCAGGTGAAACGGCACAATTTTAGATATCCTCCTCTCTTACTTACTGCTAGGAGCTCCGTGTAAAAGGAATACCAATCGGTGGATATCGTCCAGAAGTAAATTCCACGGTGACACTAAAGTGGCCGGCAGTCTGGATGGAAAATTTAACGTAGCGTGGAACAAAAAAAAAAAGTTTTCTTCCTTTATCTTCTCCATGGAACGATTTAGCTCGCTGCACGGCTATGTCGAGATAATAAAGAGAAAGAGCAAAATTGATAACTGCGGCCAGTGTGCGATCTCGTGGCGATGGACTCTCGGCCGGGCAGGAAAGGATCGCGTGCCAGGACGCACTTTGTCCCCTGCGAACTCCTTATACTTTATTCAGTCCTTAGCGCGGAAACACTAATTTGTTGATTACTTTAATGACTGTATGACTGTCAGGCTGCAGTAAAATGAATCAGTCTCTTGATTTATTTTCATGGAGTGACGACTCCAAGATACTTACCGATAAGAACGATAATATATAATTAATGTGGAACATCGGCAAAATAATAATTACACGGTTCTCTCGATCTGTAAATCAATAAGACTATTTCTGGATGACCTTTACCCTTAAGTAATAATACCGATAGCCGACAGACACAGCCATCAACTTCATCCAACAATCTAAATTACACGTACAAGTCTCTATCCATCTGTAAGGTTTCTTAATCCTCCTGGAAACACTAACGCCCTACTTTCCTTCTCGTGCTCGGCTACCACTCTCTCCCACTAATTGCTCTCATCACGTGCCCCTGTGACCAGTCTTGACCAATCGGGAGCGCCGATTCCTTCGCTCCACAGGAAATCCAGGCTAAACTTCTGATTTTAGAGGCCGCAAGGAAGACCCTGAAATGCGCCGAGGCTTTCGATTCCTCCTAGTTCGTTCTGGCTTTTACATTGACGTCGCTCTCTGTACGTCTGTACGCCTGTACGTCTGTACGTCTGTACGTCTGTACGTCTGTACGTCTGTACGTCTGTACGTCTGTACGTCTGTACGTCCGTTGCACGACTGCATACGTACGTAACACTGTAGCGTCCCCATCGTCGACTCATTTGCATTTGACACCTCGAAAGTAGCATCGTTTTCATCCTGTTTCCAGTCCGTCTCCAGCTGGCACCCTTTTACGATAGACACCTCAGCCGGTTAGGTCCTCCATTTTATGTGACTGCTCTATCCGATTGATCTGACTTGCCTCCCCAGAGATTATTTTATCTCCTATCAGCTGATCACTTTTCGAATATCTTAGACCCGAGGACGAAGATTCTAGAAGTAATGACGTTTAGAAGCAATTAAAAGAATTATGGGAACGAAAGGTTTAGAATATTTTAATCCGTCATTACTTTATTAGGGTGTTTAGAGCTCAAAATCGCTGGGCTCTTTTCACTGGAGCGTATTGCTCGCCATTGTAAATATTAATACAGGGAAGTTGCTCCAAGGGAAAAATATTTGAATAATAATTACAAAGCCACCCTACCCTCGGCCTCTTGTTGGGCTCTTCTGTAAAAGTCGGCCGATTACACGGGCTAGAGTGGCCACGGGGGGGAGAGGAGGGGGAGAACGAGGGGAGAGCGGAAGAGAAGAAATAATATAAGATGGACGTGAAACGCAGCAAGGGTCGCTCTGAATTTTCCAATTAGAAGGCAGACCGAGCCGCAAACAATACCGGTATAAGATCTCCTTATAAACTCATCCCTGTCTTGGGATTTTAATATCTGCGGAATGTGATAACTCGGAAATCTTATCAGTATAAAGAAATCTCTGTCTTTATCTCGCGTCTATCGGGATTAACGAAGAAACGTCAAAATTTGAGGGAACAAACGATACAGTGTCATTCCTAAGCTGACAATCGTGTCGAAGGGTGCGAAAAGTTTACGATGACCCTGAACACATAAAACTGGTATATGCATATATATATATATATATGTATGTATGTATATGTATGTACAGTATCCAAGACGAAGCTCTTCAGAGCAAAGATTCGATTCCCGTTGCGTCAGATCTGAGTAACAAGCCGGCAACTCTGTGGTTTGAGGCGAACCTCAACCCCCTTTGGCAAACCAGCCACCCTTCGGTTTCCTTAACGATGTGCCAACAAAATACAGGCTCAAGATAAAGAACAGCCAGAAGAACGTAAGCAGATCGCAACCAGGGGATGAAATTTCCTCGGTAAGGCATATCCGAGGTGGAAAATGGCAAAAGGTAAAAATAACGAGAAGAAGAAAGATAAAGATAAAGAGAAAGAAACTTGACTCGTCCTTACCAACCCTCGTCGGCCCTTCCCTCTCTCTCTAACCTCGGAGTAACCTCAGTACTTTTTTTTCTTTCTTTCTTTCTTTTTTTTTTAATAGCAACCAAGCCTTTTTTTAACCCTCCCGACCTTCACGTCCGCAAGCTTTAATTATCCGGCTGACAATTATTTTTAACGACTCAACGATATCCTAACGAGGCCCAATCGTTGCTCTCGAGTAGATTTTTCAAAGGACTCCGAGTGCCCTGAACTTTGCCCCTTCTTATCAATCCAGAGAGAAGTTACGAAGAATAAGAGGTCAAATAAAATGAAAAAGTCCGACATGCCCAGCAGTCGCAGGGAGGATGCGGCGAAGGGCCCGAACAATTACCGGTCCCATAATGGTGTAATTAGGTGGCAGCGCGATACGCCGAGGACTTCCCACGTCCGGCGCGCCCAGCTCATTAAATCGTCATTTGATAATCGGCGATTCGTTCGGGACTAACCGGAGCAACGGTTTACGCGCGTATCATTTGATTGACGTCGGGGTCCTACTTGTTCTCTCTCCTGTCCCCCTTTTATTTGAGCCGAGCAGCGCTCGTCTCCACGTACGAACACGAAGGCTCGGGCTGTGTGCGGGCGCGTCTGTCGCTCTCGGCGCATTTAAATCATTAAAGATCCTAACCGACGTACGTAGGTACGAGTGCGTACGGGGACCGGGATGGACGGACGGACGAACAACACCGTATTAATGGGATAATCGAGCACTCGGATTTGAGGGGAGGAGTGATAATGATTTTATAGTCAGCTGAACTGACCGGCCGAAGGGCGAGGGGCCTGGCAGGAGGAGGGGGCGGGGGGGGGGCGAAAGGGGCGCAAGGGGTAGTGGGGGGGCTGAGACAATTGCCTCGATAATACGGGCCTTCCTGCCTGGCACCCGCTGATACCGACGTCGAATCAACTGCCAGTGACGATCAAGAGTCCATCGCGACGACGAAAAATATTCCATCCGCTGATAAGCTTTGCTCTTATCACTGTAATCGTTCTGCCGTCTTTGCTATACCCTTTATGGGAATTTTATCCGCGAGGCGGCCTTCAATAATTAGATCCTCTACGTCGGACCGATAGGTCAGCATCCTTAAGGTTCTTAAGCCGAGATCAAGATCTGGGATAGGATGTGGTTGGCCCGAAGGATCCGAGAGGTATTTCCATTTTCTATGGTAAAACAGCCAGTGGATGGGCTTGGTGTCATTTTGATGGCTCGTAAAAAGTCTCTTCTTAATTTCGTCATTCAATTCTAAGGCTGGTCCCACCTCGAAGTAATTCTCGAATGACCTAACGGATGTTCATCTCGTTCCATCTCGCGTGAGATGCGCATCTCTTTAATTCCCGTGGAATAGTAAACGATTGAACGCTTCGACCTGGAGACTTTAGAAGGCACGTAGGCGTTTTCACTTGGGAAGCCTCGTTTTTAAGGCTCCACCTAATCACTGATATAACTCGATATGTCGCCGATATAGACTCGTTAAGGGAATCGACCGAAGGTCTCAATAAATGACGGCTGAATTAGGACCAGGGAGTAACGTTCTTTTATGTCTTTCAATAACTATTTTATAGAAACAAATTGAAATTGATGAAATTCATCGATTTCAGTGCCGTTGAAGTTTCAACATTTCTATGCTAAGGAGGTGTCGTCTCCCTGCCGCCCCCCCCCCCCCCCTTATCCAATACGATCCTGTCATTGACCATGTGCGAGACTATAGAGACTGACTGGGTGAACCTGGAGAATCCAGGATGCAGGAGAAAGACACTCCTGGACATGATTCCCTTGTCTCTGGAACCTGGACGAAAGGAGGGCTGGGGCTCGGAGTATCTGTCGTCGGGCGTGTCGTAAATTTACCAAGGTAGGATGTTGAGAGCAAGAGAGAGCAAGAGAGAGCAAGAGAGAGCAAGAGAGAGCAAGAGAGCGTAAGAGAGGGTGGTCGATGAAGCCGATGAGGAACGACGAGGAGGTTGAGGTGGATCCGAAGGTTCGCTAGATACAGTCGGCTCTGCCCGTCCTTTGCGTGCGCCGGATTGCACGAAAATAGCCCTGGGACACGTCAATAATTAATTAATGAAATTTATTGAAACGCCACAGGATTATCTTGTCCGATAGCTATTATATACATAGAGCCCAGGTATATCGGGTTGTGGATTTATCGAAGTGTAGGTAAAGAACTCGATTAGACTAGGAAATGAAACTTTCAAGACTCCATCGTTCTTTCAAGTTTCTATCTAATTATCTAATTATCTCGAAGATCATTTGGGTACCAGGTACAAGACGCAGGGTGGGTCGTCAACCCTGTCGAGCGGACCCAATTTCAATAAAACGAAGATTCACGCGAAATACTTAAAAGATCAGCCGTTCCCAGTTCTGGGACTTGGGTCCCCGAAGATCGGTTCCTTAGCTAGAAGACACGCTGGATTCTCCTTCTTTCTCTCGGGGACGTGAAGATAACGAAATTAGCTCCGTACTAATTTATTTCCTAATTCACCGGACGAGCGGAGGTGTGAAACAGCCGTTTCGACTGGGGCCCGATAACGCTTGGATCAGGAGTATAAAAGGAGAGAAAAGAGAAGAGAGAGAGAGAGAGAGAGGAGAGGGTGCCTTACCTGCAGACGAGAAGGAAGAGAATAAAGAAAGGAGAGATAATCGACAACGTCAGGAATGCACGCCCACGCTCGTAGCGTCTTTCCCGACATTCGTGTAAGTCCCAAGTGAGAAGAACGGACGGGGCCTCCTGCATACACCTGGAATGTGCAGTTGCATACTTTGCTGCATAGTTATGCATCGCAATGACAATCCTACCGCGCCGAGCCAATGACTCCTCGAGCGCAGAATGACCGTCGAGAATCGTTCGGCTGTTGCGCTTCGACTGCCGAGTGCCGAACAGTCGCTGATTCCCAAAAATGTATAAATCATTAATTCATTCGATATTCGATATCGAATCAATCGTTTGATTGTTTCGTCAAAAGAAAAGGCACCTCGAGCATTAGCTAATTAATAAATTACAAGGAGATTGTTGTCAGGCTCTATTAAAATTCCTCCACCTCGTATCGATGACACTTTTGGCTGGCCGATTGATTTCTTCTTTTTGTCTCCGCAACGAAATACAAGTTTATAGCTCGCTACGATATACAGACGTATAATTACTTACGGGGAGACTTCGGTATTGGCTCTGACACGGAAACTCGCTCGTAAATTCCCGGCGAACAAATTTCCAGCATGTGTCGCGGCTATCTTTCGGACAGAGGTGCTCAAATAACAGCACGAGCTAATTATGCGAGTGGTTAAAAAAAAAAATAAAAAAATGTCCAGAAGCAGCGAGCATCGAATCAAATGAAATCAGAGAGTTCCTTAAAAACTCCTTGAATTCAGCAACGGACGTTCTGGGTGCCGAAATCGTTAAGGAGAACCATAGTACAGCAGGCTTCGTCCCGGGCAACTGTTAATTGAAGCCTTTAATAATTAATAGAGGAAAAAAAAAGAAAAAATTACTGGCCAACTAACGCATTGCCACTCTTCTTTTCATGCGCATAGAAAATCCAGATCAAACCAAACGGGCGTGTATAATAATGGAATAGCGATGGTCAGCGACTGATGATTGAGAGCCTCTGAAGTTGGGAGCGGCCAGCTCTGCCAGCAATCAGGATCTCGTATGCAGTCACACATTTAAAGAAAAACACACATCGTACTGGGACCAAAGCACTACTATCTCAATCCGTACGCAAATGAACTCCTCTGGTCCCTGAGAGAAGAGTGGAAGAGTTTGTACGTAGATGCACACTGTAGAGAGATGCGTGGATCTTTCGCACAGTGATACAGATGTGAGAAGAGCAAGAGAGAGAGAGAGAGAGAGAGAGAACTTATAGATAGCTTATGGCAATGATTGGGGCAGGCGGGAAGGGAGATGGTTCGGACAAATCAAAGCCACTCAAAGAAATAACCAGAGCTCATTAAGAGTAATAAGCCCCTCTTGAGCCAGCCCGATTGTTTCAAGGGTGTCACACGGGACACGGATAGCTTCGCTCTTCAGCCTCCAGCAGCAATATTACGCATTTACAAATCCTTCCCCATTATATTTATTTCGGCTATTCGCAGACATTTACATGAAGCTGCTGATATCGTTTTGCTAATTCTTCATGAAACTACCTGTAAGTTTAATATTTCCTTAAATTCCATAATTTTCGAGAAATTTTAATTTCCTCTTCAAATGACTTTCTTATGAAATACTTGACTCGTACTTTAATAAGCCTCAATGCCAGCCTTATTGCTTTAACACGTGTACGTGTATGCCCGCATGTAAAAGAGATAGAGAGAGAGAGAAGAGAGGCACGAACCGAGTAACATCCTCTCCTCTGATATCTCCCCCCCCCCCAGCCCCTCCCCTGTTCCCTCGACCGATAATTACAGGAGAGCGTCCAGTGAATGAGCAGGGGTATCATTAACACTTCCTGCTTCGTAACGAGTCTCATCTGGTCCACGAGGAGATAGACGCAACGTCACAATGTTACAACGTTACAACGTCGGAAGGTTGAAACGTCGGAACGTCAGAACGTTAATCTCTTGTCAATGGCAAAGAAACATCTTTGAAAGTGACTCGAGAGAATCGGCGCCTCGGCCGCCGAAGCCCACAGCAGCTTGTCCGCTTGTATTGTGGAATCGTAGGTTAACCTGCAGAGTGATCAAAGGTGCGAATCAAAAGGACCTCCTTGATAAAATAGAGGAGGAACGAAAAGCACGTAGAAAGAACAAAGAACATTGAATGAAATATCAGGGCTCGGGTTGCGCATCCCGAATTATCTTGTCAATGTGTTTTGCCTTGGGTGAAGCTCAGCTAATAACCAGCACTTTAGCTGTCTCCTAGTGGAACGGGTTTTGCATAAATTTTCAGGAGCGCCAGGATAGGACGTTTATTAGAGGTGCACGGGAGTCGCTACGAATCAATTTGCAGCTCTATCTAAAATATCTTGTACGTATCTCGATCGGCAGATCCGTGGGGATCCGAGGGATCCGAGGATCGAGGGGGATCGTTAAGATAAGTTAGGCGACGTAGCAGTTAGGATCGCCCGAATGATAGGCAGTGTCTAAAAGTGAAGTTTGATCTTTGATTTCAGTAGCGACTGGGAGCCTGAGTGGGAGCGTTCCTGTTGGATCAACCGGACTGATGTCCCTGCAGGTCGAAGGTGGGACGCAGGTCCAGGTACCGCGTGCCCTGATGCAGGCTTTCCTGCAGCAGGACCCGAATCATCCTGGCCTGGAGACAGTGCGCCTACCTGGTCCAGCTACCGAGGACGCCTCCAGCGTGCTACCCCCTCACTCCCGTAAAGTGGAGTCGGAGCTGTGTCTGGTGTGTCGAAGGTGCGGCAGGGCTTATCCCCAGGAGGCGACGCTGCTCGCGCATCAGCGCAGCTGCTATCTCGGGAATCAGCAGCGTCGCGGCGCGTTGCGTCTCGTCGAGACGCGGTACGCCTGTTTGACGTGCGAGGAGAACGTCGCGACGCGCACTACCTACTCGAGCGTCAATGAGTTTCGACGGCACGCCGAGACTGTGCAGCATCGGGCGCATCTCGAGAATCAGCAACCTCAGCAACAACAGCAGCAGCAACGCTTTGCTCATCCTGGAAGTGAACACGGAGAAGAGGCAAATCCTTTAACGGATGAAATGGAGGATGTGGTTAACCAGATTACCCTGTTGGCTGCCAGGGCTGCTGCGGAGAGTACCACGGGTCAGTCCCAAACGGGTTCGGGACTCACTGGGCAAGATAACAACAATGGACCCGAGGCGAAAAGACAGAAACTCATCCAAGAAGTGGCAGCCCTGGCAGGGGCCCGTTGAGTAGCCAATTGCACGGTTGGTACCTATTCGCGAGCTTTCGATTTAAATTTATAGGACACGCGGTATATTGAAAATCTTACTCTCGTACTCGCTGGCCAAAATGGAGAATGAGACAAAAATAGAAGAGAGAGACGAACTAGGTTCGAATATTTTATTTCCCCGGGATATTCGAATTCGGCTTTATTCGGGAATCTTCGATTCCGGGGAATGTACGGACCGTTGTTCGCATGGCCGATCGTCCAGTGTCGGTCCATGCTTAATTATCATTACTACTATTTGCCATTGTCTGTTATTTTTGTAATAATGTTTCGAGCGACGCGTTGAACGCACTCAAAGTTCCTCAGAATTGATAACCACGGATTCCTAGAATGAGAAGAAAAAAAAGGGGCGATTTTAAGAAAAGACTCGATTTCGAATGTTGAGGTTCGCGACAGAAGACGGTATACGCAGAGGATTATTAAGGAGGCTGAATGTGTGGATACTGAGAATGAATGAGTAACGAGGAGGATAACGAGAGACGAATAAGAAAATAGGAACTAGGAAAGTGTCTAGGTCGAAAAGAAAGGGCTAGGTGGATGTACCAAATATGTCGAGTATAAAAGAGACGAGCCCAAGAAATCGCAACCGACGATGATCGATCACGACGAATACGAGGTGGGCTGACAAAACGTTCCTATGTAAAGTAATAATAAATAAAAAGTTACTAAAAAAAAAAACAAAATGATAATTGCGCGAAGGGTTGACGACGAAAAAGAAAAAAAAAAAATGTAGCTAGGAATGGCGGCACGATTCGCCGATCTTTAATGCACGTAGACGTACGTTCTAATCCGACGGTGCGTACGTTCCGCGCGTGCGCAACGGGGAGAATTCGAGCAAGAGTCCTTCCATTGGAAAGAGTCTGCGACCGATCGGGAGATCCAGGTGGTAGCCTTCCGGCAAGTACTAATCGAACGGACGAGAATGAGGGACGAAAGAGAAAGAGAACGAGCGTGGAAAGTAGAATCGAAGAGGCAGATCTGATATTTGACCCGGGTGGAGCTCGTGACGCTAGGAGAGACAAGAGTCAAGGGCCCGTTTGCTTTTAATCGACCGCTAGACACGAAAAGTAGCGTTCAGGTAAAGAGAGGGTAGACGCGAGCGAGGTACACAGGGGTTAGGACGAAGGGGTTAAGAAGGAGCGAAGAAAAAAGAAAAAAGATTTAGAAAGCCTCAATGGGTACCAACAATTCCACCAGCCGTGATTCTATACGCACTACGTGACTGCGTATTTCGGGATCGATTGATTCGGATCGATGGAAAAGGCTTTCAGGATTAGAAAATGGTTTCCGCCTAACATTGCCGTAGCTGTGGAGGATTAGAACGTGAGGCGATGGGTCACGAATCGGAGAACTGGATCGAGGATGTATCCTGGGGTCACCCTCCCTCAGGTTGGAGGGTGCTGGACCTACCCCTCTCGCGAAATCACAATGATAATGATTTTAGGAGACCTTCGGCGTAGACACGTCAAACGTGTTAATCACATTGATTAAAGGATAGGAAATCAAAGGAGCAAAAGACGCGATTGTCGATTCGTCCATGTTCCGCAGTCAGGATGCACCAGCATATCAGGTTATCAAGCACCAGGGTACGTCGGGCATCCTCGGGGAAATTGATAATTCTGAAGAGGGTGCAGGCTGATTATGATTCCATGGAATTTATTTGTGAACGCGCACGCGGCTGCACGTACGCGCGAATACTAATGGCGAAAGGGGTGGGTTTCGGTTCGGGACGGGACGGGACGGGGGGGTTAGGGGGTTTGGGGGGGATTAGGGGGGTGGGAATAGCCGAGAGGAAAAACCCAGCAACATGGTTCCTATATTTAATAAAATATATTTAATAACGATTAAAGAAAAAAAAAACAAATGAATAATTAATAATAACGGTAATAGTAATAATAACGGTAACGATAATATTAATGATTACGATTACGATGATAATTGAGGTAATTACATAATATTTAATGAGTAAGGGGTTTCTCGCGTGCGTCAGACACAAATTCGAGGTTCAAACGGGGAAGGATTATGGAAATTCGCACGCGTTACTCGTCTCTCTCTCTCTCTCTCTCTCTCTCTCTCTCTCTCTCTCTCTCTCTCTCTCTCTCTCTCTCTCTCACTCTTTCTCTCTTTCTCTCTCTCTCGTCTCATATCTCACAATAGCCAATTCGCAGCCACCACTCTCTCTTTGGCTCTCTTTCCTCTCGTTCTCTCTTCTCTTCTTTTTTCCTCCTTTCTCTATTCTCTCCTGATTTCTCGAAAGCTCGAGGGCCAAGAGCCCAAGAAAGAAGGAGCGCGCGAGCGAAGGCAGGAAAGAGGAGGGCGGGGGGGGGGGGGGAAAGCACGAAAGTGACCAAAAAAAGGCGATTCGGAAGAGAGAGAGAGAGAGAGAGAGAGTACAGAGGGCGCAGGGTGTCCAACGAAAGAGACGAATCTACGAGGGAAAGAGTTGGGAGAGAAAGAAGAGAAAAGAAAAGAAAAGAAAAGAAAAGAAAAAGCGGGTCCATCGAGACAATGGCGAATATCGTGTCTGAAGGGCGGAGGTGAGAGGAGGGGGACACGTTCGTTCTCCTTCGCAAGGACGAGAGGCGCGTATAAGGAACAAAGCAAAAGAAGAGAGAATGGCGGAAAACAAGAAATAACTATTAGCCCGTAAGATTACTACGTCTAATTGTAGAGAGTAAATACATTTGGTAGATACATAGGTATATAAATATATATATATTTAAGTAGATAAATATATATATATATGATGTTGTAACGTACTAGAATCCTCGCGGGTTATATCCGGGATTGGTGAACGTGTATTGGTGCACGCGTGCGTACGTACGTACCTATTTCGAAAATCTACATAGAGCCATAAATACAAGAACGCGTGTGCACACACGTCACACGTCACACGCAATCAAGCAGGTTGCACGCGCGTGTGCGTCGATTCTGACGAAGCCGCCAAGTTCAAGTTTCGATAATTTTCAATAAATAATTATTATACAGGAAGCACATTCGTGATCGGCGAATTGTGAACGATTTGATTGTGTCGATGGAAAGTACGCGTGCGATTACGTAACGAGAGTGCGTGTCAAGTATACGTGAAGGAAGCATGCCTGAAATTGGGACAGCAAGGTATAAGGCCCCTCTAAGGTATAAGAATTAAAGAAAAATCGAATTCCTATGGGTCAGGGTTCAAGATTAGTTGAGACCCGTAGAGGTCGTTGTGTCTGGGTCAATAGGTCACATTATAGGGTGGATAACGATTTAATCGGGATATTTCTTAAGCTAAGCAACTCGAGGTTCCTTGTCACAAATGCTTTTCTATGTAACGTTGGTGACGACTATTATTATCTAATATTATATTTCAACGATTTCATTATCATTATATATTATAATATATTTACATGTATATGTGGCTCACGTATTTATTATCTGTATGAACGTCGAACGTGCGTCGAGGGCGTCGAGTGCGTAACGCATGGCCCCCACCCCTCCCCTCTGATACTAAATCGAGATGGGCCTCGTCGATCGAACTGTCAAAACTCATGGAAGTAGCGAATTCACGCGAGAGAAACTATTGAAAAAAAAAAACGACTGATCTTGCCGGCTTCTCGAGATGTTCCCAATTTCGAGACACTTACTTGCCTCCACTTCTTGGACTTTACTATCAACACTTTTTCTACGGTCAAAGTACCTTCCTTTCGATCTCGCGATTCACCCACTCGGTCGCCATTTTGTTTCGTCAACGCGCTGAATCTCGAAAGTTCCTCAAATCTTTCTTTTTTTGCAAATTGATTTAACTCTTTTTTTTTCTCACCCCTACCTGACGTCTCTCCGACTGTGTAACCCATACCTCGCAAAAAAAGGGCAATTAACACGTGACGGTCTGACGACTAAGTAATTAATTACTAATTGTACTTAGATATTAGCGTAAATTACGGAAGCTCGGCGGTACTGGTCTTTTCCCAATTTTAGCAATTGTCCACTCGAAACCGCATTCTCTTAGCCCACACAGGATGACTTTCCAAATGAAAAGAGCTGTCCCAATGAGAATGGCCGAGACAAGAGAAAAGAAAAGCCGATGGGTATTTTGAAAAAATGGATTCGCGAATCCATTACTATCGCAATTCTCGAAAACCATGTAAATCGACTAAATGCTCGAAACTTGCGAAACGTAAGATCCTCGAGTTCGTCCGAACGAACTTTGAAATTGTGACGATAGCTGAATTTTTGGAAAATACGTCAAACAAGCGGAGCATCTGCGCCACTGCGAAGAGGTTCGACCTCCCGTCTAGAAACAGAGAGTGCGCGCGAGAGACCCGAGCGAATTCCGGCAACTCGGAGACATCCATTCCGTAGGAAGGAGCAAAGTCGTGAATTAAGGAAAACGAAAAAAAAAAAGAAAAAGATAAGAATGAGCCGAGCTAATCTATACATATTGTATTATGTAATTTTAAATGTCGATTACGTACGTACGCGTGTATGCAATGAAGTTTTTGGCGTTTTAAGTTCGAGAAAGAAAGATTGCGTGATAGAGTAACCGAACCTCGCTACTAGCTGTTCCTAAATCAACAATGAATGAGTGATAAACGTGTGCAGAGATGAAAAAAAAAAAAAAAAAGGAGTGAATTACGGAATATTATGTGTTGTGGGCGCCGCGAAGGACGCTCCTCCCTTTCACTCTCCCTTTTGACCTTTTTACCTTTTTACCTTTTTAACCCTTCTTCTTCGTCTCTCTCCCACTTCCGGCGATCTTTCTCTCTCTCTCTCTCTCTCTCTCTTGCCCTCTTTCTCTCACTCGTCGATAAATCCAAAAAATGGAAAAGAAAATTTCTTTGAGATTACAGCCGAACATCGCCAGGACATTCTCCGGTCCTTTTCGACTCTTCCTCGAGCGTTGACACTCCTGCACAAAACGAAGAAACTTTACGATCGAATTAGTCCCAATAATTTAGCTTGGTGGTCCATTGCGCGCTTGAACTTTGATCTCGGAGCAATTTTTCAATTCGAGGCAGAATTAGTCGGGATGTTTTTTCGCGAATGAAACGTGAAAAATATGATAATGAAACTTAAAGTTCCTATGGCGAGGCGTCGAGAGATTATCGGAGAGACTAATTTTGAAGCGGGCGAGTGGACGAGTCTGCGCTCTGTATACGCAAACACGCAGACAACTATTAGTATTTCGCACATCCACAAGTGTGCTAATTCGATCGCATAGATTTCTCTGCTCCGAGGAGAAAAACGTTAAGACGAAGTCAGACGGATGGACCGGAGAGCCTCACGGATTGTCTCCTGCAAAGGGAAAAAGTTCCTAGCACAAGAAAGAGAGATCGAAAGTGGGAGCCGAGAAGGGAAGGAAAAAAAAAAGAAAAAGAAAATTCAAAGACACGAATATCGAGAGAAAGGGAGGAGAGGATCGCGTACGGGTGGTCGCTAAAGGCCACCCCCCCCCCCCTCTCCCCCCCCCACTCCCTTATGGGGGGAGAGAATAAAGAGAAAGAAAGAGAGAAGGGCTGCGATGGGACATAAAAAAGAAATAGACGAAGGAGAAGGTAAAGAAGAAGAAGAAGAAGAAGAGGAGGAGGAGGAAGAAGGAGAATAAGATGTAGTTTTAATTTTTCTATCGTTGAGTTTCAATGTGTTACACACGACTATTTATTATTAATCCTATTGATTGCTTATTGCTAATTAACAATATTATTATATTGGCCAGACGTGGGCCTTTATTATTATTACCGATTGAATTGTGAATTTAATTGAGCATTAATTGATTATTAAGTAACAGATACTATTGATAATGATAGTGACTAATTCTTGTGAGAGATTGCCATGTGTATATCTATATGTACTCACTATGGGGCCCTATGGTGACGTCGGGACTCTGCGTGCCAAGCAGTCCCATCCAGCCACGGGGCGCCCGCACGCCGGCTCAAACCCCAAAGAGGTTGGCGTCCGCGATTCGCCAACATTGTCACCCTAATCAGATAACGATGATAAGGGAGAAACTCGAAAGTTTTTACCAACCCGGTGCACAATCTGACGTGTGGGCACGCATCTCCCTTAGCCCGAAGCCAGTGGACTTTTTGCGCGCCAAAATCAAAATCCCATTGGGGCCATAATGCTCTCGGTACTACCTTTACGAAGGATCCAAAAGAGATATGGAAAAAAGATAAAAAAAAAATAAGGCTCATCCCTCGAGTTCCTTCATTTGTAAATTTAATTTTAGAAAAGGGGGATGAAGAGGAGAGTGATTTTCTGCAAGCGACTCCAATTCATAAGCGATCGCTCTTTGTACCATACATAACTTTGAAAGAAAAAAGAAAATTAATTAAATGCAAAACGCGAGTCATATATATATATATATACATATATAGACGTCTACCTTATGTATGATAACGTACCTGCTGCAGGTTATAGCAAAAGTTAGGCGCAAACGGGCAATTGGGATATGTGTGCCGGATTAAAAGAGTTAATGTTATCCCCTCTAGGAAGCGGCAAAGAATAAAATTCCGAAATTGTAATAAGACTATTAATATTAATAATGATAACGCGATTAGGTGCGAGTTGGGAAGAGGAGATTAATAAAATGTCGGCAAGGTGACGCCAGCGCCAAGCGGGGCGAAACGGGCCGGTGCAATCATGTTCCTATTAGGTTTCATATCTAAGCAAGTAATTAATTATACCACTAAATATAATAATAATGATGATACGATGATATTATATATATATATATTATTGGATATATATATATATACATACATATATATATATATATATAACGATATGACTAGCTGTAGTCCGTAACACTGCAACGTACTGTTTTTCTCCCTGTTGAGACACGTACCTAATCACCTAATCACCTAATCACCCGATCACCAAGAATACCAATTTACCGATTGACCTTTACCAGTTTGCCTGTTTTCACGAAATTTCCGCATACACGATAACCGCTACGGTGACCCCACGAGCCAGAAGCACGGGAGTATGGCGAGTGCCAAGCATATGATAAAAATTCGAAAAGGGGGGGTTGATAGCGGATCAAACTGAGCCAGCAGGAAAAATTGACGAGATAAGGGAAGACGGCCGATCGGCTAGCCAGAGGATATTTATTGATATTTTGAAAAAAAAAAAAAGATAAGAATTTCTAGTACCACGTGTGCAATGTTTCCCCAGCTACCTGCCCACCACTGCACACGACACAAGATAGATAATGCTGTGTGTATACGGTCCATTTTTTGATATCATAATTTTCTTCTCTCTTTTATTGTACTATAGAATCAATCAAATAATTCCAAGATTTAATAAAAGCTTGACGTCTCGTATACCTTTCGATGATCCTTATTGAATTCCAGGCTAAATGTATTACACGAAAGTTCTATCGTACCAATTTTATTCATTGCACGTTATCACGTATGCATCTTGAATATATCTATCTGGTCGCTTCGTACGTGCATTCATGCATATCGTCGGGCTTTAATATTTTCTGTAGAGTCCGTCATTTTCTTTATTATCATTATACGTATTTTCGTTCTTTCTCTTTCCTCTTCATCCCTACTTGCCACGTTGCAGGCATCGACATAGGTGTGCTAGTAGTTCGCGTATGATAAAATATGAGATTTATTCATATGTCAATTTACGTACAAAGGAGCCACGACTCGATACGGATTTATTTTACTTCTTTAACACTTTTTTTGTTTATCCATGTTAACTTGTCAATTTAATTAGGCCTTCCGGCAGGTTCCCTACGCTCACATATCAGACGAGAGAAACACGAAAAAGTATTGATCAGTCGATTTCGATGATCGGTCCATGACTGTCGGAGAAGTTCGATTTGATGAAATTGCAGCTGCGTATAGGAGGATGGAAGGAAGAATTGAAACACAATATCAATCGGGAATCGTGATTATTCGAAAAGCATCGACTGACAGCTGAGTGAATTTTAATATCACGAGATTGAGGCAAACAGCAGCAAATCGAATGGCTCCTATAATCGGTATAACCTTTCGTCGAGCGAACTGATCCTTCTGGATACTCAATTTATATAGGGACACGCCTAATATTTTGCTTGGCGATGCATACATTTCTATATCCATTCAGCCAAATACATGTAGATAGATAGATAGATAGATAGATAGATAGAGAGATAGAGGGAGAGAGAGGCGCGTAAGCGCAACCACTCGATTATGTCAAACCTCATTTTATTTCCGGTCCGCAGAACGTCCCATTTCCGGATGCGTATATTAGTTCCCTTGGAAATTTACATAGAAACGCTAGGAGGGATGCCACACCTATCCGAACAGCCAGTGTCGCACGATAACGTATCTCTGATTGATCTACCGGGTGTTTCGATAGAGAATTCATGGACATCTCTAAAATATTTATTTTCTCGTTTTTGAATAATTTTAAAAATTCCGTTATCAGTGGCTGCTCTTATAGGAACGAATGACGTCAATGAATTTATCAGACCAATCGCAGGAGGCACTTTAGGAGGGTGTGGTGGTGGCAGGAGGGGAGGTAACAGTAGCGAAAGAAAGTAGATACAAGTACTGGCAGTAGGATCGACAGTAACTCTGGATTTCTCAGGGTGGGAAGGATGGAGAGGAGAGGGGGAAGAAATAAGAAAAGCAGCCAGGATTTCAACCTCTATGTGACTACGTTAATACCAAAAAATTCGAAACTGTATATACACAAAGAGATGCGTCTACGTAGATGGACGCAGGAGATATGTGTGGTTCTCGCCATCCCCTAACCCTCACATACAACCTGTTTCGAACCCCTAAACAAGCTACGGTCTCCAGCCAACATCCACAGCACCGTCACGAAACCCCTGCCGATAAAACACCGAAACCCAAACCCGACTCCCTATAGCCCCATACCCCAACCCCCCCATACCCACGCCGCATCACAAAGTCTCGTCTGGTTTTCTGAAATTCAACAAATTCAAAAGAGAAAAGAAAACATGATAAAAAAAACAACAACTAAACTGTACTAAACCTCGACGTATTCTATTAAACGCTAGTTTATCAGAAAAGTGAAATTCTTTATCGTACGTTCATCCAAAACCCTTTTTTTATTTACTAATTTATAAATGTCCTCTCCTCGCTTCCTTAATATATAATTTGCTCATTCTCACATATTAATTTACATATGATTATTTCAAGATAAAAGGTAAGTAATCTTTCATCTTTTACTAATTGGATAAGACGAAATCGCCAGGCGAGAAAAGTCAAGTAGTTGTCAGACATCGGAATAAATAAAAAAAAAGTCAATTGAAGCAATCGATCAGGTTCCTTGGCTCAACAGATATCACCATCCGTCACCTGAGAATATTTGAAGAAATTTCGAAAAAAAATACCAGATATATTGAACGACCCCGAAAAAAAGCATAATTACGGGATTCAACGTCCAAAATGATTTTCCAGTGACTCGAAGGAACGTCTGCAGAGTATATAGATAATAGAAAGTAATTCCCAGCCCTATCACGATACATCAGGAATGTCCCAGCGTCGAGGAGGGTTGAAGTAGAGTGAGCAACTAGATATTTCAGGAGCGGCAGATGGAAGGAGAAGGCAGCTAGAGTGATGGTGGATAAAGTAGAGGATGGCGACACGGTTGCGCGATGTTCGCTCAGAGTGTTTGCTCGCGAGATGGAACGCAAATTAGGTTTGGACGGGGATCGAACTCCGGTCGTATCGAAATAAAGGCGGCACGTAAAATATACCAGCCAGTCAAGGTACCCGAAGCGCCAAACCTTTGGGGGTTGATGTCAACCCCTGAACCTTCAGCTATCAAGCTACCTACAATCTACTATACAGCCATCCAACCAGCCAACCAGCCAACCAGCCAACCAGCCACCCTCCAGTTCACAGTCGCACACATGGAACCCCTGAAGTCGTGTCAGAGTCTTCACCCTTACATTTTTAGTTTGAACTAGTCAGTATACATATATGTATCTACACACTACGTACGGTCTAGGTACATAAAATACTTGGATGGACGTATCTAGCTTACAGACTGACTAGTTGACTAGCTGACTACCCTCGGTTGCATGTTAACTCCAATGTCTATCCTTCTGCGGAATTGCGGGCTTTCCTCTGCTGGTTCGCATTATTTTTATTTTTATTTTTTTTCCATAGGTGAGTAGCAATACCCGCCATCTTTGAATACCTGAATAACCTGGTTAAGATCCCAGGAGAGACTTGACGAATTTACCTATATTCCCAGAACTCTCTTATCTTAAACAGATATACATGTTCTGAGTGAATGTCTAGATTTATTTTTTCTGTTTTTTTTTCTCCCCCTCCCCGGTATAAAAAGCTACTTCTCAACCAATCTACATCGTTAACATTACATTTGTAAGTTAAAGTAAAGAGCTTCTTAAAAATTGTTAAATAATCCTGAGAAGAAGGTTTGGCGAACATGGGGAACGGGCCGGAAGGCACGTCTAAAAGTATATTCGTTACTGGATATCGGTTAGAGGGAGACGTAAAACTAAAGAATGTGAGTAGAAGTGCAACCAGCAACACTGTTTTCCTTTTATCCTTCCCATTTGGCATCGCATCGAAGAACATCACGTCTGCAAGTTTCCATTTCCAAAAGCCAAGGCGTCGCTCCCACTCAAACGGTAACGAGTATTATTGATAATAACGAGGACTTTGCGAAGAATCTGCTTGATAATACTTAGGACACACCCGTTATAAAATTCATATACGCCATACCCGCCACCTACCTTCCTTTCTACAGAGTCTACAGGACACAGCCATACATGCTTCCCGTATGGCTGGCTATCTGTATGTCTACATATATACATATATAGAGATACATGTACCAGGAGGTCATATCTTCTCGTTAGCCAGACGATGATGCTACCCGCTCGGTAGAGAGTCACGTTTTTAATTTCCAGCAGGCCGCTCTTACTTCATTTTCACACCCAGCCACCAGCAGCCCCCGCGGCCTCCTGATCCTCATCCAGAACCAACCGCCATCCTCCCCGCTCCGCGACTCCTGCGAACGCCTAATAAGTAAATAATAACTCGTTCTTCCACATAACTTACGTAGCAGTGCGCCCAATGTAAACTCATGGGTACCAACACTGCGTCCATTAGTTATCCTTCCTTCCCGAAGGATCCTTCTTTTAGTTTATTTTATTAGATACCGGTATACTTGTTTTTCCTTTTCTCTTCCATTTAAACCTCTCCCATCCATCTATTCGATATGCTTCCTCACCCCTTCCCCCTTTTTCTTCTCTTTATTCTGACTCCTTAAATTAATCGGTATCAGCTCGTCTTAATCTATTTATTGTCGGATGGTATACATATTTTGCTTGTATGAGTATCCATAACAGGGGATTACGAGTATGCATAAGACATGGGGTGTGCTCGTCCATTTTTTTTTTCTTCTTCTTCTTGTTTCCTGCATCTTCCGTATTACAACGACCCTTACCACTGGTAGCTTCTCTTTCCTCACTTAGCATGCATGTGTTTGCCTTTAATACATTTCTCGACGATGTTGACCCACGCGTCAGGTCATGTACACGCACACCTCTACGTATTCGTGTAGTATTAGACACGCAGGTAGATTCGTGACCGTAAACGGTATCTAGAGATACGGAAGGAAGTGGAGGAGGCGCACAAGTAAGCAGACAGGCGGGCCAGAAGGTTTACGCGATATGGCTAAAATATTCACCTTGTCAGACCACGTGCAAAAATGTGGCTAGCAATTTTCGCCTTGCCAAATTCGAAAGAACCGAGAGATGCGGAGTCGGGTTATGCGGCTGGAGGATGGAGGATGGAGGATGGAGGAGGAGCCACTAGGTAGTCAAGGCCGTCAGGGTTTCCTAAAAGGAAGAAGTCGAATGGGAGGACTCCCTTGGAAATGCGTGCTTTGCATATGTCAGTGGGAGGAAATCATTTTTCTCTCTGTACCATCCTGCCTTAACACCTTTTCTTTTCCTATTTCCTGCTTCTCTTTGGCTGAATCTTCATCGCCGCGACTTCCTACGGTAAAGAAAACCGCACGCAGTCTCCGAGCGAACAAGCGCATCCCGAAGCAGAATTAAAGAAAATGCATAAAGCCACGTGACACGAAAATGTATTAATGATGAAAATCTTCGAGGAAACTAAAAAGATTTTAAAATCCAAGGAGAATCGCTGCGATGGACGTTAATGGGGGAAAAAAAAAAAGATCCACATCCAGTCGTGCCAAGGATCTCAGATACAACTAGGTATTCCTGCGCCAACTGTAAGATAACGAAAAGGAGTGTAGAAATAGGAGAATGCAGAATAGGCCGGCATGTTTGTCCAAGAGGAGCTGAAAGAATGAGAGGCAGCGGCGATAGGAGCGAGTGAGAAGGAAACAGAAGGTAAAGAGGAAGGGTGGGTTTACGTTGAGGGCAAAACCTTCGTAGTTGGCGGCGCTGAATCGTCAGGGAGTTTGAGGAAGTCCTCTTAGCGCATTTCAATATATGGCGAAGGCCTTTGAGGCTCGAGGGAGGAGGAGGGGGAGGGGAGGACAGACGGGCTGAGGGGTGCTATTGATTCTTCTTTTAATCTCGTCGCGACCCATCCTCATACCCAACCCCTATGGCTACCCGCGTATGTGTATTGCTCTGTGGGAGAGAGAGAGAGAGAGAGAGAGAGAGAGAGAGAGAGAGAGAGAGAGAGACGAAGAGACTACAGAAGTCTAGAGGCAGAAGCTTACTTATTTGAATGTGACGCCGCTGAGACAAAAAGGGAAGAGAATCTGTGAAATCGATGTGGTGGACCAGATAGTAGCTATACAGTAGGTATCTACGGTCGTGTGTAGTAGGCTGAGAGAGACCAGCCAGTGGCAACCCCTTGGAACGTTGTGAAAACCAGGCTAACCCTCTCGTGAGTAACTGTATACGTGGAGAGATGTTTTACAGCAACCCCTATTCCCCCCCCCCCCCCCACCCCTGGACACACCTTTTCTTTATGATCGTTACGAAGCTAACCTATTGATTGACTGATGACACATTCCCTTTGCCTACCGCCTGTTCCTCTGGAGGCTTTTCGAAATTCCTAGTACGGCTACACCTTCCGGGCGAAATACTTTGGGGAGTCGATAGAATGAGTTGGGGCATGGGGCTGCGGGGCGATTCCGAAGAAAGGAATATTTAATTTGAAAATACGGCAAGAGTGCCCAGGGAAGGAAGAATCCTAAGAGAAAACGTGTAATGAGAACGAATACTGCGAGGGACTTTCAAAGAGGGTAAAACGCGGGATAGGTGTGTAAGAGGGTTGGGACAGGCGGAGTAGTAGAAGGTTTTTCTTTTATTTTGTTATATATATATATTTTTCTTTTTTTTGAAAAGGGGTGAAAATCATTCCTAGCTAGAAATTATTAGTGACGACCATAAAGGGCGGTTTGACGTAAGGCGGGAGAATAACGCTTCTCCCGGGGGATCTTCTTTTAGAAGAGGACGGAGAGACTGAGAGAGAGAGAGAGAGGGAGGGAGAGAGTAGGTGGGAAAGATGGAGAGAAAGAAATCAGCCTCGATTCTGTCGGCTAGCAGGGGTGGCAATGACGGGAGTAAAGTCGGGGGAGTCACCCTACTTTTTTCGTAGCTCTCTGCGTGGGGTAAGATATTGATTTTTTTATTTTATAATTAGGGGCGCGCACCCCTTGGCTCCCAGAAAAACACGTCACCCTGCCCGAAAGAAGCACGCGCTACCGAGAACCCCATACGCCACACTTCCCATAACCGAACCACCCTCAGCCTCGCATCGCGTCACGCTGCCCCCTGACCATCGCCTTTTCTCCTATTATCGCTCGACATATCCACGTTCTCCCCGTAATTTTCGCAGGACTCTAAACTCTTTTCCGAGGCAACAATATTTTTCTCATCGGAAGTGAATTCTAGCGAGTCGCACGATTCCTCAGTTTCTCGAAGTTCCCACTAGGGGCACACCCGCTTCGAGTATAAGAATATGCAGAGTTCCGGCTCGCCGGGGGCTAGAGAGAAGGATGCTCAAAAGTGTGAGAAAGACAGAGAGGGCGAGAGAAAGAGAAAACTAAATAGGAAAAGGAATGTGTGAGTGCACGAAGGAGAGGCATCCGCTTAAAGACACACGAAGATAGGACACAGAAGGAACCAGAGAGAGAAAGGGGCTGGGAGGGAATGAGAGAGACGGACACAGGTAACGAGTACTGCTTGTCACAGAGGGAGAGTATAATATGCAAAGACCCGCCCCCGCGTTACCATGGTGACTGAAACTCGCGAGAGAGGTACCCCTAGAGAGAAGAGAGAAGAGAGGAGAGAGAGAGAGAGAGAGAGAGAGAGAGAGAGAGAGAGAGAGAGAGAGAGAGAGAGCCCGGCGGCATTCAGGTAGAGAGGGATGAGATTGGGGCTGTAGGTGCCGGCGGGGGGGCAGGGGGGGCTATGGTGAGAGCGGTAGACTGTTAGAGTACGAGGAACAGGACTAGGGGAGGAAAGGGGGATCCTAGAGGATCAGGAGGAGGAGGAAAAAGGATCGGGGCTTTCGGAGGGGGCAGACACTCTTGGAAATTTGTATAACTACCCCCAGGGCCGATGGCTGGAGGGAGGGGGGAGGGGGGGTGACTCTGAAGGCTGGGGTGGTACACACATCGATCCAAGAAGGAACCCCCGGCCCGGCCCACCTCCCACACACACCCTGGCTCCTTCGTCATCTTGGGGTACCAGCACCCTGGTCCCCTGCACGCCGCCTCCTCCGCTAGCGCGCTACAGCCCATCACCCTTCTCTCTATCTCTCACCCCTTGAACCTCCTCATTCGCGAACCCTGCCATCCCCTGGCCCCCCCCTCCCGCAACCCCCACAACCCCTGCCACTTAAAGCATCCCGTATGCGAGCGGCGCTGGCCGCTGAATGTTTATGCCTGCATTAAAACTCCCTGATCGTCCTCTGGGCTTGCTGTGCCAACCGAGACCCCCTCCTTTGATATCCCTTTATTAGCAACGAAGAAAGCCTGGAAAGGAGCCTCGGATCCTTCAGGATCCTCCAGAGATCCTTCCGGCTGCTGGCGCGCTTATACCTTCGCGTATAGTCAGATCTACCTAGTTCGGAATTGTAGATAACGATTCTGTGCAGGATAAATGGCTGCTGATAATAATTTGAGACGATACTCGAGATAATATTCTAGTAGAGGATATTACCTGAAACGAAGATGCGCCTGTGCAGCTTTTATATATGTAGGATGAAAAGGCGCAATTCCACCTACACGCCTTCGAAATGCACGTCCGAACAGCTAACAGAATTATTTTCTATACTGGACACTTGCGCCTTGGGCAGATTCGCTTCGATCTCAGAATCATGATTCTTACCGTAGATCGTAGAGCGGCTATAGCAACGCCGGAATATTCTCCACGAGCATAGGGTAACCTACACGTTCGTAAGATATCCTGCATGGATATCTGGACAGTTACACTCTGGTTCAGTCTCCATTTCTTCTGCGAAACGCCATTCCGCCATGGACCATTCCGAATGCCATATTTCACATCCTTCTAAATGACGAGTCCCTACACAGTTAAGTATCTCCGGTCAAGAGCTGCGATTACGTACAGAACACAAGAGCAAGTGCAAGAGCAGGAGGATGAGCAACGGCAACAGCGACAGCATCATCATAGCAGGTACCTGTCTTCGTGAAGATCCCGTTCCCGCATGCTCATAATGATCATAAGAATAATTATGTAGGTAAATGCGCGGGTAGCCAAGCCGATTCCACGCCGGCCAGCTGGCTCATCTTCGGGCCTCCACTAATTATCCTCGTAAGCATCGAGTTAATTGCTACACTCACTCCGGATCTCTTCGATCGTGCCCCGGCGCTGCCGACGTCGTATTATCCCTCTAATATAATCCTGAGAAATTCTTAGCAATGCAGAGCTCAGTCTTCTCGGAGGTCAGCGAGAAGCACATTTCAGAGAATCCTCGAGCATGTGTGAACGTGACAACTGAAATCAGTGTCACAAATGTAGATCAGTCAAAGACCCATCCTCCCATCTGATGAATATTGTGCCAGAGATCCTAAGGAGAAGATGAAAAAGAGAGAAGAGGAGTGATGGAAGGAGAGAAGGAGAGAAGGAGAGAAGGAGAGAAGGAGAGAACGAGAGTACGTAGTGTGCGTGGCGTGGGTGGAGACTGGCTGATGCACTCGTGTACCAATGGGCCCATGGACCCACGGACCCACGGACCCACGGACCCCTCGGGGCAGAATTATCATACCCACACACCAGCAGGGGTCTGATCTAATCACACTCCCATATACATAAAATAACCGCTCTACGGGGCCCTATGGGGCACACCGTGGTCTCTCGGTCCGAAGAGGCGGATTGTTTTCAGCTGGGACTCGAGTATAAATTGGCCAATTATTCGGAAATAAGGTAATTATATAAGAAGGGAGTGATCCTCGATAGGGGAGTAGTGCCGTGGCTACGGGGAGGGCTGGGTCTGGATGTAGTTCAGGTGAGGTGCCGCGGGAGGGGGCAGGGGGCCCTAAGGACGAGGGGATGAAGACTCTCAGGGTGAGAGGAGGACTAAGACGATACTTACCACAGGGTGAAATCGAACAGGAGAGAGAAATCAAAGCCGATTACCTGCCTATGAGCTGAAATCGTTCGCCATGCCGGCATCTTCTTTCTCATCTTTCGCATCTTTCGCATCCTCCTCTCCGGACAGAAGAATCGACAGGCCGCAGGGTGTCCGGCTAAGATCGGCAGATGTTTTTTCAAAATCGGCACAAATTAGTCGATAAATAATGAGCCCGATCGTAAAGGAGCACACTGGCAGCCTCTAACTACAGCTCTTGCGACAGCCACCCCCAAACCGTCACACTTGCCCAATCCTCGACAGGTGGTTTCCTTTTATTCCCAACAATAATCCAAAGATCAATCGAAGCGCTGCCTTATCTCCTCGGTTCCCTCTCGACGATCTTCGAGAGCCTCGATCGTAACCTGCGCCATGCATACACATATCTTCTTCCCCACGCTACACCTTACCGATTCCTTCTCTTCTTCCACGGAGCACATACCCACCTTGCTCCAGGGAACATCTCTCTTCCCGATGCGCTCGTTCCGGCACCAGAGACAACCGCGAGTCCTCATCCGTATCTACTTGGTACTGACTTGCCGTCTACGTAGAGATGCCTTTTTCCTTGCCTCGGCTCACTTCACCTAACCTAACCTAACCTAACCTAACCTAACCTAGCCTGCCAACCTACCTATAACTATATAGGAACGCTAGTTGCCGTAAGAGGTTCAGCTGGCTATTAAGGGCTGCGTGGTGGCCTCAGGCCCGAATTAGCATACCCTCGAACCAACTCCACCTCCACACCAGCACCGATCCGGAGCCGAAGAATATAACTTAAGTTCAAGCGGATATTATGCCACCATTCTTTCCTCCATAATGCCCTCTTAACCATAGGTGGAGGCAGTCCGAGGGGGCCCGCAGCTCGGACTGCTTCGACTGCTCGGGCAGCGCACTCTCCTATCGGCTCGATCACTTTTAATTATAATTATATGCGGTCCCGGATCCGATAAGAATCAAAGGAGTAAAACCAAGGGCCACGGTCCCACCCAAGCGCGTGCCGTTGACGCCCAGAAAACCCGTAAGGGCCCACCTTTTCTATCCCTCATCCGGACCATTAACACTCGACCTGTCTCTGGATGGTCTGACTGGTTGCTCTTAAATCTTGAATCGTGTGCGATTGCGCATGTGCCCCTTTAAACAGACACGCGTCTACGATCTGGGCAGCGCGAGCGACCTACGTAAGGCCCAGTTTCGCAACAGCTTGGTCCCGATAATATTCCAAGGATGTACCTATGTAATTATTATAGGAGCCCACCGGCAGAGGGGAAGGGACATTACTTTCTTCCATACCCATAAATAAGGTGTGCCTCGTTTCAGCCGTTATAAGGGCCCTAATTAATACAATGTGGGGGTAGGCAAGATTTTTTTACGAGGCCACGCGGTTTTATCGCCAATTAACTCCCAGCCGCTCTCGAGAGTGGAAGAAGAAAAGAAGAGACGGAGGAGAGCAAAAATCGAGTCAGACCCATGGCATCTCTACCTCCGACACCTTTGCCCATCGCCAAGAAATTACCAGTGGTACCAACAACATCAGTTCGTAATATGCCTCGGACTCCATCTAACCTGCGCGGCTATGCCTTATATATATATATATATATATATATATATATATATATATATATATATATATAGATTGCGAATTTAAGTGTAATTTCTGCGTAAACGAGAGACTTCGCATTGTCCGTTTAATGAGAATATGCACAGTGAGAATCGGATGCAGTCGAGATATTCGGTGCATATATATACGCGAGAAACTAAATCTATTTGGTAAACTCGCGCGATCTAACAATGTCGCTTACGGCTTCAACTAGAAGGGATTTTACCTGGAAATTGTATAATGCGAAACAATCCTACAGTTCGGGCCCATGTGTCTGCGTCATTGTTCTGATTTTGGCATTTGATGGAATATAACGAATTGCGTTGAAACTTTACGAGTATTTGATATTATTCTAGTGATTATTATTTCAGCGACTATAGTACATGCCAACCTTTGTAAATGACTGTAATTGGGTCTCTAATGAAATCAAAGGCTCTTCGAGAATTCATACCTTTGGATTAGCAAAATGTTTCTGCTGATGATTTCAAAATTATTTATTTAGGATCAATTTAAGCTCGTTTAACTTCTGGGCTCGTGATCGGATCAAACGACCTACGCCTAAACTCCAATTACCCGTAACGGCAAAGAATTACAAAATTTGTTCATTGCTAATGGACACGGGTGAGATAATTACTAGCAAAGAGGTATCAAAGTAAGCAACAAAATACCAATAACTTACACTCCTTAGAGTCGGATCTGTTCCTCCCACGTTTCTGCCAAAGTGTCGATAATTGAAGAATAATTAGCAAATTATGATATGGAAAAACGAGAATATGAAACAGGAAAGAAATAATGTAAAAAATTTCGTGTCCGCAAGAATTAATCTTGGACTAGTCAAGAATCGTAATCTGCACATTATTAATGAATCCCGCACGAAATTAATTTTCCAATCAAGTTTCATGAATGGGTACGGATATAAGGTCGTTAACCGGAATATTTCGCGCACTTCGAAAGTTTATTAATTTTTTTTCTAAGCCGCTTCCAGCCCCAAGGTCCACGTTAATTATTCCCGATACCACAATAGCTGAGATATTTCATCGTGAATTTTCGCAGAAATTAATAAAAGTAATTAGGATCAGTCAAGTTTGCCCGATAATAAGAAAAAAAAATAATAATAATCGCATGCAAGAGTACATGCACTTTGAATGTAAAAAAGAAACGTCCCCGAAGGCTGACAATAAAACTGCATACTGCACTTACCAGCAGAGATATTGCACCAAGTACGATCAGTGCAACGGCGTACCAGTGCTCAGCCATCCATCGTCGGAAAGAAGCCAGACTCTCATCAGACAGTAACAGCTTCCTAAGGGTGGCTAATGGTCCACTAGGATCAACCTGAGTCAGAAAAACATAGAAATCGATTAATCGAACGAGTCAGGTAAATGAAAATTTCTTTCAGAAACTTGATTAAATCATGTAACAAGTGTAAAATAACATATGCATACCTCTCTGCACTTTTGAAAGACATCGCAGTACCCGTTATAGTCGTTACAGGGCGTTCCAGGTTTGGAGAACATGTCCGGAATATCATAGGGTGGTGAGTTCCATTCGAACGAGGATCTAATGGAAAGTGATGATAGTGTCTAATTTTTAATAATCATTTGGTTCATTATAAAAGTCATTGAAGTAATTCGCTGCACATATCGAAACGGATATAGTAGACATCGAGAAAGATCAATATTCGGACAAAGATTGTGACCTCGGGGTGAAAACGTAAATCCGAACAGAGAGAAGAAAAAATCAATTTCAACAAAATCATGGCTCGCTCGCTCGCTCCTACCTTTCCCTGATAACCTAATATCCACATCGATTACTTCGAGGAGAAACGCGAAACGCGCTTTTCCAAGTAATGGAGGGTCCTCCGTGGTAAATCGAAGCATGTCGATGCCGAGAAACTTCCTCATCTTGGCGAGCCTTTCAAATCGAATTGGAAGATGTCATGCGGCGAGGCGAGGATAATAGAATTTTCGACTTATTCAATTACGAGTGCTGAGATCTTATTCGACGAGGATGAAGACGAGGTCGATGCTAGGACGAAAGAGCTTCTCGATAAAGCTTCTTAGAAGTACGATACAAGTACCGGTTCTACGTCTTCTGATAAGAATTAATTTCTACTTTGATATCTGAAGGATACAGAATCTAATGATAAATATATACACGAGATATCGTCAAAAGAATATAACTCACAGACACGGTTGATTTTCACCAGGAAGTCGACAACACAACTCGCAGGCCTTTGTCGTGGGGTCGTTTGGTCCTGGGATGCATTGACAGGATTCGAGACCATAGGCCAAGCAAATACTGCCGGTACATTCCTGTTAAAGAAAAAAGAAAGTCAAAAAATTTTCAAACCAATAAAGAAACGGTTCAATATTACTGGGACGTTTTGTGCATAGCAGGACATTGATAGTACCGGAAGATATGAATTATACTTTTATCATTGAAAATTGTCAATATTGGCATCGATCGATCGATTTTAATTTCTGAATTGGGCGGGAGATATTTTTGGGTAACATCATTTGCCAAAGATAGGACCGGCTTGCACTGATACATTTGCATGACTTCAGCATAAACCTATGTATTATATGTGTGTGTGTATATATATATATGTGCACTGAGTGATATCAAGAATTCTGGAATTTATCTATCACATATCAAAACGTCCAGAGTAAAAAGCTTTGGCTACGATCCATGAGAAAATGGATAACCACGAAACTTTGGCCAGTGTACTAAATCCTACCAAGTGTCTGGACTTTGATATCCGAGTTTTTCTGCACTGTCTGTAAATATTTCATGACTACAGTATATGAAAGTGCATGTAATACCTATCAAGTAAATATTGAAGCTTGCCAATACTTTTTTAAATATCAAGTAATAAAAGCGAAAGTCTCAATATGTACAAGTAAATAATTTCGTTAGAAAAATATAATATTCAGCTTACCCCCATAAAGCAAACCAATTCTTGATTGCAGATTGTTTTGTTAGGTTTGTTAATAGATGGCGGGCAGTGCGGTGCTCTGCCGTCGCAGAAACTCGCATCTCTGCAACCGTTGTCATCTCTGCACTTGTCGCCAAATCTCAACTTGCACTCGGCAGTGCAGCACGGACCCTGAAACAAAGAAAGAAGAAAATAATCTAGACTATTTCCAACTAGAAAAACTAATGAGAGCCACTGCGGGCAAATTGGCAACATCAGTCTGCCATAAGGAAGTGTCTCTTAAAAGTGACTACATATTATAATACAGTATTTCAAAGTTTTACACACACATATATATATATATATATATATTGCCCTACATATTTGCATATATTTTCATCATAATTTTCAATAAAAATGTATATCACGTACACAGTCACAAATACCAACGCTTCAAGAGGTGCATACGAAATTTCAAAGTGTATCACGTTCCGGTAGAAATTGTTTTTCGCAGTAAAAAAAAAAAGAAAAAAAAACGACAAAACAATAACGAGAAATTGTGGATAAGAAAATTTTTCGCGTAATTTGACACTCACCTGACTTGGACTGCATACAGAACCAGGAGTAAGTGTGCAAGGAACTTCTTCAGCAGGCGGATAACGACGTTGAGGAAAGCAACACGAATCCCTGCAATCTTCTTCCCAGCCACAGTCGCATTCCTCACCTTCCTCAACGACACCGTTTCCACAGAGTGAAGCTTGAGGTTCTGAAATAATGGGAAGGATCAAGAGAAAATTGAGGGCCGATTTAAGGAAACGGGTTGTCGTTTAACTTAGACCTTCGCAGTAACGAATAGCACCTAGTAAAGCAATCTGCTTCGAGTACAGACTCTGATAAAGTAATATAAAAAATGAATGGTAATAAATCATTTAATTGACTACGTACACAAAATATTGATAAGAAGGAAGATAAATTAAAAAAAAAATCATCAACCAGCGTCAAAGTATAAATATTAATTTGTCTGTACAATCAGATACAGAGTTTCCTCGTATATCTTACTGCGGCTCTTGCTCCATCGTGGTACAGTCACTCTAATAGTCTTTAATCAAACTTAATCAATGGGTCTGAACGAATCTGTTAGCATCGATCGTGGAAATCAGCCCAAATAGGAATTGTACTCGATTTCGATAGAACAACCAGGAACTAATTGATTTAATCAGTGTTGTTAGCACTACTCGGCTTTGGCGCAGGCGACTGTTCTCGTATTCACGTAATGCAAATTTATAGCCGCACTATTCTCCCCGACCGTGTTCTAACGCTAAGAGAGTCAGGTAGTCCATCGACGAGTTGACCTTTGATAAGGCTGAAAAATTTTCGTCGTCATGACTTTGATAACTTTAAACGGAATCGTAAATAATCGCTGTGTCAATCGTGCTCGCCACGATTGGATGACACCGTATGGCTACAACCCATGTCATTCTGCGGATGCACTTCTGTGCCAGAGCACGTGAATATCGACGAGCATCTCCTATGCATTTCACGATAGAATCGAGCGTACCATATTGCAATTTGCGAAATCGGGAATTCGCATGGTCTCTGCGGTACGCGACTGACGTGGAAGCTGCGAATTTCGAATATTCACGTACTGGCAGTACACGTGTATACGGTTAACAGGTACCCATTGATAATTGTCTTCCTAATAAAATATTACAGAAGATCATACGCTGTGATACGAATGTAATTTAACGTTAATGGAAACAAGCCCATAGACATATACATTTTGTGTATTACCATAGCGACAGTTCTGTTAAGACTGCTGTAATTAAGTGGGTGGGAATAAAAATAAAAAATAAAAAATAAATTAGCTTTGTTGTAAGTTAATTACGACTGTTACGTAAATTGGGTTTGTTTCGATTAAAAGTAACCCTCCCATAACGCTTCATTAATGCGATTCCACGAATATGTAAAATTCGACAGAGATTAAAAGTAATAAAAAAATTAATTCTCAAAGAAAAAACTGCGTCTACCTATCATCCTATAAATTCAGTTAAGCCTGGCATAATATAAAAGGGCACGTTAACACGGCTTATTACACATACATTATATACAATTGTACATTGGACACATAACTCCAACACACCCTGCATCCCACATCCACTGTACCACAATTCACTTTGATCTAAAGTCAATCAGCATAATTAATTTCCATCGTTCTGTAGGCGTACTTGCGATTACTGTAGCCGCGAAACAAATCTCATTTGTCACAAACAACCTACGAGCCACTCTTGAACCTACAGTAATTTCAATATAAGCACGAGGGAGATGCTAAGTATTCGACCCTTGAAATACCATTGAGAATTTACTCACCTGTAAAACATCCTTTAGGCGATCTAGCCTTGGTATTCAGTACTGGATTAATCGCATTGAGGCTGCAAGGACTGAAGCGATTATTGTTCCGTTTGTCACCGCTAGTGGCGCGAGCGAACATTATGAAGTTGCCATCTTCTCCGCCAGGTGTGCATTGCTCGGGATCGTGCTGTGATATAATTGTATGAATTACTAACAACTGACGTATATGTCGGATTCTGTGTACCCGAATACAAAATTTGATACATGTGGCAAATCCATGTCGGGACTATTTTGAGAATTATCGTATAATAATTTATCATACCGTTAATGGTACTGAGCTTAGAACTTACCGGCGAACCGAAGTTGTGTCCGATTTCATGTGCCAGAGTGACATGAGAGACTGCTGGCGGAACGTGCTTCCCGTAGTTGAGCAAAGTCACTATCCCCGTATTCAGGGACTTCATGCTGCCACGGTAATGCTGCAACGTTACATCAATATTTACTCGTTCCTCTCAACAGCAACACCGGAACAGCCTGAATTTGCATAACGCGCGAGACGTACACGTGCGTATGTAGCTGCTGATCTCCTTCGCATTGCGGCGAGCCAAAATAGCGAAGGATTCGTAAAACGTGATATTTGATATAAAATGTAAACGGTGGCTGTTCCATCAACTTCTTTTCATCTGGTTCCTTCCTTCGATATATTGGACATACCGATTTTCGCTGAGGTAACGTCGGATTGAAAATTTTTTCTCATCGCAACAAATCTCTATCACAGTCAAAGACTATACTATATAGTTTTTTTTCATAAAAAATTGTAATATCCTCTATCGTAAAATCAATCGGTTGTTATATTACATGAATTCGTATATAAATATCACACTGCCACGATTCTAATTTTTTCCAGTAAACACTTTAGTTTCGAATCGATATCTAATATATCCTGCAGTTCAAACTTCCTCTACCCAAGATAGTTTCGCTTTCATGGATACTGGGTACATACGGATAGTACGATACGCTCGGGAAGATTTTCCAGGATCCGCGAAGCTTAAATCGTAGGTACGCGCGTACAATGCAAAGCACATAAATAAAACGTCGGAAGAAGACGCTCGACGTCGCGTAACTAAAACTCCCCGATAAAGGATAGAATCCCAGTGGCTATAGATATAGATACTTTTGTAGTAACGTACCATATATACACATGGCCTACAACCGTTCCTATACTCATCCCCCCCGTTCCTCCCCCTATCTCCACCATGATCCTCGCACTCTTTCTCCTCCTCCGCGTACACTTGAGTACCAAGGCAATACTGCCTCCCTCCTCCTCTCACGCTTCGCGATACCTCCTCCTCTCTCTACCTTCGTCCCTCTTCGCGCTTCATACCGACCCACTCTACCCCAGGACGTTTCTACGATTTAACATTCAAAGCACATGTCACGGCTCGTGCGAGCTTCGTCGACTTGCGCTCACGGAGGTTGACGTGCCACGAGACGATATCGACGGGATAGCGTCGGGAAGGAGCATAGAGCGAACGATGAGAGAGGGGAACGAGGAGGGAGAGAGGGGGAGGCAGATGAAAAAAGAGAATCCGATATAGCACAGAAGTCAGAAGAGTTTTCTGCTTCCCACTCGATCTCGGCATTTCCATCCTTTTTCCATGTACCGACGTTTCGGTGCTCCCCCTTTTCGAGAACTCCCATCCGCGCTTTCATGCCTAAATTTTCCTGGGTGTATAAAGGACCCTCTCGTAACCGTGAATCGTTCCTTTGTCGATAGAGCGTAATCTTCAGAGTGGCACAGACAGGGTATATAATCGCGAGGGGTAGTTTGAAAATTTTTTTTTTCTATCACTATACTGCTTTACATGTAATAATAAATAGTGTTACACTGGGCGGTTTATTCACGACAGAGGCACCGCCTGATGCTGGCCTGTTCATTTCTATGGTAAAACCATCATCAGGTAGTGTATTTTCAGTGAGTAATACAGGAGTGAGTTATTATAATTTTTTTATATTTACCCCATTCTTCTCGCAGACACCCCCGGCATTCTTGAGATCCCCCGTCCAAGCAAGGCCCAGGGTACCCATCTCGAAATCACGATAGGTGAACATGTAAGCCAGACAGAATGCATCGTAATCCTCCTCTGTAACAGACAATAGAGTCGAGTCGTGGCATTAGCACGTGTTCCTTCCTACATATAGCCTCCTAGTCGTATAGCCGAACGAAGAGAAATTACTGAATGGGGCTGAATCCGAAATGGAAAAAAGGAGTAAGGTAGAGATAGGAGAAGAACAATGAAAGTAAATTACTATCATCGACATGAGATCTACCGAGTTCAGATATAATTTTATAAATAACTGTCGAAGCTCTGTACCTACTCGAGTAGACCCATGGGTACGCTTTGGTTGGTTCGTGATGGCGAACGGATCTCCCCAGTTTCAAATCGTTACTATCTTCTTTTTTTACAGAGTAAGAACAGTGGCAGCTTACCTACAGAAATTGATATTCCTCGCGAGTTCTATTTCGGAGAGAGGGATCCGTCTGACAGAAGGAATCGAGTATGCGACTTTCGTTTCCAGAAACCACTCGAAGCACTCGAAACAAGTAGGAAAAGGAGTGCCAAACTGGCACCGGAGTCTGATCTTTTTCAACATGTTGAATTTTACCAACGTGTATTGCATTTTTAGAATATATATATATCGATGTACAGGATTATACAATTTAATTATGCTGGTCATGGTTTGACAGATGCTATATAATTGATTTTGTTTTCTTAGTGATGCGCAAAATGGCATATCTGACAGGTCAGGTAAAAGAGTATTGATAAAATTTTCAGACCATTTTCCATACGTAGTGTGAGTGCGAGAGAGACAGTCCTATAGGGATTTACATGTGTACGAGAGAGACAGGTAGCATTGCTATACTAAAAATAACAGTTATGATATATTTTTGTCGAACTTACTTGCTTTGAGGAGCCATTGCTTTAAAAGTTTTCAAATATTTTATGAATTGAACAGGTAACATTGTTGTACATATATTTGTGCAGTGTATACGTACGTCATGATATAACGATATATTATAATTTATAATGCAATTACGAGACTTAACGACGGTTGTTAGAAAAGTTTTCTGGTTTTATTTTTGTACTCACGGTGTTACCGTTCGAAATACAGGACAAACACCAAAGACTTAATGACTAAAGTAAGTTTGAATTATTATAGATGGTTTTGACTATAAATATTTTCGGTGTGTACTTAATCGATAAGCATACGACCGGTGCTATTAACTAAACTGTCATTAAGCAGCGCGACGATAAGAATTAATTAAAAGTTTGAATTTTCGAGTTTGAAAGTTCGCGGGCTTTTCAAGATCCCTTTCGAGCACGAGGAAGATGTTGGCCAAGATGGTAGATTGTGCGCGGTAAATTCAAGTCACGAATTCGAGATTCACCTGGGACTGACTTACTGGGAGCATCGCGAACGAACGTTATTCGATTTTGAACTCTCGATGTATCGTTATCCTGGAACGCGAATTAAACAGCACGAACTGCGTGGATCGAGTTACTTTTTAATGGGAAATGATCGAATGAAATTGGAAGGATGAAAATTAATGATCGAACTAAATGAGATACGAGGATAAGATATGGATTTTTATCTAATACGCACAATTTGATAAGACAAATTGATAAGGGGTCCTATTGGAAATGAATAAAAGTTCGAGGTCAAAGCAGTTTCAGGTGAACGAATAAAAGTGAAGGGAAATTAAATGACGGCGGTTCAATTATTCTAATGCTCCAGGATCAATTAGACACGGTTCCTAGGTGGCCAATGACATCCGTGTAGCGAAATCCGACCAGACGGGATTCTCGCGGATTTTTAATTCGTGCGATTCCCACGGAGCCATTAGCGACACTAACTGATAAAAGCAATCTGCATACTAATACGTAATTTTCCGGCGTGCAGAAACTGTCGAAATAGGTCAAAGACCACGGGGACCTTTTGATCGTGGTTCAACTTTTCTCACCGAACGTTCCCGTTGGACGCATAAAGAAAAGTGTTGCTGAAAAATGTATAGTCTATTTTAAAGTCTGACACAAACATTTTTTTTTTAATTCCAAAGTACTTTGATAATTTTTTTTTGGACTTATATACATATGTATACATATATACAGTTTTAATTTAACGTATCAAACGCTTGTCAATATTTCAATTAATTTCAATATTTTTCTTTTTCGTAATTTCAATCGCAGCTCGTAACTTTTGAAATGCATATAGACACGGTGAAATTGAAATTATAAGTGAAACAGTTTCTAAACTGAAAGTTAAATTAATTAGCTATAGACACACAAATGACTCGAAATGCATTATGAAAGTATTAGTTAGTGGCCCCGTAATTGTCACTGGAATTTTTTATAAAGGATATGATAAATTATCAGACAATCTCACTGTATGTTTGTACAAAAGGCTTGTTGGATGTTGTCCGCTGTCGTTTAATGGAAAAATCAATGTAAAAATATGTACAAATCCTTGTGCAGATCTAATCCAGTAAACAATCATTCTCGAGATAAGAACATCGTAAAATGATAGCAATCTATCGACAATAATGGAGAATTTTATTTTGGTAGGTATTACGCGAGTTGGCAGCCATGTGGGCTCTAACGTTATGGGTATTTTATGCATTGGCTGGCATCCGATGCATATATGAAGTTGAATTTGCATCTCAAGGGATGCATTCTACTTGGAATGGGGTGAATCTACGGGATAGGATAGCTGAGCGTGACATGTGAGGTAATATTAGAAAGCCTTGACACGTCTGTTAAAATAATCATCAAGATTTTTTCTACGTTTCAATAAAATTTATCGAATATCAATACGATGCGCGGATAACCTAATAAAGTTTCAATATTCGCCAAATCAAGCCTCGGGCAAAATATATCAGGAAACAAATTTCCCAATGGGCGAATTTTTAAAAAAAACCTCATTTTTCATTTGGTTACCTTCAAAAAGGGGGCAGAGTTCAATCGTACTATCATTTTCGCACAACACAATGCTTCCGAGGATGCACAAAAATTCACATCAGGTCCAATTCCACGGAACATTAAACAAAAGTGATGGCATGATAAACAAATCTTCGTTTAAAAAAAAAAGTACCACAGAGTACCTTTCCCCCTATTATTTGAAACTTCCATAAAATCAATCAAGTCCGAGTCCAAAGGCTCTACGGTAATAAGAACAGATTCTTTTTAACTACGAAAAAAAAAGTGACATAACGATTCGTCGAAAGTACTTCGAAGCAAGGATTTGCAACTTCGTCGAAACACCATTACAACTCCAGCCTCTGTTAACAATGACGACAGCAACGACCTCTCGTGCTAAGAGGATGAACCAGAAGGACGAGGATGAAAATGAAGACGAAGATGAGGACGAGAGTCAACATTGTGCCAAGAAGAGCCGAACCTGACACGAATGGCAGATGCAGCCTGTACCAAAGAATCCACGATTAAGCGTTAATTCCAAATTTCATCCAGTGAGCCATTCGGTTATCTCAGTGTTCCAGTTGGACGATGTGATTCCGTTGACCGAGCGACGCAAGGGTGTAAAAGGGGTGCGGAACACTAAAATGGCAGAGGATGAAAATGGTACGCAGAAACGGGAATGCCGTAGAACATTAGAAATCTAGCAGGGTGGTATACGTGGTTGTAACGAAGGGTTCGGATAGAAAGGGATGGCAAAGAGCCGTGATGGGGTTAGAAGGGTGTTCAAGCAGGGAGAAAGTGGTAGGGAAAGCAAGGCTCGGATCTCTAGCCAGTGCGCCAGCTGTGAGGGATCATCAGGACGTCGTAAGTCTTACCAACTGTGCCATTACCGTCCTTTCTCCAACCATATATTCCTCCGTTAAGCTCGTATCGCAAGCGGCCGACTAACCAGAGTACACGTTTCCCGACTACTCGCGAATTTCAAATACCACGACACGGAGGAGCATCTGCTACCTCTGCAATCTTCGGTAGTGTTAACGGGTCTCAGCAGTTTCTCAACTTCTGGCGATGTAACTGAAAATGGATTCGCGTGTTTAATGAACTGCGGTACACGAACGTATACAGGATACTGGATCTCAATGAATATCCTAATTAAAACGATGCCATAAAAATGTAACGTGTTGGTTAATGAACAAAAGAATTTTTTTAATCGCGTAATTAATTTTCATCCTTACCCCTAAGTTAAGTATAATCTGTGCTGCTAGTCATTATTTAAGTATTTATACATACATATATAGCTACAACGCGTTACGTAACGTGTTAGTCAGCGCTGCTATTTACATTTTAACTGAAATTTCATATTACACAATCGCATCACGCGATCGTGTTGATCGAACCCTTTCGTGGAAAGAGACTTTATATTTCATTTTTTTTTTCGTTTTTTTTTCGTCCTTCACTTCGACTCAAGCCGCTCCTCTGTCCGATGACTGTGCCGGCGGTTATCTTTGTCATCGTCCGGACGCCCGAGCGTGCAGCAGGAAAAAGGGAAAGAAAGTACAACAAAGGGCGGTGACGTTGTATTCGAAATCTGCAACTCACCCGTTATACATTTTTCACGGTGAACGGACGTCGCGTGCGTTATTGCGTGTGTCGTGGAAGATCACCTCGCGAAATGCGGACTGGTTAACGCAACTAAATGGGTAAATGAAGCCACTATGGAAATAACGACGCCGTCGCGGCTTTTATTACGTTTCTGATGGAATCCCACGTAGTCGTCACGTTGAAAGCGCAGCAATGCATTTTTAAATTGCACCAAGCCCTTGACACGCAACGCTAACCTCTTCCTTCTCAGAATTCCCATGCCTCATAGTAAATATATATATATATACATATAATTCTTTTAAAAATATCTCCTAGTCGTACAGTGTATATAAAAACTTAGGTTATACACTTTTTAAATATTTTTCTAGAGTCGTCTCGAGTATAACGATTTTTAATTAGACGTTCGACTAGAAAATTTATTTAATGCCTTTATAGGCAGATTATATATACATATACATACGTAAGCATACATATACCGGGTGCGGGGAGGGGGGGGGCTGCTTTGAAATTTACTGAATTATTCGAGCGTAGAATATTTTACTACACATATCCAGAATTCTCGGCGAGAAATTTAGTTTTCGTGAATAGAACTTAACGAGAAAAGAGAGAAATGGTCGAATGTGTTTCGGAACTAATATTATAAAAGTCGGAGAAGCGAATGGACAATAGTGAAGTTAGAATTCGAAATAAATATTTCAGTCTTACTGGTCGATGCCAGTGGACACGACGTGTTTGGCGTTGTTAGAAGTAATGGATGTGTGCAGTAGAATCAGTCTACGTTAGGTCAGCCACGTAAACATGACTACGCAACCGGGAAACATGCATGTGTAAATGTCCCATAGTAATGAGCTCGTGTATTTTCCACGATATACAGATGTTTACGTGACGCGTTCTAATACCACGTGAAATTATGAAATATGGCTTAGAGTTTTCGTCGTTGTTCAACATCGAGTAATTTGAATACTTAGGTGAGCATAGCCCCTTATTGATATATATAATCATCAATAAATTAAAGTTTCACGAGTAAAGGTATCTGACTTTGCGTGAAGATTGAAATTATATTATAAAAAAAAAATAAACAGCGTTTTATCATCATCCTCGTCGTTATAAAGTATTAACTATTTCGCCGGTATATCGCGTCCGTCAGCCCATCCAGCATTCCGTCTGTCACGTAAGAAGATTAGACCACCTGGTATTTTCCGCTCGGCAGCTCGAATCACGTCGCGTAAATTTTCCTGAGAGGAAAATTCGTCGAGCCATCCGACTAAAATGAAATTTCATTAACCAGCCTGGCGATTGGCCAGCCGTAATTGCCATGCAGGTTGAAAGCATTTTGAAAATACGTATAAAACGATTGAAGAGAAAATCAGTATTTAAAAAAAAATTTACGGAAAATTTTGTCTGCGGTAGGTACAGCGTTAATTGTATCTTAAAGAAAATTTTTTCTAAAATAAATATACAGTGCAATACTGTATTTGGTCATAGCGCGGTGGCGCTGTTGTCGCGTGTCTTCATAAAAGAAGAATACAGTTAGAAGTGCTATGTTCATTTCGTCAGTTAATATTTGAATATTCGTCTGATCCATATAATATGCGTGTAGTATACGAGACCTAAGTATATGTAGATAGCATAGTGGAAAATTCACAGAGAGAAATTTCCGTTGGGAATACGACGAATATTAATTCCTTCCACGTGGCTTTCACAGCGAACTCGTGCCAAGCAGCAAAGAGGAGAACCCGAGCTAGAAGTACGAGTGTCATGACTCCTTCTCTTCGTGTAGGAAAACGTAGCTGAAATTCCGTTTTCCCGCGAGATGGCGGTCGCGTCGCATCGTTGCCTTTTCGCGCTTCGACGATAACTACGGTGACGGGAATAACGTTGACGATGTCAGTCCTAACTACAGAGAAGCACGTTCATGTTCCGCACGAATCGAAGATAACGCTTGTCAATTTTTCCGTTCAAAAAAAAAAGATGCATCTACTGTCACGACGTTCGAAAGGAGATTTTTCCATGAGAAAGGAACAAAGTCTGTACCGGTGACTGGGACGACCCCCTCCCCTCGGGACACGTCGGCGTCGAAACGTGACGTAGAGAGACCCTGGAAGAGTCGAACCCTCAACAATTCAGCAGAATTCACACCACGTGAGGAGAACGTCCCCGGGGAGGAACACGGGATAGGGTTATCTCATGGAACAAGCAGTCGTAAAAATGCTTATACCAAAAAAAAAATACTCAAATTATGAATACAAAAGTGTCGAAAAAGAAAAATGAGGAAAAATAAGGGGTCATCCGTTTAAAACATTTTACATCCTTTAGCTTTGTGCACAATGTATACTTTATCGCGTAACAATGGGTTTCAGTTTTCACGATTGCCTGGCATGTATGTACTTAAATCTATCTTGAGGAAACTTTTACTTATATAAAAAAAAATTGAGAATATAGGACAGAATTAATGGTAACTGAATTGCATATGTAGTAAAGAAAGGTGGATATATATATATATATATATATATATATATATATATATATATTGAGACGTGATTTTTTGATTTCACAAGACGACTCCAGCTACCGATACAGATAACGTTCTCGCTTTCCGGCTCCCTTCGGGTCGCCACCCTGTTCAGAAGCTACGCTCTCGGGTTAATTAGTACAGTTATGCCAATGCTCTCGAAAGATTTCATTATTGCTTAGTTGAGGTCGAGGTGCCGCGGGGAGATACTCTCGACGTACCGAATTGCCCGGCAGAGAAGAAAAGGAGAGTACCCAACGGAGACGTCTCCACGGACCGACAGAAGCCCGGCTGAGATGGGCAAAAGGCTGCAGGGCGGGCGGAGGTAGAGTTTTGATACGGTTAAGGGCAGGGAAGGAACCCCCTGCTCGAGTTAAGGATGTGGTGCCTAGCTGTCACCCGATGCCCTGGGGAAGCGGCCGTGGAGGATCCCCAGTTATCTTACGTACCGATTCGCTAAGGAACGCTCTCGATTTGGTTCAAAGGGACGACTCGAAGGAAAGGAAAAGTTAACGGCTATAAGGATCTCGACCAATCAGAATGATTAGTTCTCAAATTTGGCTATTGTCAAATCAGTCTGTCTCGGGTCACCGACCGAGGTGTCACGAACCGGTTCGCGCTCCCGTGCTATCTGTTGATAGTTTTTCTAGCCGCGTTTCGATACGGTATAGACAGTTCTCAGTTTATATAGTTCTCGAGTTGTTCTCGCGATATCCAGGAAATTCTATGGATTTCCTGTGAGTGTTCCGGAAGTGTAGCGCTGTGCCCTAGTGCAGTGCCCACCCCAGTGTCCTTTGGATACAGTTCTCAGCCTTCACGGATCAGCTGCACCAGCTCCGGTGAGGACTCTCAATTTATTAATTGGTGAAGGGATTTCGATCTGATACGTCCGATTCGTTCTGTTAAGTTCTCGATCAGCTGTTCTCTGTATCGCGCACTATTTGCCTAACGTTTGCTCCGACCCTCTCTACCTTAACCTAGCAGCCTGAGCGGCCGTGCATTTCCGTTACCGTCCGCTCCCACCCGTGCATCCAGTTGCGTTTGCTGAATTTACGCGACCCCAAAGATCAGCACCTACGGTTGCGTTTATCGATTTCACGCGTCCCCAAAAATCGACAGTGTCCGTTATCGTCTTTTCTGATCGGTTCCGTTTTCGTGGAGTTGGGCCTGTTCCATCCCAACTCCCAGTTCATACCAGCACGTCATTTCCCAGTGAAATAAGAATTGGCTGGCGCACGCCCGGCTTGCGGATGTACAAGCAAAGGGTTGGACGGCCGAGGATAACGAGTTAAGAAAAAATACGTTACAATATATACAGTGCTTATACTTGTATATACCAGGTGACTCACTATAAATTAATTCCTCAAAAAATGCTTGGTTTTTGTATATATGAAAAAAAAAATGTTTCAAGTCACGTATATATTCTCTACATATGTGCCACATAGAACACAACGTATTTTATATGAAACATTGTTTCGTTACTTGAAAAACTGATTCGGTTACTTAATTTACTAATATATATTGACTCACACTATATATAACAATGGAGCAAAGACGTAGGCTGAAGACGCCGACTTATCAAAAGTTTATAAGGCGTAAGGAACGTGTCACGTCGTAACTGAATGGCGTTTATTTACAACGGGCAATGACCTAGAGGAACGAAGTCGAGCCTTGCCCGGCAATAATAACGAATGCTATAACGCCGGAATTTGTAAGTTCCGCAACGAGCTGGACGGCGGGGCGTGCGCGAAATGGAATTACGTCGGCGAATAATGCAAATGGCAATAAAGACTTTTCGCTTTACATCCAGACCGTAAAGCGCGCGATTATTACATCCACGCGGGCGATTTTCGCGCCGTTTATAATACGCCCGGTTTGGAATAAATCGAGAAATGTTCTTCGGGCTGCGGGAAGACAGTTTAATGTGGCATTTAATACGCGAAGCTCATCCTAGAAGAGGTTAGATATAATTTACAATGACCGTGCACTGCATTATACTCATATCGTATGAATCCCGGCTGGTTTATTGTCAGGAAAATATATCAGTATATTACCCTCGCAGCTGTATCGTCTAATATATAAATCATATGCCCGACTTCACGTGACGATGACATAGGAAATATCAAAATAAGAAAAAAAAACCTGTATCTGTTTGTATATTCTTGCCTAACCAAAAAAAGACTCTTATGGTTATCAGAAATCCATATCTATCAAAGTATCAATATATTCGAAATTGTTACGTATAACAGGTATCGAATACGGAACGAGTTTTCAGGTAAGGAGAGAAAGAGACAGAAGTCGCGAATTCTTTTACTATAGGTAAACCTACTATAGATGGACACAAAGGAGATGTCCTCGGCGAAGATACTAAAAATATAGTCCGCTCTCTTTACGTTATATCGAGGAGAAAGTTCGTCTCTCTGATACCCGTAAAATATTACAATACTATAAAAGAACGATGTAACTTTTTTTTTCGGTGGATTTGATACCCTCTTTTGCTCCCTTTCCTTCGTTAAAATGTAAATAAAAAACTACCCCCTATCTTTGAACCCGAAAAAAAAATGGAATGTGTACGAAACACCATCCCCTACATTGGTTCTAGGCAGGAGTCATAAAGGCACTAAGGAATCTTATTCGATTTGGAAGTTTTGAGAAGGAAGAGGGCGCCAGGTCGGCCGTCAATAATGAGAAATGTTCACCACGGGGGTATTTCATCCGTAACCGTAAAGCGGGGGTCCATTTTGGTTGCATACGTATTCCCATCACGTACGTAATACAAGGCCAGACAAGGCTTCTCCTCGTGAAATCTACCCCAGTTTCCTATACCCACTCCGACAGTAGTACCTATATCCGAATACGGAACTACCCCTTTCTATCACGGTAGGAACAGCAGGCTTTTCGGTCACGAGCCCCTTGCTCGTTGTTTATGCTAAAATTATGGCGCACTTGGTTGTAAATAATACAATCGATGCTGCCGGTGTGAAAGTGGCTTTAGGTATATAACCATTCAAGCATGTAGGTTACATACCTATGAGCATACAGGTATACCGAACGAGTCTTATTTTTAAAGATTAGATTTTTAGATCTGTCATCGGTATTGTGTACTTGTACAAAATTGTATTGTTTATTTAAAGAATTTAAAAAAAAATGAGATTCTTAATTTGTATCATTCACAAAATAGGCCTATGTTGATATTAAGGGGGCGAAATTCTCATTGAGAGTGTTAGAGGAATTTTTGTAAATAGGAACATTCTTTTACGTGACGGAGCTTCGGTCCATTATTATGGGAGTTGAGGAGTTAGCCGAATTGTCGTCGACGTCAAACAATTAAGGGAACAAAACTAATTAAAAACGGGAAGTGCGCCATCGTGGCGTATCGTCAAGACTGTTAGGACGTGACCCTAACGGAAATGGGGAAAGTCTCTCTCAGGAGCTCCTACTCCGTTACGGTTCGAGATTCTGGCGAGAAAGTACCCAGGACCAGGTTCGGGACGATAACGTGGACAGAATGGTCATTAGCATGAATTAGAATAGGTACCCTCTTCTTGTAAAGTAGTTGCTGTAAAGTACTTGTAGTTGGGCTAAACTCGTTGTGAGTGGCAGCTCAACGCCCTGGAATGATTCTGCTTGAAGATATTTCGATAATGCGTTTCGGGCGATAACGTGTAACGCCGATAGGGAATACAAGGGAAGATAACTAACCTGAAAAGAGTTCGAGGAACTTCTCCACGCCGTAATTACCCGGAAAACGATAATTCGGATCCCTTATGGCGTCGCCGCTGTGAACCTTCACTCGTTTTATCATGAAGCTTATATTGTCAGGTCGGCCATCTTGGTTGAAATCTAAAAAGAAAAAATTAAATAATTTAACAATTGTTGTACAGTTTCGTAAAAAAAAAAAAACTCATGAGAACAATACTCCATTCATTCCTTGTACTCGTTTAACCAAACGGTACATTAGCTCTGATATAAATGCACCTAATGTTAAATAAAACGCGTGTGTTATTGTGCCAAGATATAAATATACCCATAAAACCAAAAGTATCAGACACACATTATAATGCACAATGAAAACGCAATGCGGGCAGCACAATGCATTATTACGCGACGGCTGTAAATAATTCGAACATTATTAGTCATGCTCGTAGCGCGTTACCGTTAATGGAGACTGTAGTATAAAATGTAAAAATTATTCCTATAGGTACGTTATTCACAGTGCATCGGAGAGGTAGGAAACCTCGAAAAGGCAGAGTAAACGAAAATGGCAAAAAGGGAATGTGGAGGGTGCTTAAATGCTTAATCGTTAATGAAGAGGCTTTCGTTGGTAAAATTAATGAAGACGGGAAATTCGTGAAACGCAAGAGACCGCCACCCAATTGTTCCAACCCTCGGATCCTCGGCAACCCACACACTCTCTCTCTCTCTCTCTCTCTGTCTCCCTCTCTGTCTCCCTCTCTCTCTCTCTCTCGCTTTTCGACTCTGGAGCAAGAAATCGAAATTAACCGTAGTAAAAGGTACTTTTGAAGTTTCCACGAGTAGCAGGTAATAGCGAGGAATAAAGTAGTTAATCATCCCGATATTATCGGCCTGTAGAAAAATGGAGACGTCCAAACTTCTAAATAGTCCCGCGTAGACGTTACTGTCGTGCTTGACTCTAGAAGCCGAAGGGTATAGTCGCCACAGCGAGAAAGACAGAGAGGAGGAGGGGGAGGGGGGTGAAAGGGTGAAGAGGGAGGTCTGTGAAGGGGTCGCGACCTGAGGGATAAAGCTCGGGTAGGATGAGGTTGGGAAAACGAACGCCATCATGGGATGAGGGATAAACTAGTTAGCACGAGGTACCCGTCGGTTGATCGCAAACATGTTTTCCCCCAGGGAAAACTTCCCTGGTAATTGCTCGTCTGATTTTCCAGCCGTCGTCACTTTTGCAGCCCACGCGGCACCTATCTAGATATATCCATGCACGTACCTCCCTAACCGAGGTGCTAAGCTATACGGGTACCATTTATGCTGTAAATTACGATCCTTGCGAATTTCATAAATAAAAATTACACGAAACTAGCTGGTATGAAGGGAAGCGTGATTAGGAAGAACTTCTGGACGGTGGAAAGAGGATGGGATTGAAGAAGTAAGAGGTTAAAAAAAAATATCGTAGAAATGCGACCTCCAGGACGGTACCGTTGTATATAGAAAATGGCGTAAAAAGCGTCACGAGTCGTTCGACCAAAGTTTTTCAGTCAAAGTAAATGCCGGGACGAAGGTTGATATCTATGACGGAATAAGAAATACCTTAAGAAAAAAGCGGAGAACGTCCTGAAAAAGGGATTTCGAACATGGCACGAGAGGGACGTTCCTGTCCAGGTCCAGGGAGAACGACTGGATGGGAACGGTCGACTAATTAAAAGTTTCTCCAGAGTCTTCGGCAAGTCGGCTCCGGATCCGATTTAGCTTGGGTGCCCGCTAGACCGAAGTACCCAAACCACCAGCAATCTCTCATCCAGCCCTTTCGAGTCTTCGAAAGCCTCTATTATCCCTCCTCCAGTTCGCAGTCGAACCAACCGAGCTACCCCTGGTGCTTCACCCTGTACTACCCACCCATCCCCATCCAGAGCTCGACAGCACCCTCGCCGGTCCGACTATTTTCAAAGGACTTATACGTCCGCCGGAGTCAATTTGCACAAGTGCGAAACGATGTGAAAGTGCAGGGTGATGGCGGAAGGAGGAAAGAAAGAAAGGAGGAAAAGGGCTAAAGAGTAGCGGAATGGGCTGGAAATCAGAGCAAGGGTAGGAGGAGTAAAAGTAGAACTAGAAATGCCACTGGAAGTGGGAAGCCTGAGAGACGGCAAGAAGTGCAAATATCATTAGCCATCCCGGTCTCCATTTCCTTCTGAAAGCTTCAGGACTCTCGACCCTGTAGCCCGTCAACCTGAACTGGCAGCATCCACTACATCCGTTCAAAGTACTTTTTCAGCTGATTCCCAGAGCCAATAGGCATTGCCAGACGGAAATCAGGCTGCGCGGGGATCGGCCGAAGGGATCGAAGTTCCTATTGCTTCCGCTTTTCAATCCTTTCTTCTTTTATCATTTTGTCCCTTGTTCATACCCTTTCTACGCTATACTCGTTACTCTCTTTCCTCCCTCCCTCCCCCTCTTCCTCTCTCTTTTTTTTCATCTTTTCACGGCAATTAACGAGCGTCGGAATTACCGGGGGTTGCCGTAATTGCACCGTAATCAAGTTTGCCCCAAGCAAATTCGATAAACGAGGGCAGCGCCAGCGATAAGTCGATTTTGAATAGGAGAACGCAATCGTCAAGACTTTTAACACGTCGGCCATTTTTTTGTTTCTATAAATCCTACAAGCTATTCGCTGGGAAATAATTTAATTTCCTTGTAACCAGTCTACACTATATCCACTTGACTGTTTAAAGTCGTTCCAAATACACGCTCGTATTAACCTCAAGGCGTTTCGAAGTTGGTAACCGCGATTACGCACGTTTCTGAACACGAGGATTTAAAGCTGCTCTCGCGCGATCCGCACTTACTGTATACCACGAACCACGTAATACGAGAGCTTTGTAAATTTGAACCAAGCCAGAACGCGGGAGCGTCGAGAGTGTCTCTAATGGGTGGTAAAGGATGCGACGCGCGTAAGTACGTAATTATTTATCGTGATACTCCAGGAACTCGACCCGATGAGTCTAGCTATCTTGGCAAAGACAGAAGACTCGGGACGAATGGAGCAGCCAGCAGCCAGATAAATTAAACTATAATTACATGAAGATTCATTACGCGGAATACCCAAAACTTGAATCCAATTAGGCATAAGATATTTTAAGGCACATAAGTATGTAAATAGGAAAAATTTTATTTTAATTATTTAAAATAGTACGAAGAAAATTCCTACCTGTGTGCTTGTAAATGGAATTGACTCGCTGCACGTGTCTCGTCATAACTTCTATACATGCCTCCTCCGTGCCGTAACGCGCGAAGAATTGATGATCGGCTTGTAGGTACAGCATACAGGTAGTTTTACGTGGATCGACGGTCGCCCGTTTGTGAAGATGCCTTGCGAAACGTTCACGATAAATTCTAAAATTCCAAAGCGTTACAGCAATGCATCAGATTCCAATATGCAATTTCGTGTTGAACATTCCACACCGATTATTTGCAAGATCTCTATGAACTTGTAGATACTTGAATGAAATCGAATCTAAGGGATAAGGATAAGGAGCTTAAGGATTCAGCTTGTAGATGTGAAGTCTACGTGGATCCTCTCTTGTCCTTATCATCTTATAAGCTCTGTACGAAGTTCCAGGAGCACTACTGATAGTTACTAATGATATCAACTATAACAGGATATCTTGAGCAGCCAACGATCGATATTACAACGACTTTCGTTGACATTTATTTTTCATCGTAATTACCTGTCTAGGTACTCGAGATCAAAGTTCTTATCAGGTTTCGCTGTAGTCGTGACATTTACGTTTATTTTCTTCGAGTACAAGCCGCCGTGCATATGAACTTCGTTATCTATCAGATGCTCGTATAAGGGCTGAGAGCTGACATTGACGTAGAAGGAGGCTCTGAAAAATGAAGAAAAAGAAAAATTTTAACGCCCGAAAAAAAAAATACTTTCGATACCCGATCGAAAGCTTTTTTAAATAATTAACAAAATTGCACGTGGCTCTAAACATTGTCAAATTTGTAATTTCGCTTACCCATCAGATCCATGGTTAAGGGTGCTTTGATGTAAATCGTGACTGGCGCATCGCAGGGGTTGTGGCGGTGAAGTGACGTCCGATGCTGTGTAAACTATGGTATGATAGGGTGGTGAAGTGTCTTCATCCCCCATGAGATACCTGCTGGTAGGCTCGATATAATATTCCTCCAGTCCAGTCACCACAGTCCCGTCGAATAGGCCATCCTCGGTAACGACACCCTGGACCACGGCCATTTCATCCCCTGAAAAAATGAAAAAAAAATCGTCAAATCGTATTGCCCACCGGGAAAACAAATATACGAAAGAGTCTTCGGACGTAGGACTCGGGAGACACGAGAGTCGGGGCTCTTACGAGGTTATGTTCGCTCGGGAAGGAAAGTAACATGGGTTTGCCAAGGGTGGTCACGTCACAGTTCCACCCTAATTACGTCGAAAGGCGTGACGGAACCCTGGCAAACGGATACTCGGTTCCTCCATTTCAATCCTGTTCGTCGTATCTATATAGGTATCAGGGGTAGTAGCATAGAACGTGCTGGATGCGGTACACCTCTACTTTACGAAATTGGCAGGGATTCTCTGTCTGTCCAGTGGGTATAGAACGGGATGGGCATCCTGGATTTCTTACGGGAGAAATCCCACGGGGAAAGATCACGTCACGGATACCAACTGTAATTACGTCGCTGGGGAATATCCAGCAGAAGGATCGAACAGCTTCGGTAAAATGTTCCTATTCGTGGATAAACGTATAAAGGTTGATAACGTAATTTTAAAAATACTTTTTACAGTTCGATATTTTGTGCATCCTGAGATACGAGTATTTGGCTTGAGGTTACAGAAGAAATATATATATATATATATATATATTTTCTTCATCAGCTTCGGACGATGCTATTACGACCATGCAAATTCAATGTTAATCTCGGGTAACTTACTCGGTACGTGTGAAACTTCCTGAAACTTGTAGTTACGAGACTGGTGAAGAATGTCCGAAGAGGATGAACGATTTTATGAAGATAAATAATATATCTTGTCAGAGGACGAAAAGTGAAATTGCAAAAAAAAATTTGTCTCTTAATTACCTATAACGTGCTTGTGTCTATCGGGGAAATAAAAAAGAATGTACTATCAGAATCCATATCAAAAATCTAAATTGTACAGTACACGTGGATTTATTGAGAATATTTATTTTCGCGGAACATGCACCGCGAGTGAGACGTCAATCGAACTGTCCACGTGACGTAAATACAACGTTTCAGACATATGTGTTAACTCGTATGACTAATACATACGCGATACGAAGAATGGTCGAGCGATCGTACAAGCAGATATTGTAGTACCATTCGGGATCGTCGATTAATTTTCTCCCTGGGCGTGTGCGACAACTGTAAATGGAAACCAGCCAATGGGAAGAAAATGCGCGAACGTAGTTACATACACCCGTAGAAGCGACGTCGGTGAATCGATTTGCCGTGGAAGTAAAAAAAAAAGGAGGGTAAAAGAGAAATTGCTGAAAGAAAAATCCCAAGGAAGAATGAGTGGGGAGAAAAGAATGTTAAAAAAAAGAAACGTAAAAACGAAAAAAAAGAAGATTGATACAAGAGGACAAATTCGAGTAGAGCACAGAGTCACTTAACGAAGCCAAAAGGCACTTTTTGTTGTCAATCTCCATGAGATTTATTAATTGACCTCAGTATCCTCGGCGTTTCTCTTTTCGATTTTACTCTGGAACATTTCTATATAATATCTTTGTCCTTTTCCATAAAGGTAATCATTACCAGACTCCCTTTGCACCGTGCAAACTTTATCCAACGTCCACTCACACGAGTATCTGTAGTTAGATTAAAAGTCGACGAAATATTAAAAAAAAAAAAAAAAAGAAAGAGTCCCTTACATCCCCTCGTAAAGTCCACTTGAAATTCTAATTAGCTGCGCACGTATTGCCGAGATGACCTCTCGTAAAGAAGACTGACCACTCGGTGGATAGGAGTGGTACGTAAAATGGTGAAATTGGTACAGCAGGTATACCCACCACATAGGGGATGGTAGTAAATTTCCGTTTAATTTCAAATAACGATTCCTGCCGGGTCTATTGGAATTCTCATAACCATGCAACGGATAAGAGGAATCCTGTCCAACTTGAATGAGCATCCGCGATAGGAGGCTCTGGCGAAGGATTACACGAGGAAAAGTAAGTTTCCAGTGGCCGACCGGGAAAGCTAGTGGAAAATCTTATCCCTTTAGCGAAGCTTCGATCTCATAACCGGGTGGAGCGAGGATCCTGAAAAAGACGCGCCGATGGGAGGAAAGGGGATTCCCCCTGCTAATAAGCACCAGGATTTTAAATCCGGAGTCAATATGAGAGCGAGAAAGTTTAGTTTGGATTCGTGGATATTTCCTGGTCCACGCCCATCTTCGTCCTCCAGGCTTCCTGTCCAACCCCTATATCCTCGTACCAGTGGCTTTTGTTATCAAGCCCGGGGAAAAGTTTCCGTCGAAGACGACGTCGGGAAAAGGATGGAATAGGGTTGAATACTCGACTCTCTTAAAACTACCCGAGATTACCATCGACTGTGCAACTAACTTCCGGATAGGGACTTCGCAGCATCCAATTAGATTGTATAGTTATTGTTACGAGAGTAGCATTGTACCTATGAAAAGGATCCTGCCTCTTTTCATCCGATACGAGAGCTTTCGGAACATCTTGAGATTTAACGGTAAAGGGATCCGAGAAGATCGTTCTTAATAATTATTGTCACTTCGGATAAAGATATCAGCTTCTGTTCATTCTTATCAGCGCCGATGACTACGGTCCGGACGAAGCTCCATCTCGTCTTCTAATTAAAATGAAGAAAAAAAAAAGCACCGAGACAGCATCCATCCGCAGCAAATGAGAGAAGAAACCGGCAAATATGCTTAATGAGAGTACTCGGGATGCTCCGATCTGCTGGTCCAAGTCATACGCCAAGGAACTCGAGACAGGCTGAAAGTTTCGAAAGTTATTCGCGAGTCTTCGTAAGACATCGAGATAGGAACCGAAAGACTTCTTGGTGAGACATTGGAATATTCTAGTGGTATACCTATATAGTGTGCATTCATATACGCGAACATAGAGATAGAGTCTGATAGGAAAACTCATGGATCTGAGTTTTACGAGTGCATAAATCATGGAACGAATATAAATTCCAATAAGAAAGACCAAAAAAAAACCATAATATACATATATACAGTATAAAGAGCCAGAGGCCTGACGGGATATTTTCTGAAAAACAAAGCCGAACGAAATACAGGACGTAAACCGAAGGATACGAATGGCGGAAGAAGGTCCAGGACTCGCAGAGTATAACGCAATATAAACTCCATGAAATCTGCAACGTCTAACTCACGTGGGAAAACAGCCTGACGCCCTCGAGTTGTGGCTCCTCGTAAACCAGACTGCACGTTCTGGCTTCTTTCCCTTTTCTTATGGACTCACCTTGCGTACGCCATACCACATGCACGCTAACGATATTAGAATGAAGACACCCGTGCAACGTCTTCCTAGTGTCCATCGAAGGGTCGGGAGCAACGCTTGGGTCTATTAACAGTGCGTGGTCTGTAGTGCAGAGTGTTGGGTGCAAAGACGAGAGACCAAGGAACGCATATCGCGTACAGACCGGGTCGCACGTGGCAAATTCGTCAAAACAAAGAGGTAGGGAAGAGGAAGAAGGGGAAGGCGTTCGTCCTGCCTTTTTATCGGAAACAATCTGGGCGCAATGTGCGGCAAGTGAAATGAATTCTCGGCGGGGTTCCCGGTAATGAAATTTTACGTTCCAATTATACGCTGCATGGTTCCGTGGCCTTGGCTGCCACAGGTCCAACTCGGCGAAGCCTTATGAGTATTTAGTAGCTCGGTAAAACCTTACCATGGAAAATTTCCTGGGTATAAATGAACGAGGGCGCGAGAATGAACGGCTATACCAGGTACGTTATAACTACTGGAATGAAAGGAGACGCTGGGGAACTGACATCAACGCTTAGGGAAGACCCGAAGAACTGAACTGTCGGACAAGCCAATACTTTTTGGGTGACTAAGCTACGCACGTTGAGTGACAATACAGGAGGAAAAGCTGCTGAGGTCAGGAGGTTGCCTTATGACGGGTTAGAAGTAGCAGAAAAGTCAAAGGGAGAAAGAGTGCGGCGAAGGGACGCTACTATAAGGGTCTCTTAGGTACGATCCTAGTGGAAAGTCCATTATGAGCTGGTTCTGGGTCTAGTCTTGGACTGACTTCAGTGAAAGCTGGTACCGCCATAGTGGAGAATCAAAATAAAATCTATTGCAAAATTAGGAGCTATTTAAGAGCTAACTAAGTGCAGTAATTGAATTTTCGGAGCTCCACTTCTTTTAGTCAACTCCTGTGGCCGCACTAGCTCAAAAGAAAGTTGAAAATCTATTGAAAAATTAAGAGCTATTTAAGAGCTAGTTAAGTGCTTCAAAAATATGGAACGGCCAGATTTGGAACCTCATCTCCTTATTCAAAAAGCAGCCTTACCATATGGCACAAGAGGGAAGTGCTTTCCCACGTTGAAATTAAGGTGTTTCACAACACTTGGAATCCATTTTAGGATTTAAAAGCACCCAAGATACACGACAGTCAAATTCAGAGCCCCAGTCCTCTTAAATTCTATGCTTTGTTTTAGTTTTTTATTCTTTATGTGTTCGAGCGGCTCTAACTTTTGTTGAGCTAGTACCGCCACAGGTTCTGACTAAAAGAGGTGGAGCTCTAAAATTTCAATTAGGGCACTTAATTAGCTTCGAAATAGCTTCTAATTTTGCAATAGATTTTTTGTCGATTTCCCCCTGTGGCGGTTCCAGCTTTATTGACGTCTTGAACCGGCCCAGTGGAGCGGGGCCCAGACAGGCCCTGGGATCTCACCAAAGAAAATTTCTACTATGGGAGACCACGAATCCTGAATTTTCTGAACCTCAACCAAAGGACGGATGGGTGGAAGAGCCAAGTGAAGTCGGAGTTGGCAGTGCTTTCCGTGACGGGAGTGTAGGATGAGGATGATTCGCGAGACGCGAGTCACGTAACAGCTGCAGCTAGTTGCAGTTCTAACGAAACTCGAGAAGGAGTGCGGACGGTCGGTGTCTGCTAACTTTCTCGTATGGGAAATGGACTGGGTCTCGAAGAGTCCTATATATATACATATATACAAGTATATATTATACACACAAGAGAAGATCACTGAGGTCCTAGGTGGTCTGGGATACAACGAAGTGAATAAGAAGAAAGAGAAGTCTGCGGCGGGTTGCTCCATTGCTAACTCGTTATTAAGTTGAGACATTATGCAATTAACTGAAGGCACGTAACTATCGGATGAAGCCAATGCACGTACAGAGTCCCTAGCATGGACTTTGGACTTAAGATCCTTCGTTTTGTGGATATCTTCGAACGGTGGGTAACTGGAACCTTGGTCAAGGATCGAATTTCGAAGGGAGGAAGGGGGCGGTGGAAGAATAGAACTGGAGATGGGGAGAGAGAGAGAGAGAGGGTGGGAGAGGCCAAGGCTACTATACCATCCTTTTCCCTAAATACAGGGATTAAGAACGAGTCGCTCCTTGAATACGAAATTATGGATATTAACGAAATGTCGTTTATTTAAATTGCCCGCGTCGTCCTGCCTGACATCCTGGATTATAACCGCGTCCTGCGATGAATAATATGCAGTGGACCGTTTCCCAAACTATCCTTCGTGCTTCTTATGTAAAACTCATATCTTTTTTTTTTATATTCGCTCTAACAAATTAGAATAGCTATACAGTGCTGGGTATGCTGGTTAATGTCCCATCGATATGCCGCATGGCTGGTCGTAATAAATTACTAAGCTTCAGCGTATATCTAAAGTAAAATGTATAGTGGAGGGGTCTACCTAAACAAAGTTACCTATACGTAGTATACTACAAAATTAAATATTCATAGCAGTAAAGTAACGTCCTTCTAAGACTTTAAATATTCCATCAATAAGGCACCTCTTGCAAAATAATGTTTTTCGTGTCTCGAGCAAGAACTAGTGCGCAATGCCGAGACTACTTGACGTCGGATGACGAAATATTTTGATACGTCCATTTCGGGCAAAATTTTTATTTACGAACTGTTGGAACCTTCGATTCCCTTCTCTTTGGTCATCCACCCTCGTTTTCCTTGTAAACGTACTCAAACTACAAGTGGAGACCAAGGATCGAGGAATCGACGTCGCTTTTACGCGGACGTTATACGAGGGCTAACGTTAAGGGCTAATCGAGGGTTCCTTCGTAACCAATATAACGAGCAGCCTCTATGCAAACACCCGTATGAATTAATTTAATATAGCAGGAGAAAAAAAACCGAGGTCAATTTTTTTCCTTGAATCCTATGGGATCCGTTATTGAGAATTTCCTATTTGAGAGTTGCCTTTTATTAAGGTTGTCCAAAATTTTAACCGAGAAACATTAGGGGTCGTTTTCTCTCATGCGAGCGATATTTTATCCTGGGAATTATTGGGACGACAGGCTGGTTTATATTATATTTGGATATATCGCTGGGCAGCGATATTATATGTAAATAGCTATATATACACGTATATAGGAACACACAAATTTACTTATATTTCACGGTACAGGCTAATCTACTTAAGGGTGGGTTTTAGTTTTTCGAAATCTCCTCATTGCCAGGAGCTTTTCTACGTGGAAGGACTAGAATGGACGGGATTCGGTTTGGAAAATTTTTCGCAAATCTTCAACAGTCATGTGAACACGTATGTATGCGAGATACGATATGCCAACGCAAATGGGAGAAGAGTCGCGAAAAGCTAGAAAAACTTTCAAGTAAAAAGTGAGCGCGATTGAACATGAATAACTAGAAAAAGACAATCTAATTTTCCAATAGAACGCAATCGAAAGTTTTCCAATAAATTTGAGCCCACGCGACCCCCTCGTGAGGATATATACGCCCATCGAATTCACCACCGCAACCAACCCACCACCCATCTCCAGAAGGGGTAGATGGTTCGCTTTCAAGTACACCTAAACCTCCTGTCAACCCTGTCGTGTATACCGCATTGTATAGGCAAGGGTGTGCATCGGCTTTCGAATAGGCTGTTACAAGGACCTGGAGAAAGGGTGGTTGGACTTTTTTTTTTATTCGGACAACCATCGGGCTGCGGTTGGTAGATATGAAAAAACTTTCGCATAAAAAGTTTCAGTCGCGACGTAAATCCATCAAGGGGTGGGATGCGTCCCTGAAGCGCTTGGGAGGGTGCTTGCTCTTTTTTATTTAAATGATATTTTTTTTTGCATGATAAGGGTCCCCCGCAAGACTGCGATAACTGGCGTTTCTCATATCGCCCCAAGCTGCAAACAGGAAGATCGCCCATCCGCGCAGATATGCTGCAAGGATTTATAGAGATTTCGAATGGCACGACCTAACACATTTTTACGAGGACAAAAAATTATTTTCTTTCTCCCTTCCGTCTTGCACTTCAAATTGTTGCTCATTTTTGGACCCAGCAACCTGCAGAAACTTCACGTTAATTTCTACGAGGATATTATTGACCGATGCGAAAATAATTCCTTATCTTAGTTAAGCAATGACTTTTAACAGTTCCACGAACGCAGATAAGGACGGCTCGTGAAAAGTGCCCCTTCGAATAATTCAAGCGACAAGAGCCCGAAAGTCTTGGAAAAAAAGAAAAGCTCCGACAGAAATTATACCGTGAAGTAATGATGCTGACCACAGGACATCCTTAGCAGCATGTGTAATTAAACGCTCAAGTTTTTAATTACAAGAAAGATTACCACGCACCAAGTTGAAAAGCAGTAATTCCCAATTTTCAAAATACGAATCTATTCCCAATAGACATATGACTTTTCCATTTCGGAAATTGATACGAAGTCTACTCCTAACACCAGTGGCTATTCCCAGGACAGCCAGTGCGATCGACGTGGGACATTGTTCATTTAGTATTTATTGCCAGCAATGACAAAAAAAAAGCAGAAAAAAACAAAGACCAGAGCAATTCCCTCGGTCGGGTCTAGAACCCTAGAACAAACCACACAGCTATAAATTTTTGTCGACAAGCCTGTGAAGCGCACTCGGTTCACGTTTCGAAGTGGCACTCGAGTCGAGTCGGCGCGATTCCACTTCACCACCTACATCGGGTGGTCGCGCTAAAATGCGACGGCGATACGTATGCCATTTCACTCGCCAAAATCTGACGGTCGTATTGGTAAGATAAAATTATTAAAATCAAAATCAAAATAAATTTAACTCACAGACTTCGCAATTGGAAACAAATTTTTTAAATCATATTGCAACACGCTTTTATTCGTATCGTTCCCATGGAATAGCAATTGATCAATGAAAATATTCAAAACAGTGCCTACCTACGTATACGTACACACGGTAGATATTTCGATAATTTCACTAGATACGCCCCGGGTACTCGAAAAATTTCATAAAACATCGACAAGCTGGACCAATACTATTAATTAAAAAAAAAAGTCTCTACGTGCACGCGCACTTGAAAAATATTTTTCAAAATTCTTATTAACCTACAAAAAATTATATACCCGGTTGTACATTAATTTTCAGACCCTTCGCTTCGATAGAGCTGACTGTACACGCCTTCATTTTGCGAATTATTTCCATAACGCGCAAGCTGCACTTTCAACGAGCGCGCGAGAAGCGACGAGAAATTAAGTGGCAGTCGTACAGGCGCAACTATGTGTAATATTACTAGTCGTTTTACGGCCATTAGTCGGAAATTAATGATTATCTGAAGAGATCAAATTGAGTCCCAGATTAAGGACGATTAGATCATACGTTAGTTTGGGATCAACGGATTGCACCTAGATAACGACAAAATGCCTATACTTAGAGTTAATAGGTATTCTATTACATCTTTGCCATAATTAACGAAGAAATTGGCTACTCGGTGGTTAATAAACGTGCATATAGATATAAACCTATGTATTTATATATTACATAATATTCTCTAGGGATATTACAATATACGAATGGACTTGCTGAAATTTAATTTAAGGATACATATGTGTGTATATATATATAATACAGACTTCATATAAAGTCTTTCATACGCTCGAACATCAACGCACAAAGAATCTAATTGCAGAAACGAAGATGAAGCGATGTAAGAAGAAAGTTGACGAATGCCATTAAAGTCAAAGTTCAAAATAAATAAATGAGAAGCGAATGAGGGCTAAAAATTTAATACGTAGACCAGCCGGTAATCGAAGTGTATTTGAAAACTGTGAATGAATGAGAGATGAAACTGCTTCGCCTGAAGTATTATAAAAGTTAAGAAAAACATAATAGCGAGCTACATAAGTATAGATATACCGAGCTTCTAGTTTTGATTTCATGAATTTTGCCAATCACAGTGCCTTCGGTCTGGCGAAACAGCAACGACCCTCTCTCGTTAGCGTAGAAAGAAAGAAGAAAAAAATCCAATTTACTTATGAAACGGCTAATGGGGCTTCGGCGGGAAATACGATTGCGCGAATACGAGAGAGTCCGGAAAGCAGGGAAACCGGTACGAGGCAAAAGCGAATAGCAACGCGGTCGCTTGTTGATTAACAATTGGATTACGTTTAATTGCTGGAATGCCCACTAAATCAGCGTTGCGTGACGCGACGCGTACCGTCGCGACGCTTCCGCCCTACGCTGCTTCGATTCACCTTCGATCGAAGGTTCAACCCACCGTCTGCTCGGTGGTACCCCTGTTAGAGTGCGTGTACGCACTCTATGTTTGTACGTGTTACAGCCCCCCCCTTTTCCACCCCCTGGCCACCCCTTTCATTCACCAACACAGGTGCGATTACCGTTCCTGAGTGACAGCAACCCTCGGCCGTTCCGCCCCGTGATCCAGATATTTATAGCTTCACTAAAAACAACCACCGTACCAGTCCGCAGCAGCCCTGCCATAGTACAGGACGCACCCACTACAGGACCCCCTACCAACCGTACACAGTAGACTCCCCCGGCGCATCCCATAAATTTTGAAAAGTCGCGCGACACGACTTTCCCGTATGATTTTTCTTGGAGGGATGCTGAGGGAGGGCTAGAAAATGCGAGAGAAAGAGAAATATTGTGTTTTAGGGCAAAGTGGTATGACGGAAAAACGAAATGAGGAAGTACGAGTAGGGATAATTTTTCCCGTTTTGGACGGGCTTCATTTTTTTTTTTTCGTTCGTTCCTCCCTCTTCTCTCTGGGCTTTCTCTTTTTTTTTTCTTCTTCTCGTAAGGTCGCTCGTGAATCATCGAGATCTTAGGGTAGTCGAGCGTCCCGACACAATGGAATAAACGAGGGATCCTCCTTGGCGGAAACGCTCGCTCGATACCTATGGGGCCCTATACATTTAAATTGCGGATTAAAATTTTCTTCGAGTCGCTGACGAGGCGTCTGTGGCTCCCAATTTTATTCCTGGCGATGTTGCCAGGAACTTCGACTTCCCGCTCGACTTCATTCTCAACTGTATCTATCTGTATATACTTAATCCATATGTATATATATGTATATTCTTTGTCTCTCTCCTGCAGCAATGAACTTTTACCTAGCCAAGCGGTTCTTATTACGCGATACACTGAAATTTTCCCTTAAATGATACTCTCGCACCCGCTGTTTTAAATATGGCTAACTATATACAGACATAGTGCACAATTGTACCCGATCCTTACGAAATGATCTATGCTATCTGTGTGTGTATATATATATATATATATATATATATGCATTCAGCATTCAGTTCTTATTTGCATACGAATTTTCCCGCGTCACTTTAAATTATGTGGAAAGTTCCTCTACCTCCCCCCCCCCCCCCTGGTTCCCCTATTTTCCTCTACGCGACTTCGTGTTGGACGACTGGCACACCTGCAAGTGGAGTACCGTGCACGCTGTCAGACATGAATTTGTTTCCCTAGAATTTCATTGAGCTGGCAACGCTCTTACCTCTTACCTTATTCGCTGGATGGAAGCGCCACGTTTCTCTGTCAGGATCAAGGACACATTTGTACACGAACCGGAAGTGTCTAGTTATCCGGGAAAATTTTCTGGAAGCAAGCTCATCCCGACCCAAGAGACATACAATGAGATCTTACGTGACCAAGATAATTTTCTAGAGATGGAAAGGGGGGTTAAAACATTTTTCCAGTCCTAAAAACCGTGATAGCACTATTTTAGAATTGAGGGGGTGAAAGCGGGTATGGAAGAGGACACGCGTTATACGCTGACCCCGAGGGCTGTGGCCACAGAACTCGTAATCCCAAACCCGAAAGCTACCCCCAAATTGTCCCGTGAGGTAGACCGACACTGTCTCTCAGCATCAGGAGTATGTTCATGTATGGAATGAAGGGGCAAACCTCATTGGAATATAAACCTATCATCTCAATCTCGGTGCCCCAAGAATTTATAATCTGACGATTTCCACAAACGACAACCTCCCGAAATACTACCCTTAGAACTTTAAACCGATCACGACCCTCATCCTGTTACATCGTCTTCTTGCGTGCATAATTGACGTTAGTCACACAACTAACCAAGTACATGAAGTTTTACAAGGGTTGAAAAGATACATGAATTTCCTTAACCCTTTATGATATCAAATTTTTATTGTAAAAATGAAACATACGTAAAATCGAGATTCACTGATAAAGACGCAGTGTTGCTACGCCGTAGAATAATAATCTAATTCTATATAGTGATATTTTAAAAAGTGCAAATTTATCACGATATCCATAAACCGTGCTATCACGACATAACCCAAATTTCAGTGTAACGTATCGCGCTTAGAAGCACAGGACGATTACGATGCTTGTATCCACATTGAATTACATATTCATCGAATGAACCAAATTGTAATCGGCACAGCTCTGCACGCGCAATCAAAACGCTTTCCCTGTACGAGAATATGATAATATTTAACCGAGCGATCTAATCGCGCCAAGTGTCAATCTGCCCTTATGTTTGATAGGAGAAAAATCATTCCCCATGTTAAATAAAGTTTAACCCATTGTACGTACCTCGCAATGATGCCAACGCAATAGGGCGATAACGATAAGACAACAAAAAGTCTGTCGGCAACGGAACGTTATAACAAAATGTTAATTCATCGCGTTAAAAAGTTAAATGTAGAATAGAAAGTAAAAAAAAAAAAGTCGAAAAAACAGTGAATGGATAAAAGGACGATTCCATTTGGAGATATGCAGATCCGACGAATGCCTCGAGGGTGGCGTCTGAATGCCGTGAATGCCGGCTTTGTGCTCGTCTTTCGAGGCCACCACTACCTACTACCGATCCCTCCGCGCAGTCCAACTCCCACCTGACTAACCTCCCGGATGATCCCTCTGCCAGCCAGCGCAGGTCCCTCTCATTGGCAAACTTCGGCACTTCGGAGCCGATCCCCCCCCCCCAACCCTTAACCGAAGTACGGCTAAGAAATAGAAAAGTCATATATACATGCGCTCTGCGGATCTAAAGGTCCGCTAAAGAAAAGCAAGCAAAGGTATACCAAACAAGTATACCATTGGCCTGGTTGCTTTCCTACCTGCCAGCCTGTTTTTACAAACGGGTAGCCTGCGGTTCCTTGGATCCTGAAGAGACCCTCCTGCCACGTGACCCAGGGGGGGTAAGACCGTCAAGGTAAAATTGGATGAGCAATTCCTTATACCCTCTTACATATCCATATAAAAATATGTCAATCCCACGTACAATTTCTGTTGCCTGGACATACAGTACGCGTATTCCTAAACAAAGTACGACCCACGTAAAGTGGGCGGAGTTTAATTGAAACTTCCAGAATGTTCTAGATGTACGTTCGAATGAAATGAATAAGGGTGCAACTTCAAAAACTATCACCCCCCCTCCCCCCTCCACCAAGGAATACAAGGTACCTTCACCGCGTACCTAAGATCTCATACTGATCAGATTTGCAATCTGGTACTTTGTCCAGGTACCGTAGGCACCTTCCACCTGGCCTTCCGCTTTCGCGATATTTTCTCTGTTCTTTGTACGTTATCTGCGAAAGGTCCTACGGCGCAAAGCCGCAGTTATGAATGTCGAGATGAGTTGGCGCGCGGCCAAGCGAAACCGCCATGGTTCACCAAGCAGGCTCAAAGCAGCAAGAGCCGAGCAACTACCCTTCCTAAATTTCTTCTCTATTCGCTATAACCGCGAGGGGGTACGTAACGTCGCTATCGAGCGAGTGGCAACTGGCAACTGGAGAACCGCAACGTAAAATGTATGCGCGATCACGCACACGAGCTAACCAACCCTTCCTCTCTCTCTCTCTCCTTCTCTTCTTCCTCGTTCCACTCGTATCCGCCCTCTAGGTACAGTCCTCTTCAACCTTGTTTCCTGCCTCCTGCCTTCCATCCTCCACCAACGACCCTCGAATCCGACTGCGAGTCGCGAGGTTAAGTCGCGAGCAAATGCCGGTGATCTTTTAGTTTCACAGCACGTTCCAGCATCCCTGCTGAAAACGATGCACGAATTGCTCCTCTTGCATTGGTTGCCGAAGTAACAGCTTTTTTTTTTTGAAAAAGAAAAACCTTCTTTTTTAAAAAAAAAGGTCAATGTACACTCATGGATGACCTCATGCTACAACGTGGGGTCTGCAATCACCGTGAAAAAAAAATGCCGTCACGCCTGTCAATCATTCATTAATGTATCCGTTAACCGAGCGCAGAGGGGCGCGATAGGGGTGTTGAAAATGGTTTTTTGTTATTACGGGGATGTCGAAAGAGATGAAATAATACGGGGAAATTATATATCTCGCCGAGAATCCTACAACTGAGAAAATTGAGCGTTCGTACGGGCACAAAAAATAGAAATGAAGTAGCACTCTATTAGGGGAGAGAGGCGACGAAAACTCTGGGATACCGTACAACAGTTTCAATGCCGATAGCGGGACTTTCTAAAGTGAACGTTTTATCCTCGTTCCCTACTGTAGGAAGAGGTTATGTAAAAATATTTTTCCTTATATTTATATATAGAATATTCGATTCGATTTAAATAGCCGGATTGGATTGCAGACAAATTCCTTGGCATTTTTCCAAGTGAACGACAATACGATTATTTGACGGTCAATGAAAATCCACTGCATCCAACGGCATCTGCCAATAATGCATTGAAGAATCCAGAGGAAGCACGTCTACCGAAGTGGCATATATTATATATAATTAATACTATCTGTTTTAATTGCACAAATATATATGTGTGTATATATATATATACACATATATATATTAATATTACACAGACAGAATAGTCTGATAGTTATGATTTACAAACTCTCGTAATAACCGTCGAGTTCCTAGGGATCCTGCGGTTTACCGGAAAAGGAAGTGACTCACTCCTGTTCGCAGTGAACTACCCCGTACAGTCCCTAGGTATTCCATTTCCGGTAGGGACGCAGAAGGGAGAGCAAGCAGTCCGTGCCCTCGTGAAAATTACGAGGAGCAGTCTTTCGCGAATTTTCTGCTGAATCGTAATGTGCCCCGGAGCGTTCGCTGATTGCTCCATGGTGGAGGGTTAGCAGGGCCGGGGTGAGTGGAACGAGAGAGAGAGAGACAGAGAGAAAAAAATGGCTATAAAGAGAGGGAGCTAGCAAGGAAGCGAGAGAGAGAGCCGGAGGGAGGGGGGGAGAGAGAGAGAGATACATAAAAAAAAGAAACAGTAGCAAGCGAGAAGGAAGACAGATATAAAAGAAGCTGCACTCGGTAAAGTGGCCATTTTTTAAAAAACTCTTTTAGCAGTCCGTCAAGCTTTTAAAGCTGTGGACTTTTTCGTCGGCTGATAATTCGGGTACCTTGCTAATTAAAGAATAAAGATATCCCTTGGCGCATCCGCGTTACACCGCAGCCACCCTTACCGCTTCAGGCATAACCCCGAGGCTCGTTAGGTCCACCCTAGGAAGATCTTAACGGCCTTTACGAGCCGATAAATTCTAATGTCCTTCGTATTATCATTTTCCTTTTCGTGAAGTGAGTGCGCCCCTTATTAGTGGATGCTTGTAGGAGAATATGGGGCTGCGCAGAGAGGGGTTGACGTTACCGAAAACTTCGATTTATTCGGATGACATTAAAAATCGAAAGCTCCATATATGGTATAGGTATCAAACGACTGGCTTAGGAGTGGATCGTGGGGCGGGGGGGGGGAGGTCAGAAAGTTTAACTGTGTGTACAGAGGGGACAAAGAGATAAAAGGAAAAGAGAGCACAATGAAAAATGGCAGAAACGAATTGCATTCTCTCGTATAAATCTATCGGTAGCGGACAGCGCCGAATCGACGGAAACAGAAACGAAGAGAACTCCTGGCATTTTCACACGAAGACAGAAACAAACTGCAGAATGGAGTAAACTCGACGATTCTATCTCGAACGTATCTCGTTCCGTGACTTATCGTCAGGTGGCAGTGTTCGTTTTAATTCGAACGCGAGGCTCGATCCTGACGCTCGATAAGCTGCCTCTAATAAAGAGGATAGCGCTGTAGGGCCGAGAGAATAGCATTATAACGACGCGATAAAACTTTGACGGGCTCTAATGCGTTGCGTGAAAGATTTTATATACGTTTTTATCTCGAGAAACAATCCCATAGCGGACAAAGGCGATCGTTCGATTTCACGTAATAAACACAGTGGGACAAACGAGGGACCCATCGTGTCATCTGAGATAGCGTGTCCGATGCATTTCGACGGCATGATATAGGTACGTGTAACGTAGCCGAGCCATTTCCTGCGGAGAACGAAATCGCCGGGAAACGGTTCGACTGAAATTTAAATTAGACCGGACGGACACGCGCGGGTTAAGAGACAGCAGCGCTGCGGCGCTCTGGATAAATACAGTATCGCACTGCGTATCTGTTCTGGATAATCACAATTTAGGTACCGATTGATAAGGCAGCGTTTTTCCAAGATCGATAATAATTTTTAATCAATCTGACCGTGCGCGAATAAATTCGTTAGTTTTTGAGCGTATAGAACTTTTTTTTTCATTGCAACACACTACTGCTAAACCAACTACAACTTTCAGGGATAAAAAATAGCTTGTTTTGTAAACCAACCCGTCTCTTCTTAAAGGCAAGAGCAATTTTGAAAATTAATAAGTATTTTTTCAAAATCGAAAATAGCGACCTTCCACGTTTACCAGTTCGCGTACTAACTGATGTGTCGAATGGTCCATATCTCTGTAAATCGGATAACCACTTTTTAAGGTCGAGTGCACTTTGAAAATGCAATGTGCGAATATACGTGTTTGGTGTTAATAAAAAAAATGGCATTATTCCAGGAGAACTTCAATTACAAAAAAAAGGATCTTATCATTCCTTCCAGGAGAAACGAATCGGATAAGTGGATAATTCGACGAAAAAGAAAAAAAAAATTGACGAGAGCTACCTATTATATGCAGGCTTGAATAATCAGAATGAGAAGGCAAATAAATCGGGCCGGTTTGATTCCGTAGAAAGTGTGGGCGGGCAGAGAATCTCATTAAGGAGCACACACCCCGTGCATAGGTGCACTGGGGTGAAAGACGAGCCTTCGGTTATAGCAAGGTGCCCTCGGTGCTGTGCACGCTGCCTAATGAAGCGAAGCCGAGTTAAGCGCAGCCCCTATTTTCCAGCGTCGAGCACCATCACGGCCCGTTGGCAGACCCACCTATATATCTACAGGTATGGCAGCAAGCTGGACGAAGTCAGGATGAGAGGGAGCGAGAGAGAGAGAGAGAGTGAGAGAGACACTACTGGAATATAAAGGCAGAGCTAAAGAGTGTGGCGCAGGAAACAGAGAGACGGCGTGCGGGGCCTGGGGTGGGAAAGGGTGCGAAACTAGACTCCCACCTCCTCGGGAACTTCCCCGCGAAAAGCGTCTGCACGAGTGCATCGCTCAGACCGTTGCGGCACTCCTGCACACCGCGATTATGCAAATAACTTCAGTCTGCTTAAAAGCCCGAGTTCTTAGACGAAGGCTCGTAAGACCCTTCCGAGGAATCGGCTAGCCATTTCCGGTTAGAGGAAGGGGTGGAGGTGCCCGTATACATATACATATATACCCGGTCGAATCGAGCGTAGCCACGTAGAAATACACATACACAGAAATAGGGTTAAGGGATGGAAATACTTTGCTGGAAATATTCTCTGAGCCATAGCGTGTTCCTTAAATACGTCATCGCGAATATACGTCAAATAACCCCAACCTATATTTCAGAGGTACGGTAAATCACTATGGAATAAACTTCCATTAAGATTTCTTATTAGAGATTGTGGCTAAGCTTAACTAGTAACGCGAGACTCATTTTCTTTTATTAATTTATCAAGCCTCGAGAGACAGTCCTTGGTTATTAGGCGAGTGTCTATGCGGCCATCTTGTTGCTAAAGACAGTGAGGAGTGGAGGACCATGTAATTTCTAGGCAGGTGGGTCCGATCGTGTCGAGGAATGGTATGCTTAAAGAGACAGAGAAATTGGATAGACAGGAGAGAGAAAGAGAGAGAGAGAGAGAGAGAAAGTACTTTCATGGAACCGCAAAGCTCGTCCCACCATGCCGGTACCCCGTTCCATTCGATTCCATGCAAAAGCTTTCCGTGTTTCCGCGCCAACAGAAGCTTTCATGCTCTCGGTACGTTCCTCGTGCCAATATCAACTGCTAACTTCACTGCGGTGCGGGCGAACCGCCATCTATGGTTGGACTGAATAAACGCAGCTCGGAAAGTCACATCCGACGCTTGCGATGAAAAAGGGCGCTGGACATTGGCCATTTTACGAAGCTCGAATGGCCTCGACCTTCGCGGAAGTTCCTTACACACGTTCGATATATAGAAGAGTTTTGAATCCACCCGAACTTGCAGCAAGACCCTTGTCAAGTGGCTGTATACATAAGTATATACATGTATACTGACAATGAGTCGTGCTACGAATAATAAGGAACACGTGGCGAATAGCTATATGAAAATACACGCAGCCACTGTTCATTTCGATGCAGTGCATTCGGTACTTGGATAACAAATTAATGCAATTATTTTCTACTCACCGACAATCGTACCAACGTAGGAATGAGTAGTGTCAAAGATAATAGGTCCATCGGTACCCTCGAAGACTGCGTCCTTTGCGAAGAGATTTCCATCCCGTACCAGTCGCATTGTCCACATTCTGTAACATATATAAGATCGTGTAAAGCTTTACAAAGGGACAAGGTATTGACATAGGGTGTCAAGGGTATTACGTTACATTGAATTTCGAATTATTATCGTTGTTACGTAACAATGACGTACTAGGAGATAAAATTCTATTTAATTTCAAATCCTTCTTGTGCCAGTTCCCGAAAACGAAAGTAGACATAAATTTCTTAATGCAACGAAACGTTCACGGAAGATTATTATTATTATTATAGAATCGAGATTCAAGACGAGTATTGTAATAAGATTAAAGAAAAGTTTTCTTGGACGTACATATATGTATGTATATATATATATTTCATAGCGAAACACAAAAGCATTCATCGGAAATTCAAAGCGCCATTCGATATAAAGCAAATAAAAAAAAAAGAAGGAAGCGATACGCTTTAGACGGTAATACTTTTTCCATAAGAGCGAGCACTTTCCTTTTTTCCTTGAATCTCGTTGGTCCGCAACCCCTTTACTCGGCAAATGGACGCTCTAATGAAGCGTGACGAAAGGGCAATCGGCGTCCGCCTTCATTTTAACGCCTTCCGACAAAGTGCTCCAAGAAAAGCCAAAAGAAAACTCTATCCACGAAAGAATCGCGTACCTACGCAATCCATTAATACGTTTGCCACTCGAAGAATTTAAAAGTAAAAAAAGGTCCAAAAAAAAGCGCACATCAATATTTCTCCAATTCAAGCTCGTCCAATTACAACCCCTCCCCCCCCCCCCTTTCGTTGTACCGTCAAAGCAAGAATTTCTTAACGAAAAAAAAAAATGCATAATTCCCATTTAAAAATTGCCGCCTACGTCGTTTCTACAGGACCTTTCAAAGTACGTATAGCTACTCCAGTCATTATAACAGTTTGAGTCATTTTAATCGGCTCGATCTCTTAACGGCGAACAAGAAGGCTATTATTTAACCTTTCCCACTGGAAGTTCGTGAGCTCGCCAAAGATCAGGTTGCCGATGATGGATGACGGGGTGACAGACAGATGGCCTACCCTCGGGCCGGTAAAAGCGTTTCGCCTGCCGGGTCCTCACGCGATGGAAGGACTAGAGGGGAGGGAAAAAAAAAACAAGTCAAAGGAGATATACACTACAGTCCACTAACAATAAGTAGGAGGTTAGGTGCGCTGTATAGTAAGCAAGAGTGAACGCTCTAATTCGGCATCGATCGATTTTTCGAGAAAGGTCGCACGTCATATCGGACCCTCGCGTGGCCACAGCCTCGTGTGCAATCTCCGGGTGCTCGTAAAGCTTGCTTTCCTGGTCGTCGTAAAAACCTCAAGGAGTTACTTGGCGACGAGACGCAACGACATCGGGAAGAGGGGGGAGGCGGGACGGCCGTCCAGACGTGCTTGCTGTAAGGTGTCCCCGCCCGCCCCCCCCTTGTACCAAGGGAATGGGTTAGGGCCGTATATACTCTCTCTTCGCCTAGGGTCCGATCCGCAGGCTCCCGAAGGCTACTTCCGTCGATCGCCAGAGGGAAGCAGTGCCGAGCACTTTCGCAAAGACTCAACGTGCCGCTGAAGGTATAACGAAGCCCTAAGAGAGCCGCTTCCTGAGAATGGCTTCGCCATTGGCACGTGGAGGGATTTCTTGCACGCGTAAGCTCTGAGCTTATGCAAAGCTCCAACTTGCACTGACTTTACTATATATAGACGGTATAGCTTGTCGGCAGCTTATACATATAGTCACCCCATCTTCCAGACCCGGGGGCCACCGGAAGTCTCCGAGATAGGACTATAGTTAAGTTTAAGTGTACATATAGACCCCGTCTTAGTGTCTGTTGAAATTTCTGTCACGTTGGCACGAGATAACCTTAACGCCGAGGTGTTGCGTACTATAATACAGAGATCGTTCGGAGTGTTTTCAAATTAGATATGATGATAATAATAATAACAAATTCGACGAACCACGTGATTTAAGTGAAATTAAGAGATAGGGGTATGTCTGTGAATTGAAATGCAATTGTATGCGTGTCCAAGCAGAGCGAAGCTGGTTGCGTGGTTTTCACGTTCCAGTCGATTAACGTCAGGCTAACCCACTCGTCCGTGGCGTGACTGGGTAAGAAGTATCACGGGAGGACTGACGTTAGATTCATTGGTAAAAAGTAAAAGTTTAATTGCCATTTCTAGCGGCGAAAAATATTCTTCGGAGTGCAGCTCAGCGAGAAGTTGGATATCCTGTTATGGAGAGTTAATGATGGCAGTCACTCTGTTATCTCATTTTATGAAGATTGAGATCTGCGAAGAGAATCGGGTACCTATAGAGATCGACGATTCATAATGTATAATGAAATAGTTTTGTCAATAAAGAATATTATTATTTTATTGGTAGAGTGCTTGCGATAAGTTTTTGCTTATTTAAAATTAATTAGCTTAATTAAATATTACCATTAGGTGTTTCATATACGTTGGTTATATTAAATACAGAATTGTATCCCCTGGATACATCCGTACGGTTACGGAAGTCCATGGAGTACCAGTAACATGTGAAATTAATGATTAAAATAAACTAATGGGTGCGTTAACGAGTTACCGAATCTTTTATTAGAAACTCTTATGGGGAACGTAAAAAAACCCCATAAGACGATTCTCTCGATCGCTTTACGAGTCACGTTCCTATAATCACAGCCACGAATCTACCGCTAAGAGCCTCGATAACTAATTCCCCGCTTGGTCATGGTAAAAATAGGAAAGTTCGAGTCCCATCGATCGATAAAATTGCGAGCGCCTAGTGCAGGACACTGACATGATGCAATTACCGTTAATTAAATCCAGCACTCGTGCTAGAGTCTGTCGGTGTTAAAATCGTTCGTTGCGTGAACGTACGTACCGAGCGCATGACGAAAAAACAATGTACGCAAATAAGCTCGAATTTACAGGAACATTCGGATAAATAAAATAATTAAAAATCGTTACGTAAAAAAAAAAGAAAAAAAATTCGAAAATTTGTATAAGAGAAAAAATTTGCCCGTAACGATAACCTGGTCGTTGCTGATACCAACGGGCAATGGTGCCATAGCGTCGCTAATTTCGAAATGGCTGCCGCGCGTTCCCAAAGACATCCGGAAAAGCGCAGCCGAGTGCGAATCTCAAAAGCCGCGAGAGATCTGCGTCCCCGTCAAGATTTTCACTCTCCGGAGAGCCGTAACGCGCTTTACCTGGAGTTAACTTGGAAACTAGTGACTAATGTTTCCCAGGACGTGCGTATAGACGAGATCCTGGTCCCGCGTGCACGTGTTGCCTTCCTATACCGTGCACGTAGCTAAAGGAAACGATATTGGGTAGGAAGTGTGTTGCCAGGGTTGAGAATACGGCAGGAGATTTATAGCAACGCGAGTGTTACTACTTTCGAGGGAAGAAGAGAGAGAGAAAAAAAAAGAGAAAGACGTAAAATTTTTCACACGAGAAAGCTCAAGTTACGTGGCTGATTTTTTTTTCTCGATATCTCCTACGCGTATAATCTCCGTATTAATTCCTACGAGAACTTCTGATCGGGAACGTCCGAGTGTCCCGGGAAAAAGTTCGACGACAGGCAGCGTTCGAAAGTGTGACACTTGGTGCATGTCCAAGCTTATTGTTCGGCAAGTCGATGGACCGACCAACAGTTTCGACTCGAAATCGTTATCAGACAATTTCGTCGACCTGGCGCAATTCTCCCCGTTAACCATCCAGTAGCGTCCAATCGTGCCCTCCTAGTTGCACCAAGAGTCCACTTGATCCTGGGACACGTTCGGCTGACAACTGTTCAAGCTCTCGAGAATCTAACCGTTCTGTGGGTTGGAATGAAATCTTTTTTTTTTCTCAAAAAGAAATTTTACCGAGGATGAAAGAAGGTCGACGGACTCGAATTTACGGAGGCGATAAAATAAAAGGTAAGTCATCAAATGGAAATCTTGACTAATTCCATCCTCGTCCCCACCTATACGATACTCGAGCGTTCATTCGTATCTATACACGAGGCTGCACTTAGCGAGATTTCGCAAAGACGCATAAAACGACGCGCACGCGTTTCTCGACGTCAGCACTGTCTACACCGCACAGAGTTTCGCTATTTCTGCAAGTCGCTTATACATCCCTTATTCCAGGTATTATAAAATAATTGAAATACACTCAGACTGTGCTCATTAAAAATTTGCATACACCTATCACGACCTTTCTGGTAAAGGAGAGACGCGAAAAGACAAATATATATACATACATATGTAAAAGCAGATAATGCAAGCCACGTGGTTAATGTTCTGAAATAGCGAGGAAAGCCAATACCCAGAGGGTGGTTGACTTCGCTAGACAAACGATATTGCCCAGTAATCGTAAGGGGTGAAACAAGAGGTTCCCCAGTTGTATAATTTAAATCTGTCTTCAACCCCAGTTACTACGCCTACACCCTCTTATCCTACAGTACACACAACCCCTTTACCCCATGTCTTTACCCAACAACGATTTCACCCCCGCAGCTACCCCTCGTCCGTCCCAGGAAAGTTAAACTGTACCGGGCGACGGCCACGACGGCAGCCAGCGGAGGTGGGGCGGCGACGGCGGTAGCGACGTCGGCGTCGTCGTCGTTGTCGTTTCAAGCAAGGGATGAAATGGCTAAAGCGTTTGTGTGCTCTACCAAGGGCGACGAAGAGAGAAAGAGAAAGAGACCAGGATTTGTATCGTACGAAGTGCTCGGCTAATTATCGGCTAGTAAACTTTCCACCCTTACTCCGCCGCCCTTTCAGCTACGTCGCCTTGGGCTAGTATCACCTCCGAGAGGAGACTAGAAATTGGATGCGTCCTCCAACAGACAAACTCGATCTAGATTAGCCCTCTGGGAATTTATCCCGGCACTGTGATCATCAATTAGGTACATTGTTATACGACTGTTAAAGCGTTATCAGTGAGATATGCCGATTTATCATTTATCATAACGAGCACATTTTACGTAACAATAAGATGGATCACATGCAACGTTAAGGCTGTACGAGGAATGAATTTTGTACGACTTTTCTTTATTAGATATCAGATGCATTAATGTACGATTATCGATTATTTCATATGGTTAACCATTGGTTTCGCATTGGATCTGCATCGGTTGCTGTCATCCCTCTTGCTTGCGTTTTAGTCCGTGATACTTATTTTACATTTTCTTTTTTGTTGTAAATTTTTTCCTAAACTTCGCAATTTTGTATTCGGGGGGGTGGATTGCGCCTTATGAAAATTTAATTCGCTGCTTTAATAAGAATTACGCAAAAGACTGTGTAATCCGACCTTGGCTTCCGACGTCATAATTACCCGCTCAAGACTATGCTTGCTGAACTGCCTTTAAAGGAAGGCAAATTTAATATTAAACAATAATTCTGGTTAAGGGAGTCTGCCACGTGTATCAGGATACACGCATAAATACCTAGTCTCGGGATAAAAGGGATTAACCCACAGAAACTTACGAGTCAGTTTGAAAAAGTGTCGCGAGACAACTATACGAAAGACGTAAAAGTATCTTTGAAAAAAGAAAAAAAAAAATATTCTTAATTTCGAACTTAAAGCCTAAGTTATCCAAATGAATGAGGGAAAGTGCAAAATATAGCAATTAACTAAAAAAATTAACCTAGCGGTTCGTCAAACGTCAAGAAAAAAGTGAATTTAAATTTCATGGTTTTTACGACTGAATAAAATATCAACGACAGTAGGCAAAAAAAAACTTAAACAATTGAAACCTAACAGAACGAAAACTCTAAGACTTCGATAATAATTGTCAAACGTAAACAGCTACCGCGCGATTATCTGTGTAAGCATTCGTTCAATTAAACCCATCCTGTTACAATGAATGTCAGGCGTCTCAGCATTATTATCAACCCTGGAAAGCAAAACAGCTGATACCTCTAATGTCTAACAATTCCTATGATAACTTCATTCTTCGTGCGTCATTCAGCCCCCACGTAAACTGTCTGTCACTGTCAGACTGGAATCGCCTCCCTGTGAGCATTCGTGAACGAAGTCCTCGTTAAAGGATTCCACCCGTTAGATACCGCGATTCATCGACAAAAGTCAGTGAAGTCTGAGATTAATTGAAACCATCAGTGAGATATAAGTAAAGAGAAAGGTTAAATTAGAGAGAAAGAAAAAAAAAATTTCGTATCCTTCATCCAAAGCTCTGAGCCGATTCTGAGCTCATCGGATTAAGCCGTAGGTCAGCGAAGGAAGGTCGAATCGCGCGACCTCATAATTGTATAATAAAAAATCACTCGCCTTTCTTCAGTTCCGTTACGCAATGGAATCCATAAAAGCGGTTTAGGCTTGCCAAAAATAATTTTGCAAAATAAAGATAAGCACCTTTCAAATATACACAAGTATAGTCAATCAACTCTGAGACACTCTTAATAGAAATTGCACTCCATGCAATTCTCATTAAAAAAAAAAAAAAAAAAACTCATATATTCCTATATTATAAAACTTGCCTGATAAAAGCACAGAAAGTAGCAACTTAACACTATAACCCTTATGAAAAAAATAACCATTATGCACTAGCGCTAAGTACTGCACTGGTACGTTTACCTGCTTGGTAACGCGGCAAGTGTATCTATCTAATATAGCCAAACCTCGGTAACGCTAAGCCTGGTACTTTTACAGTAGTTAACATGGCGCGAACGGTTAAGGAAATTTCTCGAAGCCCAAGAGTCGAGGATTCGATTAAGCGAGAATACATTTAATTCCGTGCGTCTCAACGGGACGAGTCAATAAGTTAGAGAAGCGTACGGCGGACATTGACGATGCCAATTATATCAGGCGATCATTATTCTCCGGTGAATTGACGGGATAGAGCTCCGTGAGAAGATTGCCAGGTGCCATAAAAAGGCAAGGGCGTGTCTCCAACGAGAAGTACAATGCCGATGATGGATTGGATTGCCGTCGTAACAACCAGTGGGAATAAAAGACGATGAGCTTTCGGCCTTTCGGAATATATGTATATCCTTGGATACCGCGTCTTGGCCTTCTTGCTAAGGACCTCAAACGCTTTCAATTTGTCCCGTATTTCGCGTTGCTCACTAAAATCTCTTACCATACTCATACAATGCGAAACGATTGTCAGTCTGTATGTTTGATGCTCGGGGCAAAACGGTCTATCCGACTGTTAAGCAAGAGTCGATACACGATAATATTCTTAAGAATTTAATTCGTGTCAAGGTATACACGTGACTTCTATGTATTCTATATATATATATATATATATATAGCGTATGATTCTATAAGGCGGAAGGAAGATGCGAGACTTGAACAGTGTAAAAAAAAGATGGCGGCTAAAGATCATACTGCTTAGAGGTTTCAGAGTTTCGCCGTAGTTAATGAGGATTAAAGATGGAGAACACGTGAGAAATTGTAATTGAACGAAAATTCATCTTAAGGAATAAATAAATGAAGAATGAAGAGAGGCGTTATATATCCGACCCAACGAACGGACTCGTGATTACTGAAGGCGATCAGAAGTTTTTGAAATAACAATGGAAACAAAAAAGCAATCGCCAAGTTTAACGATCCTCTTGAGTATACAACGGACGTGACGTAGTCACTCTCTTTTTTTTTTATTTTTTTTTATTTAAAATTTTTTCCAATAAACGCAAACGTTACAGTCTATACGAGAATTTTCTGATAAAGCTGCATCTAAAATTTTCATCCTGATTCGTTAGCACCTACGAAGATATCGTGCTGGGAAAAGTTATGCAGGTAATTAATACAGTAATGTTTTATCGCGATTGCACAGGCGAAGCTTACAGCGTTAAAATCTAACGCAGTTACGTATCGGAGCAGAGTTCGCGCTTCCCCTCGATATCTGTACATACACCGTGAAATCAGCAGCGCTCAATGCGTCTTCTAATTAGGAGAACGCTGACGAGGAAATAAAGTTTTATCGAAAATTTACTTCGTCGGCATCGCATTGATATAGCAAAAGAGAGGCACGCGAGATTAAATACAAAAAAAAAAAGTCGAGGTTTGCTTGAAGAATCGTGAAGTGCGGCTGAGCTATAAATCGCGAGTTAGGTAAATCGTCGTAAAGATAGCGAAGAAAAAAAAACAAGTTCCTATACACAGAACAAAAGTTCAATTTAACGTTATCGGCACCGTACTGAAAAAGTCTGCTCGAAAAACAGTATGCCCTTCTCACAATTTGCTAATAGAGCATCGCGAATATTTGCAAAGTACAAGTGAAAAGCGCCAATTGGACCCGTGAGTTTTTTTTCTTTAAAAGTGCCAGACACGATTCTGGCCCGTAAGCACGTTAGCCTCCATAATGCTCTGGACGTGGAACGAAGACAACGCGGGAGCAGCGCTTTCCCGTAGTGAGGTCGCCCGATTAAATAAGGCCACACGGCTGTAACCAGGAACACTGGCGAAGACAACATTCGCCTCGTTGTAAACGCGAAATAATAGTCGACCCCGATGTAAACGAGCCGGCACTTTCGAATTACTAGGACTGTATCAACGTGCCACACTGGAATATGTACAGATGGACCTGACCGTGATAGCTGCTGGAGCGGTTTGTGAGACTGTCGCGTCACAGAACGTCGACATAGGCATTCGCGAGTGTTTCTGGGTATTCAAGATGATTCGCGCGGGATATTTGAATGTATTTTAACACTTTGACTCGTTATTACGTAAGTACCTGTATATACAATATATACATTTGTGTATATATATATATATATATATACATTTCCTGAACTTTTGCGACTTACTTCGATATTCGAAAAAACGTTAAAAATTCCTTAAAAAAAATTTTCAAATACCTTTTTTCTTATATATCAAACATACATCCATCGTGTGACAGTTTAATGGCTACGATAATTTTCAATAAATACGAAGGCCTAAAGAATATAATTACGTTAAAATAACATACGGTGTAAAGAGTAAAAGAATCGAAGTAATTTAATAATAGATTAAGACTCCTGATTGGAGCGAGGAAGTTCCATGAAGAATTTTTACTGCAAGGAAGCGGAGGACTACCTAGTAGAGACATGACGTGGAGAGTTTTACAGAAGCAAACTTACAGTTCATAAGTACGTGAGTAGGATAGGAGCTTCGAGGGTCTTAAAGATGCCAGAGAAATTTTTCCATATGACGTACTTTCTCAAAGACTTTTGTTTTTCATCTCAGCATCTACACGCCTCGAGAAGAATATTAAGAATAGACGTATCCGCTTAATGTTATTTTGATACCGCGTACCTGTTCCAAGTCCCTACGACGACGTATTCTTCGAGAAATCGAATTTTCAATGCAATAAGCTAATTTTGTATTCAACGGCCAAGTTGCCAGTTCACAGCCAATTCCAGCGTATGTAATTACATGCCAGCGGCAAACGACGTAATTCCGTACCGCGGTCAGTAGAATACCTTTCGGAAATGGTGAACACGGGGACACCTATACTTAGACCTCGAGTAGAAACCCGTCGGGGTCACCTCGGATTCATCTGCCGCAGATATTGTCCCTTGGAGGGGGGCCACCCCGACGCTGATAATTCCGAGTGTAATACACGCTCGAGTATTACAATTCAGAATGGCAAACACCAAGAAATAGGTAGTAGAACGCGATAAATTTAAATACCCTATACAAGATAACTTTACAAGCTTCAAACCGATTGCACAGCCACGCTTAGAATCAGGCTCGCGTCACCTTCTACATACAATACCGATATATCATATAAAAATAGAAACTTTCTGTATCGTCCAAAAGGCTCGTAGGACTTTCGTGTTCCGTTACGTAATGCCACGAATTCTCTGTCAGATTTACGAAAACGCGAATACACGACTGGCATCGTGTCTGGCTGATTTTCATGTAGCGAGAATCGGAATCAGGCAATAGCGGCTCCGGTCTCCACATTGAATACACAACGACTGTTGGTTGCTCGTTGGTTTCTAGTATCCACGAAGAGATGACGTATCCCCGGGAGATACGAGCTGGTGAAATTTGCATAAGCCCCGTGTAAATTTCTCGTTAGTATTTGTAAGATTTGCATTGTTATGCTCTCAGCCGGGTTAACGTAGTGCGAGTGGAGATGCTCGCGCGACGTACCGATTAACATAATTTATGCGGACACGATTAAAAGCATGGCTGCTACGATAAAGATAGATAGCGACAATAGGTAGATATATAAAGTACGTAAAATCAGGTTACCCGGCGAACTGAGATATATTATGTTTGACCTTGAATATATTGTTCAAGGACAATTGGACGGAAGCCGCTCGCCTCGTTGCACATGGAATTTTGAATATATCGGAGAGCGCCGGCTGCATTCGCCGTTCGAGCTGGCTGGCATCAACGGCGCCCATCGCCATCCTCGTAAGCCGAATCTACGTCTGATCGTGCGATACTGCGAATATGCAGGAACCAGTAAAACTTAACGACCGTAGCCGCGCGTTACGAGCACCGTTACCCAGTGGAAAGGTATCCAGAAGCTAGACATTTGCCTTCTTGACGGGATATGCCCAGTTGGCATAGGTCGAATCCCTTGGAAATTACTGATTCTTACTGTGCAGATATACTATACATATATATGTACCTATATGTGTGCATAGGTTTACACATATATAGATTATTCAGGATCGGGGACCTTACTTCGACGAAATCCTTATAGGTTAAGGGTCGAGATAATCTGCAATGCTTACACGTGCAACACGGTTATGTAAATGAAAAATGCTATTGGGAAAAAGGAATGTGACTAGCGCGAAAGGTAGAGGATCACGGGTAATTGGGAACGCGCGTGCTTTGACGATATCGAAGAAGAAAAAGCGGGTAATTTGAATTTTCTATATGATTCGCGTTCTTTTGAATTTCGCGGGTTACTTTCTTATAGACTTCCTTTTTTTTTTAATAACGTCCATGGAGCGATACTCCGAATTTCGTCTGTGACGCGTGAATTGAGGTCGATTGCAATTGTATCCTTTGAATATTCTGCTTGAGCACTGGCGATAACGAATAAATATCAGTTTTAAGCTTTGTACGCATGGACGCGAGATTTTCGCGATTTTTTATATTCAAACTGACGTAATAACCAGTCGAAGTACCTTCGACGTTCAAAGGCTCCTAACGAGGTACTGGCAAAGGGTCGATAGGTAAATTTATACCATCATAACCCAACATGGATCAGCGCCTCGTACTTTGCTCTTGAAACGGCTTTGTGTCGGACGCAATGACATATAGGTCAGTGCACTGTGATACAGCTGTACGATAGACCCTATACCCAGTGTAAAATGGGTAATGCAGCAGTATTACGTGTCACGTGTCATACCCGTATTACATTTCGAAATAGATACAGCAATGCAAATCCCGTGCACTTCAGCACTCTAATGATCAAGACAGCTGATATCGATGATCCTGAACAAATTTTTCACTTAACCTTACACGATCGACTTCCGATAGTTCTAATCGGTAATTTTTAAAAGGAACAAAAACTTGCGAAAATCAAATAGAAACAAGGTTCTTTCATAACTTTATGGTCGATCGAGTGCGTCGTCGTTTTTTTAATTTGTCAAAAATAAAAAAAAATGATCACGAAGGAAAACATAGTTTGGGAGAGTCAAGAGTGTACTGCTTGCATCCGAAAGCAGGATACTCCTTTTCATATACGATCATCTGCGCTGGACCACGTTTCCTCTAAGCTCGTGCTTACCTTGCAAGCTTCTTTCTGTCGCGAAAGTTACGTGCCTGCGCTGTCAGCCACGAATGGAAGCAGCTGCGAGCCAAAGAGGGGAACGTTCACGGTATGGGAGCGGTACGGTTCGAGACGTCTGGAATCGGAATTGGAACCGTAGCCAACGATCCTCCCTACAAGGATGACTGTATGTACTACGGGTTACACATCTTGAGGCCAACTTACCAGACCAGTCTTATTCGTTCTGCTGCCGTCGAACGGAAAGCGATTGGAGTCAACGACTGGTCGACCTTGGCAAGGACGAGGTTCGAAGAACTGGGAATGAAACGTCAGACGCACGGATTTGATGGCGGAATAAAGTAAGGAGATAGGATCGGGATTTGCTGATCCTTAGTGCGGAGGGTATGATGATCGGCAATAACAGTCTGAATTGGAATCAATATTTTACGACGCATTGTCCCCTATACGGATAGTTACACATGGGGCGAAGCGAGGAGGAAGAAGAAACATTTTTAACGATTCGCAATGGTGCGAAATTGCCAATTTTTCATGGGATACTCTGAGTGCCAAGGGACGCGATAGAGGCTTGCGCATTTTTATTTTGAGTTACCGGTGCAAACCCTTGGAAATATCTTTTTTTTTTTATGGCACAGTGAAGGGTGCATTGGCCTTTGGTTCTCGTGAGAGAAAAAAGAAATGGGACAATAAGAAGGGTGGTGGATAAAAAAAACGATGGTGAAGAGTTAAAGGCAAATAACGTAGGAAACTTTGGAGACGCGGAGTTAAGGTACTGAAGGAAAGGATTGTGCAAAGAAGGGGACTGCTTTAAAAAAAAACAGGGTTAAGAAGAAAAACTGATACCGCAGAACTTCAAGGGAATCGAAGCAGAATCGTATAAGGTGCGAAATTCAAAAATGTATATGTACACGCGTTACCCAATCTCACGCAGTGTTTTTTTTTTCCTTTTTATTTCACTAGAAACACAAACTCGAGACATTTTATGCAGACCGAGTACCCATCAAACAGATCCCTTCCGGCGGATCTGTCAGACTTCCTTTAGATCTTAAAATCTCGCGGTACCTGTCTCTCGACTGTGATAAATTCGCGAGTATTTCGCGTGCCGCAACCGGCGATATCATCGACTCGGAAGAAGCTTAACTTCATTAAGACCTCGTTAGAGATTTCCGGGATTCTGCGACTCTTATCCGCCGTAAGTACTAAGTTTCCATTTGCGTTTAAATAGAGGAGAGCCGACGCGAACAATCTTAAACAGCATATACAGTACGTAGCTATACGTAGAAGCAACGCAAAACATCCGAACGGAACGAAGAGAATGGAGAAAAAATGAAAAAAAAAAACCTCACGTATCAGACATGTAATATTTCATATGTGACGTTTTGAAAAGAAAAAAAAAGTTGCTCCCAGGAGAAAGATATTTTTACGCAAACACTGTCTTTGGACGTAACAAGGACTAAATAAAATATTACGAGTCTGAGACACGTATTCGTAATAAATAAACCGGAAATGAAGTATATACATATTTATGCATATAAGACGAGCTAAATTACATGCCAAAGTCATAAAGATCCAAATGACGATTGTCCTGAAGGAATTTGGTATTATAAATTCTCCGATGATCAGAAAACAGCTGATTCGAATTTCCGGTTCTGATCGGGCCAATTACGGCAGTGCGCGTGCGCAGTAAGGTGCGAGTATATAACGGGCAAATATCCGAATTCGCGGAGGCTAACGGTAACCCGTTTTCACGAGGGTGGTAGAGTGTCTGAGGGTAGTAGGATGTGCTGGTAATACAGCCAGTTAATTTGCAGATATAAAGCCAGACCAATATGGCAAAGCAATCGACTCATCGACCGAGGGGATACGTAATGGCTAAAGGAAATTCAAATTACCCGCGTTTGTTTCCCTAATACAATTTAACGTAAATGGCAAGTAGTCGGCCCGCGGGTAGAAGTTACTGCTTAAGAAGCCGGTAAGGAAGCAATTTGAGATTACGTCAGAGATCTCGTATTCGGCGGGTACAAAAGAAAAAGAATATGATTAATACGACGATTGTGTACACGAAGGACAACGACCGAGGAAAAGCCCAAAAGTTGGAAGGTGGAGGAGGTTAGGGGTCGAGATGAGAGTAAGAGATGTCGCGGGAGCGCGAAGGGTAGACGGAGGAGCCGTTGGCGAGAATAGTGGAAGCAGAAGTGGTAGCAGCCAGCGGCGAAGTAACAGTAACGGTAACAGTGGTGCCGGAGTGACAGAAGCGGTAGTAAAGCAGGTAGCGAGGTGCTGCTTTACATTTTATTGCTTGCCGTGGATTCCCCTGATTTACATAAAGAGACAGACGACGTAGCAACGTAGCTGCGAAAGCCCGATGGAAAAGAATTTTCTATAGCAGCCACTGCCACCGAGAACTATTTGTCGCGTTACGTGCAAACCGGCAATGAATTTGCACCCTACCGTACCAAGTCTAAGTCTTCCCACTCCGAGCTCTAGGGAGACGCAAATAAAGTGGAATCTACATTTTACGATGCCGAACACAAGGGATACCGATTCGCCGATGAATCGAGATGCGCGGATTCCGCCACGTGGATTTGATGAAAATGAAAAAAAAAATGTTTTTCGTTACGTCTCAAAAGCTTTCGTCGTCGGGTCCCTCCCTTTTTCTATCATCTATTACCACGGTGGTGTCACTACACGCAGAAATTCCTACTGAACCGGAAGCTCGGGTCAAAGGCTAGATCTTCGTTTATGTATGAAAAGCAAAAACTGGACGATCCCGGTGACTGTCAAGCTCCGCGTTTAAGTTCGACAGAGGTTGGAGAAACCGGAAATCCTGTCCGACTAGGAACACTGTGAGCTTCCGGGTCGTGTCGTCGACGTACCCTCGGACTTTGCTATTGCGGTTCTACGAGTTGAGCGAGAGCTAACCTCAATCCCGCGGACGGTCGGTTAAGAAGTTACGTCGTTCCCGGAGTCAAGTGACGTGTTACGGTCTGGTACTGTCTTTATATCGGTAAAACGTTAAGCAAGCTCAGATACGCAGAGTACGTATAGCATCTTGTATGAGCATAGATAACGCATACACATATGCATTATTATGTGAAGCCCGGAGGCGAGGCTGGCAGTGAAGTCACACACGCTCAGACGAAAGAATTCCATTTGCCCTTTCGAGACTGCCGATAGTCATAGTCTAATGCAAAGATGGGAGACACGGCATAGAAGGGATGATCTCGTCGTCGGAAATTCCAAGAGCGCCATATCCAACGAGCCCGTCCTCCGGCCGTATCCATTTTCGAAATATTGGCAAACCGCCCGGTGTCGCCTTTGATCTTCGGAAACCTTTAGCAACGGTAATATCACCGGAGCTCGCTGCGGCCTCGAACTTTGGGGTTTTGAATTTTGGGTTTTGGCCATCCTGGAAACGAAGCCCTGGCAATTTCAGGTCTCCCGTCCCCGCGACACCTGGGTCCCCACATCTGCGGAACGACCCTCGTCATTATCTAACGCACTGGTATGGGTTGGGTACACCTTTGTCCATGGCAAATTCTCATTTTAATTAGTACAGTGGCGGTATCATCGAAGTCCCCCCCCCCCCCCGCCCCCTGGATCCGATACCACGAACAGCCGGATATCCCAGGATCATGTCAAAGGTTCACCAGTCTCCATCCTCCTCTCTTAACGCTATACCGATATACCCAAAACTGGCATTACTGAACTTGCTCCACTTGGACTAGGTGTGCCATACTACCTTCTGAGCTCGTTCCAGCTGCATATTTCTACCTCGTTTCAGCTTCCTAATAGACACGCGATAAAACCTTCGAACGGTCCTTATCCTTATCCTCATCCACGTACCGGAGAACACACCTCGGCGAACTCGCGTTTACGAAGCGATGCAATTTCATAGATACCCAACCGCAGTCCATGGGGTTGCTGTGTATCTACTTTATATAGTCGGTTCTTTGTCCGTGGCGCGAACCACCCCGCGCACTTGCCCGCTTTTCCCCACTTTCACCCGTTAGTCAAGATCCCCCCTAGCTCCCTTGGGAAACGGCTGAACGTAAATTACAAGTTTATTTGTCTTGGGGGAGTCGCGCCGAATCGAACGTACGAACCAACCGCAGACGCTTTCAGGCTCCTAACGTCGCTGGTACCTTCGTTTTCCTACCTATACTCCATTCCTGCTTCCACTTTTTTTGATATCTCTGTGTGTACCACGTCTATACATGTACACATATTTAAACTCAATCCTCCTCTTTGCTTATAGGCTTCCGACCCCCCCCCCCCCACCCCCCTCGTCTTATCTTCCTTCTTCAGACATTTTACTTGTTATAGTTTCTTGCTTGCTTTGGAAAGCTTCAGCTTTCATGGCAAGAGATTGGCGCGACTGAACGTATAGGAACGTTTCAAAGAAATCGAAATCTGTATCCCTTCGGGAGAGAATTACATGTCGATAAGTGCGAGAATTTCGGAAAATGAGAAGTTTAAAGATGGGGAAAGAAAGAAAGTATATATAATAAAAACGGGATAACGACTGTATTAATAAAAGTAATACATATTTTTTTTACTTCAGTACCAATATGCACGTTGAGTAACGATATGGCTTGAAATACCGGCATTCATCTACCACAGCGACGCGACATAACTGCTTTAGCGTCAAACTGCATTTCGGTAAAATTACCGAAATCACGGCGAAAGTATCGGCGAGTTTTAACGTTAATTGCACGCCGCTGACGTCACTCTAATGTTTTACGGCAAATTGGGGATTTATTTCAGTACCGGTGCCAGCCAGAATGCTGATTACACGGAAGTTAACAGGCAGAGCAAATTACACTTTAAAAATAATAGATTTACCCGCACTTTCCGTCGAGTCCCAATATTTCACATACGAAGTGCCCGGGACATTTTTGTCATTTACGTAAAAATCATCCGTAGCCATCAATGCATTCGATTGGCTTATCACCTGTCCGAATAAATCATCATTCTATACCTATGAAAAAAAACGCACTCAAAGATTCTCAACGTATAATCCAATTAAACGTGATCGGTAAGTCAATTCCTAATTATGTAAAAAAAATCGCCCGATATTTTTTTGTCAACGACAGACATTTTACGCGACTGCCTTTACAGCCAATTGGCCCAAGGACGTTACAGTGTCCCGTGGCTATCAGAAACCACACGCGTACGGCTATCTCACTCTGAACGTAGCCTACGATGAATAGACCGAAGGTATCAGACCGAACGAGATAATTTAATCGATAGGTAATATTCCCATCAAGAGTATGATTTAACGGTATCGATGTCAAACAACCGATAATACGCTTATACATTAGAGCAAGTTCGCCGAGGCTCAATGAAGTCAACGCCAAACTACCCCAAAACATAGATAGTTAGTTTCGCCATTAATGAAGTTCTCATTGCACCGGAAAATCTGTGGTATCATTGCCGATCCTGATGGGTTTCTAATCGAACGTCAATTAAAGGTAATTAATCAGAACTGGCCGTTAAATCTGACGTTTAGCATAAGGGAGTTAAAGGAAATTAACGAAAAACTACGAAAAGCTGACAACGCGTTAACCAAATCGATCGATAATATTTACCGATTAACGAAAAAAAAAAAAAAAAAACAGTCACATTTCCAAACGATAATAATTCAAAATTAAGGAAAACGATTTATTATAGTTAACCTCGTGTTCCGACTGTCAGGTGGAAATTACCCTTACGAGACATATCTATTCCATGCGCCACATGTCCGTACACGGAACGCGTGAGTAACGCGTGAAAGTATATACATATACATATACGTTACAAGGTTACAGTCTGCCATTATTCTCGTAAACGAACTCACAGCGAGTATACCTACCTACTACTCCATTACACTGTTCCCATATTTCAAACTATATACCCTTATACCTGGCTCTATACCCTCTTCTGACGCTACAGCCTGATATCCTACATAGCCTCGATGTCTCTAAGATACTGGATCCTTATGTTCAGTCCCTTTGTGACTTTAACCTATAAGTGCGTCCACGGTTTCTATAGCGATGCAGGCATATGAGCGTTGAGGAGATTGTTCGACCTTGACTGCCAACCCAGCATGTCTATTCCCAAGTTAACGATCTCAAGGCGTCGCTATTGACCAAGGAAGATCGTTGGATCGCTTTTTCTTTTCAATTTCAAATGACTCACCTGTCGAGAGCACGCAGACGCAAAACAAGCGGTTGATCCTTGACAGAGTCCGTAGCGCCCCGACGCACTCGGTTCCGATGTTCCCGTAGTAGCACCGTGTCGTACCAAGCGGCTCCATAATGCCTGATGTAGGAACCGCGCGTGATCCCTGGAACAAAGGAAACAGGTCGCATGAATGGTACTGATAATCTGAATAAAGGTGTCAGTCGTGTGATTCATGACGATTATTACCGATCCAGTGAAACTGTCACGATTCGTGTGATAAAGCTATATCGGGTCAACGACCTGATGCGTAGGTACTGATAGATATTTCGCAATGGCCGCCATATTGGAAAGGTGGTGCATATATTTTGAATGATGAGGTTCTGTTGTCAAGCGAGTGTGTGTAGAGGACGTGGATAATATTTGCGATATCGCATGGATAAGGAATACAAATGTTTAACCACATTGGTATACAGGAATAGAAAAGACTCTTGGGGATGTCGCGACCACATGACAAGTACGGAGAACAAAGACGGCAATATACATAAAATCCTCGGAGGAATAAGCAAGTCGTGATCTTGTACCAGAGCGGGCGCTGAATCGCAAATGCGTATACGTGGGGAGGATTTTCATAGAAAATTATTTTAAAAAAAATTCAATGTAAAATTTAGACTTTCAACCGGTAGGAACCTTCGTTCGGGATTAATTACGATCACCGCGAAGAAATTAGTGATGGTATCGATACTTTCGAATAAATCGTGGTATTATCGTTGCCGGGGGGATTGTTTGTTATCGGTGAGAAGAGTAAATTATTTCGAATGATAAACTAGAAGCGCATGTATAATCGTAAATATAACGTTATCTCATGCACGTAACATACGAAGAGGATTACGCTAAAAGCATTTCCAAAATCTATAACTGTCCACATACAGAGACCAACGCGAACTCGATTCACGGTAGGTGAAAAATATTTTTCGATTTTCCTAGAATCAAAGGGATTGAAAACTGTCGAAAAATTTTACGGCGTCGCGAGCGCGTTACGAGTAACAGCAGTTATATCCTGCAACACACTGGAAGGGTCGTTAACTCGAGGAAATTAGCCGCGTCGCTAGCTCCGTGACCATTAAGCCAGCGTTCACAACGGAGTACAGCAGCAGCGGCGGCGACAATGGTAACCGCGCTCCTCCGGTTGGTAGTTTTGCGAGAAATTTTTAATCGTCCCGGGTCGCGAGGTTGCCCATTGGTCTCGACTATTTGACGCTCGATTCACCGTTGAATTTCGCGCGAAATCCTCGGCAGCCACGCAAACACCCAGCGCAGCTCTTACTGTTCCTGAGAATTTTCAGCCACTGTACGGTGAAAAACGTCACTCAAAAAAAAAAGGAGAAGCAGGCCAAATGCGTATACCCAGACAACAATTTACGAAACGTCACGTCACTCCAGTCTCTCATCCGAGCTGCATGACGAGTCGTCGACGCCTTTACCCGCCGCGTATATTCAGTGAGACGGGAAAAATCCGACGCTGAGTCTGGCGTCGTAAAAGCACAGAAGAGTCGCGAACAAAATTTCTAAGCCTACCGTGACACCATACCCGGTGCAATGTTAATCCGATTTTTCCTCCCTTTTATTTTTTTTCTTCCTCGATAACACCCGTCACGTCACCATAACTCCGTCGGCAAAGGTTAGTGTCGATAATGCGACACATAAATTGTACGGTCGAGTCAATTGTTTGATTTTCGTAGACACTTCGTAATTACCCATGGCTTAGCTCGGATTACGGATCGGTATTTTGGTGAGATGTACGGGTTATAATGGGGGACACGGTCATCCTCCCGGGAGTTACCGAGCGATACGTCACTCTTAATTCTCGCACTCCGCAAATATAACCACCATCCGATTAACATTGACGCGCCGATAATGTACGTGGTATATGATAACGATACGGCTGAACTATGAATAATGGTCACTACCAGTCCGATTACCCAACCGATCCCCGTACAGATATATCAAGTTTGAAATTCGCCATTGACTTCAAGTCTACAATCGACTCCCTAATAGCTGACTCCATAAGGGATTACGATGCACGGAAACATCCATACGCTACATACAGCTCTCCGACCACAAAGCCCATTTACGTGCCGATGGCGCGTGATAATCGTAAAACGTGTCTCGCCAAATGACACCGAAGAACAAACTTCTAACTCCAGTTCGAAAGCGTAAAGTTCCACGCGCAGCAAAGTAACGTGCAAGCGTCTACGCGTGTACAATATATATGGGTAATAAATGTACCAAAGTCAGTTAGAAACAAACCTGAGCAATAAGCAGTGCGAGAGACGCGAGCGACAAAGCCCTATGAATAATAACAAACGAATCGAGCAGTACGAATGACGCAGCTAACAAAAGCCGATCTACCTCGTATCACCTTAGACATGGTCGCCATGGCGATGGACCGCTGCTAACCTGTCGCTCTTTGAAAGCCTATAGCGCTAACACGGCTGCTTCAATAGGAGACTCAAATTGGGTAATATAATGAAGCATCATGGAGGGCAAGTCATGCCGAGATCAAGCGCGGATACGGGAGGACATTGTCGACGAGCGACAATGCCGACTTAATAATCGGCTGTGCGACGTAGTCCTCCTCCTGCTCCTCCTCGTGGATGAGTTCATGTGGTTGAACTGACAGAAGAAAACGCGCTCGATACCGAGAATTGAGCGTTTGCCAATTCGAAGGCTTTATACATAGCTTTCTATATACATATATACGTATAACGGGAATATAAAGAAATAAGCGTGAAATCGAAGGAACTTACGTGACTAACTTCAAAAGATAATTTCGCGTCTCACTAACCAGCCGCGGCCATTATGACTTATCGGAAATATCATGGTCGGGATGCATCATGGGACGTTAGCGTATGCCAGATAGGTTCGAAGGCTGGAATTTATCGAAGTCGATATAAGAAAAAGAAAGGAGTGTGTCGTGAAAAATGGCGGGGAAGAGAGGGTGGTGGCGGTGGTGGTGGCGGTGGTGGTGGTGGTGGTGGTGGTGGTGCTAGGTAGAGCGTGACGAGAGAAGCGTTAGATACGAGGAACGAAGTTTCCTTGGGGGTCCTTCATCGCATCCTGATTCTCGAAGGCGCGACGCTACGAACTTTTCCACTTAAACTTGCCACACTTTCCATGAATAGATTATATTTTTCTGGCGTTCGCCCTGGTAACACGAGTCGCGCTCGTGAAAAACACAGAGCACAAAGCGTCGTTGCTCGCGAGATGGACTCTGCGAGGCTTCGCGAACCTGTATAAAATAAGTCTGCAAATATTTACGCAAGTCAAGTCGACCGAGAGGCTTTGGAATATTTATTCCCTGGATACATCAAGCGCGTCCGGGTATCGCGTGCATCCTCCGTAGAAACGTACAACGTTGTATTATTGACCTGTGCGTAAAAGTGTCAAAAGAAATTTCAACTATCTCCAGCGTGGGATGGAAAGTAAAAAGAGTTTAACGCGTAGGCGTGCGGCTACGGCCCACGAGGTAAAACCAGCTCACCGTTCGACCTGACTATTTTCGGACAACCTAATTATCTTTATGCATTGACGAAGAGACTCTGGCAAATACAGCTTAGTCTGTAGGTCGATACGTTAAGTAACGACAGGAGAAAAAGTATGGAGGGACGAAATAATCTCGGTATATGATATCACGAGTTTTTTCTACGACATATGTCATTAATAGGTACTTGAAAATTTTACCTGTGACAAATACATTATATTATGCCTATTTCATTAGACGTGCACCTTGCGCGTAACAATTTGGCAATAGTTTGTTCCACTTTATCGTTTCTACCGCAAACTAAACGCTCTGCGACTCAAGTGTCCCTTCGATGAAATTTCCTCGTCGATACGAGGTTTACTGCGCGGCTGTAATAAATTTCTTTTTTTTTTCGTCCATTCTTTTTTTTAACTTTGCCTCTTTCCTTTTTTTTCCTAACAAACGTGGCGCCAATAAAATTTATATATCGCTCGTAAAATTGTTATTTTATCATGCGTCCATAACTGCGGCTCATGTTTCATTCAGCGGTTGGGATTGTCCTTGGCGAGATACGTTAAAATATGTATTCAGAACGGTACAGTCGGGATGGCCCTTAGTCCAGCTTTTGGCGACAGTATTAAATTCCATGAGGATCGGCCATACCGAGTACGTCGAGAAGACTCCCGAGACGTCGTAAAAAGATACTCGAGAGATCCTGGTGTATATATGTATAAGTGACGTGGTCAGGCTTGTCATCTATTAACTGCATGGATGTACGTTCGATCGGTCTTTGTTATTGATCTCTGACTATCTGAAAGGAGCCACCGAGACTTTATGAGATTTCGCAAGGAGCCACTACGAGTTACTAGGCGTTAAATGCGCGCTGCTTTCACTTTCGGGATCATCTCGTCGTTCTGTGTCGCGCGACGCTGCCATTCACGTCGCTTCGAGGAAAATCGTTAGCGGGATATTTGTGCACATTGCGAATTACCAGTTTCACTGTCAGTTTTAAATAACATTGACACCCATATCTATATATGGCATATTAAGATTGCATATAGTCTATAAGCTATCTGATGAAAATATTTACACTGTAGGAACAGAATATTTGTTGGTATTAGAAATAATTAATAAATTTTATATAGGACGATGTCTAATTATTTTTAACATAATATTCAATAATTAATCAAGTTTGATTACATGTTTTCATTACTTTTTACAAGACAATGTTATACGAGGTGCAATACAGTAATGATTATGAGACTGTGGGAAGTCATATTTTTGAACAAGCCTTGTTCCTGGTAAAAAAAAGAAAGTGAAGGTTGCAGGAATAAAAAGTTTATCAAGTCGAGGACGATACACAGACAGTCGATGCAGCGTAAGTTCCTGACGTTTCTGAATCAATGAAACGGATCAACGAGGAGGATGGTTGGTGTCGTAGGTGTAGCTTTGGGATTCGATAAGTCGTTCGGAAAAGCAATTTAAGGAACACGTCTTTCCAATGTATAGCAGCGCGTCGTGTTTTTCGCTGGACGTGAAAAGATGGTGAATTAATTTTCACCAGGTACAATACAAGTCGACTCTATCCTGTTGTTGCGACAGTTTCACATATGTGAACCTGGCATCTGACTTAAAAAATATTTTAATTTTCAAAACGCGATTCGATCCTTTCATTTTCGTACTCTGAGGTAAAAACGGGGCACAATCGAATCGCGTTTTGAAAATTAAAATATTTTTAAGTCGGGTGCCAGGTTCACATAGATGAAAGTTTCACCAATGGAGAATCTACGACTCGTTGCTACTTCCTTATCCAATTTCAGGACGTTCGTGTACCTAACCTTAACCTACACACGACATCTGGTCGAAAGTCGTTGATCATAAGACGGAGATATGAGAACGCGCCGTAATTTGGCAAGGGAATTACTGGTTTCTCATACTTAATGAAATTTTTGTCGACTTCTAATGAATCCATCGAATTACCCAATAAACACAACAAGCCTCCCACGATCCCTGATAATTGCATCTGTATAATGAAATTGGGCAAGATTAAATTGCAGACTCATGCTTATGAATTTTGTGCCCGGCAATATATTTTTTTTTATTATACATTAATATCATATATTATACCCTTCGAAATGTGAATGATCCATAGCGTTAATATGTAAAATTCAAAAAAAAATTAATAAATAATAGTTGACAAATTCCAAAGACTAAAAGGATCAGATTGGTATTCCCTACTACTGTGTTCCATATTACTGTAATTTAATTCCATCCCATTGGATCAATTTACCTTACAAAATTTACAGACTGGTTCAACCTATATAAATACATCCGATATCAGTTTCCGGTTCGGGTGAAAATTACGTGATGAAATTTCTCAAAAATTCACCGGAAACGTTCAAATTTGAAATTCGATTATATATATAATTTTTTTCATGTATAGAACGAATTCACAGTACGATCCGTACGAAGAAATGACAATAAGTAGGTCACGCTATAATATCATCCAATATTTTGGGTATCCGAAAGTCCAGGTTAATCGAAAGGCGAATCCTCTTTCGATGACCCTTCCTTTTTTTCCTCCGCACACAATCAGCCTCAATAGAATGGCTACCCCTTCTTCGACATCCATAACGATACACTGAACGGAAATGACAGAATAAATGAAGAACGATGGGAAATAAGAAATCTGAGCAAACAGTAAACAACGATAATCAATAGTTACAGATTCCGTAACATAGCAAATATATTTCCGTAAAGATTTCTTACGAAAAAAAATTTCCATTGTAACATAAATGAAATCTCAGCCCTGCTTTATTACAAACAAAACATATTCTTGCTGAAAAGAAAAATCGTAACAAACAAATTCTCAAAAAAAAATGCACATTTCATTACTATTAATAACTGATACTGAATTGACTCGATTATTCAGTCACTACTAGAGTCAGGCTCACATCCGCAAAATTCAATGTGAAAACCATACGTTTCATAGTAGATCAAATATCCATGTTACCAGAATCTACTTATTTTAATATCGGGTAACATGCACTCCTAACGCTGTCATCCAGTGTTGACGTAGTATAGGTAAGACGATGCTTAGAATATATTGACAAACTTGAAAGCTCAATACGTAATCCAAATAGTAATAGTTAAGCAGCTGAGTATCTGTTATAAGGAAAGAAAAAAAAAGCCAGAAAATATATTAAATTATAATTCCACTACACAGCTGTTACCATCCGTACGTTATTTGACAAACGGTACACGCCAGCTTTCTGGCTACTTCGAAGAGACGGGAATGTACGTATTAATTTAAAAAAAAATCCTACGTGCCTCGAAAGAGAATCGCGCGGTTCGCATAGCAATAACTCAGGAACGCAGAGCAATGTTTTACTGTCATCAGTAAATAAACCATTTTGCTGGCGTCAAATATTAAGAAAACTGAAAATAGAATGTGAGACCGAATAACCTAAAAAAAATCGTCCAAGTACCGTAAAATGCTTTATAATGAAAATTATATAAGCATCAAAGCCCCCACTCCAGCTCACTGATTAATATAATTTTTTAATACGGAAACTCAATTCTCTTACTTTACCTATAAGATACTCATCTATCGCACGCTATATGTCATCCCTATAACCTACGATATATAGATCGAAATCCACCCTTGCAATGGAATCAACAAAAAATCCTGCTAATTAAAGTACGGAAGTTCTTATCGTTTGAGACATATCCTTAACATCGAATAGTTATCGAGCGACTCCGTTATCGCGATTTCCCACGCGATAACCCTATTGAAAAAAAAGTAACAATATCAATAAATAAAACATTTATTAACGATCTCGTCGCGCATATAAATCTCCGTCACGGAGAGGGGATGAATTCGCCGAAAAAATTTTCTCGAAAAAAATATCTCTAAAGTAGGATCATAATTAAAAAAATGATTGAAACTGAATTAAAAAGATTGAAGGAACCAGAAAAAAAATTTCTCACATCGCATAACCGGATGTCCAAAGGTCACATTGCATAGAAGCATTTCGCAGACCAGATGCTATCAACCCGTAATGCTCAACTTCAGTCACGCAAACGAATTACAAGCTGGGACTTCATAGTAATCAACCATGCGTTTGTTAAGGGTCGCAGGGGATTTAAGTCGGTAGATACATGTATAATCACATGTAATTCCAGAAAGTGTCGTATCTTCTAGTGTCTTTCGTATTTTCCGTCCAACGTTGTGATAGTGGCACGCTAATGACAAAGGGATGATAACACCCTCTACCCTTTACGAGGCATCCCTATCTCACTGAATTGTGTAAGGGTCAAAGGGGTGCCTCCTACTAGCCAGACGTCAACTCCTACCTTATTTACAAGGATATGAAAATGCTCTCCGCCACGAGGGTCATAGCTCTTCAAAAGACTTTTCCTAGCGATGCATTAGGGCTTTCATTATGCCCTTTTCAAAAGAACCCGCGTGCGTATCTTCCCCACGATCTTCATTTTGACTCCGTCGTTTTTGCTAACCGTAGTAATACGAACGTTGCACTTCCCAACTACGTGTCGGAGTCAAGGAAGAAACAGTTCAGTAATTAAGCTGGATATCTGCACTTACTTACGACTGGCCAATTACGAGGGCAACCTGGTTAATATTTCATCTTTCAATTTTCGTGCAGTCTAGTTCAATTTTAATTCTTCTAGATTCGTTCACTCGTCGCGTTAAAGAAATTAAGCCGAGTCCCAATCTCTCCGAAGACAATACATTTTACCTATAGGTATATACATGCATTTTTCATATATATGTATACATTTTGGGTAGATCCTTCCTATAGGGTTCCAATAATTTTTTTGTGAAATAAAACAAAATAATTGTTGATTATGCGATGATGATCAATCAAACTAAAAAGTTGATATGATTAAATGTTTCTGTAAAATGGTTGTGAATAAATATCGCTGAATTAATAATACAATATTTGTATCGTCTCTACTATTTTTAAAATTTAGATACTCCTAACTTGTTATTTGTCTCGATCAATAATGCCTTATGATTATGGTAATAATTTCCAGGAATTGCTTTCAATACCTTCGACAAATGCATATATAATATATTTAGAAAGGTACGATATCGCCGCTTTCGACTCTGGGCACATTGGAAAATATTTCCTGGCACGCGAGCACTGATTGAACCCCAGTACAGTCAATCTGGAATTGTCTGAGAATTGAACTTATGCTGTCCCGGAATTAGTTTCTGATTTCATTTCAGCATTGGAGAAGGAATGAATTTATTATTTCATTTTTATTTAGCACAAAGCCTTTAATCACGTGTACATATAGTTACTAGAATTACGATTTACATTTTATTAACATAAACTGTATGATAGACTAATCCTGTCCTGCTGTATAAGATTTGACATAGACAAAGTTTATATAATTAAACATTGTTTAATTATTCTTTATCTAAGTTTATGATTGCTACGCATTTACGAATCCACAATGAATGATATCTAGTTATTTATCAATATCATAGACAAATATGTTCCGATCTATTATTTCGTGACGAAGCGACAAAATTTTTATCTGTAATCTAAGTGAGAATTCAATAGTTCTTGCCTGTCCTACGCAGTAATCTGAATCCGTAATATATTTTCGTATTTTATTCTATAATAAGTAAGAAGAGATATCAAGCATATTAAAAAGCATTCTCAAAGAGGATAAAGAAAAGAAAGACTGCTGGCGCGCGTCAAAGTAAAATACGTGCTTCCTCTTTGTCGTTTTAACATGGTAAAAGAAAGGTGACAATAAGGTAACAGAGAAATCCAAAGGACTCGCCTAAATCTACGGAATCCCTCGGTACGCTCAAGCTTCCTGGTAGTAAATACCTAGACGGCATAAAGCTTTCTCTTAATTGACATTTCGTAGCTTATAACATTCCTGCTGGTAACAATAAAAAAACTAATAAAGAGAAAGGGAATATACAAAGTTTACAAAGATTTAAGAATAAATATAGAATATAGGTAGTTGACTCACCTCTGTGCGGCGTTAACGGATGACGATGTAAGGGCGAAGCATCGACGAGAAGCAAGAAATACGCGAAGAGCCCTAGGTAGATTAAGTGAATCGTTTGGGCCCCATAGCTTTCGTCTGTCAGCACTCTACCCTTTGACATCGTGACACGTTCCTGCTCTTAAGCGTGGGGCCCGTAAGGCAATAGGGCCCTCGCGCACGCACACTAACGCTATCTGCCGTCCCGCAAGCCAAACACCACACTTCCGACACTAGCCAAGCGCATCACTACTGCTTCCTTGACACTTTACGTTTTTCGCTTTAATTTCGTGGCTTGTTATTACTTGTCTCCTCTTTCACCTATGTCACTTGACGCTCACGCCAATGGAATCCACGGGTGAACGTTGTCGCTTTCTTCTCCTAGATGGCACTGTTTATTTCCTCTTTTATCTTCCTTCAGGTATGCCGAAATCATCCGAATTTCCTATTTCACTGCACCTACCGATCTTCGCATCTGCGCCCTCTGTATACTGGTAATTCAAAAGTGTCATCTAGGAACAATATTTTATACGTCAGGTATGACAATAAGTTATTTGGATGAAATTGATCGAAACACGGTTATAATTGAAAATTTCTTTGATAAAGAAATATTGAAGCATCGTAATTCTTGTATGTCCAATTAATGATTTTTAATTCGATTATTCAGATAATTCTGTTATATCGTGTCTATTATATGGTAGAAACTGTACTGCTGAGAAATACGTATACTACATAAAGTTATGCTTTGTAATTCACGAGTGCAAAGTTTATAACAGTGTTAAGGTCTTTATTTAAATGAATCTCAAGATGTGACCTAGATCCATTTTATCTACTAGCGTCTCTAAAGTTTTCTTTGAACAATGATGCAGTCAATCGGAGTACAATACGAAGATAATCTTGGCGACAGACACGGATCTGAATTTACGGAGTATTCCGAAAGGCAAAAGTTTCAGGTGGATAATGAGGTTCAAATTGAAAATGACAACGGCATTATCCTAATAACTTTCCACGAAGCACTAGTACGATATATCCTAGACTAATAATCTTGTACATCTCGTCCTGCATATATCTATGTACATGTGAATGATGATGACGCTTTGTAATACCACGACTATAGATATACCAATAGGAATACAGATCAAATTTCGCGTAACGGTACGTAACTTCTTATAAAATTATGCGATCGTGCGTTACGGAGTAGAAATGGAAAAGTTGCACGTGGACACGTGGCTAAATAGAAGTCAGTCAAAAATTGAAAATCTCAAGATAAACAATGACAAATTTTCTTCCAAATTAACGCCTTTAGCTAATTGTGAGATCCAAGATAAATCATTGAAAATTCTTATAAATCTACCATTATACAATAAATAACGTGAAAATGTGATTTTTCCGATTTTTCTTTATAGCACTAAACACCTTCATCTTTATAATACTAAATCCTGTTTTGAAATACGATTAACGACGAGCTTAACGGCAAATCTAAACTCGACACGGAAGTTCGCATAGAACCTCAGGGTCATCAATCATTGTATAGAAAATGTCATTGACATTCGCCCAAAGTATGAAGCATAAGTTAAAGACTATATTTCAAGATTAAGAGACACGAACAAGTCTGTGCGATTAAATCATGAAAAGCAATAACTAAGATTAAATATATTTTGATGGCATGAAATGCATACGACAATGTAAATTATCTGTATCCAGAGGAGCAATCATCAAGAATATTCTTGAAAAAGGAAATATCACGTGCTGCGAACCAATTTTTTCCTCACTATTGTACCTATTGCAGTCTATAAAAAAAAAAAAGGACCTTATTGACGTCTCGACAGTTAGTCAACGGTATTTCTTTAAACACGCACGAGTCACGTAAAAATCATCAAATATATCCAGAAAACTCTAGTGCGGTCATCGACGTCTCTAATATAATTACAAAATGCTACCTAAGAACATCGAAATCACACGAAGAAGAGAACGACGACGAATGTCAGAGCAGTTCCACAGGTTTACATTCGCTTCGACAAGCAAGGCATGATTCACCAGAGTCGCTGTAGATTTGGCATCGTTGCCGACCAACTTACATTCTCTTCTAGCAGGTAAGACAGAACGCGGATAAGTACAACACAAGCAACACGTTCCTCCTGCATCAATGGAATCCCTGTTAGCACAATTCTGACATAATTGATCACGGCCTGATAGTAAACAGTACCTCGTATCAGTATATATCGTTTCAGAAAAACATCACGTGGCACCGATACCAACGTGCTACCAAGTCACGGCACTTGGTAGACCGTGAAATCACGAACAAGGATCCGAACAAGAACGCGTTCCGCGTCGTACTGAAGCTGCTAGCAAGTCCGTGAGCTGCCGAGCGAGGATCCGACACGATCCGAGGACAACGACTCTCTTTCCCCCCACCAGACGTCCTATTCTCCCCCACCTAACCCACAGAACTACCCCAACCCGTAACCGCCACCCCGAGCAGCCCCCACGGTCATACCCCACTGTATCCGATGGTCGTCGCTACCCTGCTACGTATCTCTCATTCGCTTCCTCTTGTTTTACCTCTCTCTGTCGTCTCACTGTCTCTCTGTCTCTCTGTCGTCTCTCTGTCTACCCCCCCCCCTCTCCCTTTCTCCGCCCTCTCCTCTTTCCATTAAACTAGTGTAGTACTGTGTCAGTATATCCTTGCTTCAGAATCCCTTTCTTTCCTAACACTTCTTCAACCACTATTACACATATAGGATTTATTTTACCTCTCGATAGTTATGCTTGCTGTTGCCCTAATAATTTTTTCCAGCCTTGTGGATTTTATCTGCCGGGCCTGGTACACATTGTGAATATGTTTCTACTGGTTACCATTTATGTCCTCCTACCTACCTACTCAGGAACGGAAACGAACCCGCATGCATTTATCCTTGGAACCAGAGTGAATACCCTCTTCTAGTTTTGTCCTGAGTTTATTTCGATAAATTAACTAATTCTATAAAAATTAAGTCGTTCATGGCACACGGATATATTGTAATAATGAACGGTATAGGCATGAGATTCTTATAGAGGCTCTCATGGCTGTTAAAAAATACAATCGAATTATATTTCAAACCCCATATATTGCATCTTTGACTTTGGATATCATAGACAGATTTTAAATATATTTTGAATTATTATTGGAGGGGGAGGGGGGGGGTATCAATTTCATATAAGTATGAAGACAAATAATAATAATACTAATAATAATAATAAAATACTTGTGGTAAAATTCTCAAATTTAATATATAAATAATCATAAGCTAATTTTTAACTACTTGAAAAAAGAACGAAAGTTCACTCTCAATCGTACTCTAGATTTAACCTGCAGTTTGATAATCATATTGAATTCTTATTTGCATTTTCTTATAACTTCAAATAGTATAGGTAAAGATTCCACGAACTCGCATCGCTATTATAAATCAAGCCGGCAGCCGTAAACTGGCAAGCCATTGTTACAACCACGAAGAGAAAGAGAATGTAAGGAAGGGTTAGCAACTTAGCAAGAGTGAGTATAAGAGCTCGAGGGGATGAGTAGAATACGAGGAGGTGGAGGCTTCAGTATTGCACATTAAACCTGGGGCAATTCAGTGTCGCGAAACGCTACTATTGTGAATGCAATTAGGCTAAAGACCAGAGGGTTTGTATTTCTATGTAAGCCTGAATATTCATTGAGATTGTAAATTTCTTTGAAATTCTTCTGCATAAAATGCTGCTTCACAGTGCAAGGTTTCAACCATCCACCCAGTTCGTCGCTTTAAAAAAATTCTTATGTATTCGTAAAAATAGGCCAGAGGTGGGCGTTGAGAAATGGCAAATCTACTTACACTTCGACTTCAGTCTCGTAAAATTATCTGTGAATGGTATCCATTCTGTACACTATTGTACAATTTGCTTATACCAGAAAAATCTTTACCATAAACTAAATAAATTACAGTAAGACTTCTGCCGTTGCAACCTCTCTTAATACTTACCTATACGAATCCCGTTAACCTAGAGTGTCAGTGGTGAAGATAGTGTCGTATCATCGTCATGCCATCGAATACGTCTGTCATTCTATTCATCCTAAGTGCGGGCAACGCTAGAAGTTGAACTGTATGCAGTTCTTGAATGAGTACTGAATTTAAATGAAAGGAAAATGTGCTAGATTATTTATTTTAGATGTAATATTGTCTGACTTGTTGATAACTCCTTATGGCGTATGCTACGTATAATTTTGAATTGAATTTATTTACGCGTAATCTTCACAGTTATTCAGTAGTACAACCATTTCACGAGTAAACGATCCTGTCTAGGGATCTCGTTCACCTTAAAGGTATTAGGAAGATGATCCTTCTGAAAGATACTTTACTTGTAGACGAACTATCGGTGAGTTTAGGTTCGGTTGGGGATTACGTTAATAACGTAATACAAGCTAAATAATATAAATGATGATGTTTTAAATAATTACTACTCTGCAAGGGGTTTTTCATGGGAGTGTTGGTAGGTAATGGATAGAATATAAAAAATGAACTTTGAAACTAGCAATGTAACAGGATACTATTTGGTTTTGATATTCATTCGAATTGGTTTTGAGAAAAGGTTTTTTATGGTTATGGATATAAAACAGGAAGCTTGAAATTAAGTAATAAGTTTGGTTTTGATGTTTCATTTATTGATTTGAATACCCATTGTATAAATCCAATTAATTGTAATAGCGTATTATGTATATACATCCAATAAAAACGCATAAATCAATAATCAGCCGCGTTACTGGCCAAATAATCGCGGCGACCAATATTCGATGCTTGTTTGTTTTGTATAGCCTCCAATTTGGGGCATTCTGTAATTCTGTGACCGAGACCACCACAGTAACTGCAACCACGTTCATCTAAAAACACAATTAGTAATACTAATTAATCGTCCTTATGACTGTCCATTACTGGACTGCATTCTTTACAATGATATTCACATCGATTATTACAAGCAATAAATGTAAACTATACCTCCCAAATTCAAATATTTCTCATTCTCGGAACAGAGTTCCAGCAAGAACGGTGGTACTTTTTGTTTTGCTTCCATGAGCAAATGTTTTAAATCCAGCAATACAGATTCGTCAGTAGCTTTGTTGATAAATGTTGTAGCTATTCCCGTGCGTCCTGAACGACCAGTTCTTCCAATACGATGAACTGCATTTGTTTCAATTAATTAAAACATGAAAATATTATATAAAGAATTGATTTCCTGTTATGTAAACTAACTCACCGTAATTTTCCACGTCATCTGGCATATCATAATTGATAACGTGCTGCACATCCGCAAAATCAAGACCCTTAGAAGCAACATCTGTAGCTACCAGAACGTCTTTACGTCCTGCACGAAAAGCTTCTACCGAACGAGATCTTTCCTCCTGGTCTAAAGGCATTAAAATTCTAAGGCTTTCCGTAGCATAATGCTTGTGTCGTAATGAATTACTATGGTATGACAACAGTATGCAGTCTAATATTATAATGGTATACCTTTTCCACCATGAATGGCAACAGCTTCTACCCCCTTCAAAAGTAAATATTCGTGAATAGCATCCACGTCTTGCTTCTTTTCGGCGAATATCAACACCGGCGGAGTAGTCTTTTGAAGACATTCTAATAAATATACGATTTTAGCTTCTTGCTTTACGTATTCTACTTCTTGAATCACGTTCATTGATGCAGCACCAGCTCTTCCTACGTTTATCGTTACTGGCTTTACCAAGGCGGATCGAGCGAAGTTTTGAATCTTTTTTGGCATAGTTGCTGAGAAGAGTAATGTTTGTCTTTGACCCTGCAATATATGTCTTTCTTTGTACCAAATATTTCTAGGTAATATAAATGAACGTTATAGGGATGATAATTTTTGTTAGAAATATACCCTGAAGAAAGAGAAAATTGTCCTAACATCTTCTTCGAAACCCATATCTATCATACGATCTGCTTCATCCATACATAAGTAACGGCAAACACCCAATTTTACCATTTTTTTATCTAACATATCCATTAATCGACCTGGCGTTGCCACCATTATGTGTACACCTCTGAAATATATGAATGCATTACAATAACAAAAGTTGAAAAAACACGGGTGATGTAGGCCAGCATACCTATTTATAACTTCTAGAGATTCAGAAACTGGTACTCCACCAATTGCTAAACAGCTACGAATTTCCGGGCAACCTGCTTGTCTTAGACTATTAGTATAGTGTTGTATAATGTCATGAGTTTGTTTGGCTAACTCCCTAGATGGACAAATGATGAGGCCTATTCACAAAAGCAACTAATTGTTAAGAAAGATATTCAACCTTTCAATTTTCTGTTTAAATAACTAATATAAGTGTTACATACCATAAGGACCTTCGTTTCTTATAAAAGGCATAGCTGTTTCTTGCTCCAGACAGAACATTATTAATGGCAGAACAAATACCAGTGTTTTACCACTACCTGTGAAAGCTATACCAATCATATCTCGGCCTGATAATCTGTAAAAAAAATTAATATAATATTTTTACACTGCATAAGTGTCCTTTTACGTTAATTTCCTAAGAATGAAGAATTGCTAATAACGCAATTGTTTTTAGAATAACAATCTAATACTAACACAGTTGGTATTCCTTGAACTTGAATGGGTGTAGGTTTACTGATTCCTTTCTGCTCTAGTCCATTTAGAATTCCTCGATGAAACTTCATTTCCTTAAAACTTTTTAGTGGGGGAGGTACCTCGTCTCCTTCGACCAAAATTCTAAGCTTTCGTCGAACTCTTTCGTGTCTACTTTCACCCAAGCTTAAGATTGCCCTTGGTGGTCGCCAACTAGTTTTTATAGGATCATCATATTGAATACCTTTAGCCAATTCAGCAACACCCATTAAAGCTTTATTTTCAGCTACACTTTCCAAGATCTTCTCTTCCTCTTTCAATTGCCGTTCCATGGCACTTTCTTTCTTAGCTGGAAGCAGAATAAAATTATGATTATTATAACATTATAGTGTAAAATAAGTAAAGTGAGCCACAAACCTTCCGCTAGCTTTTTCAATTCTGTATGCTGATCAAGAAGAGAAATGTTGGACTTGCGTCCCCACACTTGGCCATCATCATCATCCCCATCATCTTTCTCATTTTCACTACTACTTCTGCCACCAAAACCACTCGTGCCTTCTTCTTTTAACTGTCCTAGTCTCCCAAGCTTAATAAGCTGCTGCTTTTTACGTTCCTTGACTGGTATATATGGTTCATAATTATCATCCGAATCAAAATCATTAGCTTCCTTAGCATCACGATTATATTTCTGTGCAAAAACAAGAATATATATATATATAACAGAATAGGCAAAGATAGTATAAATATAAAAATTCCATTTTTTCATTTTAAACTATACTACTGAAAACAGAATAATAGAAAATTGTTGTATATACCTTGGCAGGAGCATCTCTATCATCACCACCCATGACGATTACACTTACAGGACCCTAAAGTTTGTAAAATTATAAAATCATTAATATTACAAGTCTTTTTGCAGGTCCAAAAATTTGTATTTACAAAACTGTCATTGCCTAAGTTTACACGACCGTCTCCGGTTCAGTTAATACTGATCTAAAGGAATGAAAGGAATCGACCAATCCCAAATACACCTTACAAGTAAAAACAACTATGATTTGTGTATTCCTTTAGATCAGTATTAACTAAACCGGTTTAAAAACGTCATATAAACCTAGTGATTCACTACGCCAACCATGGAACGCAGCAATCAAACCATTGGCTATGAAAGCCCGGTAGTGAAAAAAAGGCGCTAAATCGTAACGGCGAGTTCAGGAGTAGGATCTTGTGATCGCCCTCTCCGTCGATAATGCGTATCCCGTGGTAGCCGAGTTGGACGCGATCACGAATGTACAGAGATGAGTAGGGAGATGCACAACGCTACGATTTTAGGCGATACCAAAATCATGGCGCTAAATCGTAACGGTGAGTCTGGAAGTAGGATTTTGTGATCATCGCCTCCGTTGATAATGCAAATTCCGTCGTAGCCGAGCGAAACGTGAACACGAACCTGCAGCTTGGCAGGCAGAGGTTCTCCGCTACCTCTTCGCTGGTTCCCAAAGCAACCCTTAGAACGAGACCAGTAACTACAGAACTTCTCTAGAACTATTGAAAAAGCCTATTGCTGAAACATTTTTGAGACGATTTTTAAGAAAGTGCGGTGCCAACTTGACATCGCGTAGGACCTTAATTTTTGAAAAATGTTGCATCAATAGAGAAAAAGGAATAAGAAAAAGAAGGAATAAGAGAAAAAGAAAAAAATTAGTTGCACAGAAATATTGAAAATTTGAAAAATTGAATAAAGCTTTCGAAATATTACTAACATATAAAATCGAGGCTAAATCGAAACCTCGCAGAATATACGGAGTAGATAAAAATTGAATTGAAATTGTAGAATATC